>JANBXA010000741.1:56435000-56677500 GCA_030556225.1 Cricetiscus sungorus | reverse complement strand
CGCCGGGGTCGTGGTTGGCGCTGATTGGCTGCCGGGGCCGACGCCCCGCCCCGGCTCTGATAGGGTAACGTGGAAGCCCCAGACGAGGCTGCGTCCGCGGCTCGTGGAGCTGTCAGCGGGCTGGGAGCCGCCGGGGCGGCCGGGGCAGGGGCGGGGAGGCCGGGGAGGGGAGGGAGCGGCCCGGGGAGGCCGCGCAGCCCGCATGCGCAGCCCGGTCCGCCCGCTCGGGTCGGGAACGGAGGTGCGCCCAGCCGTCCTTGTGGAATGGTCGTCTGCAGAGACGAGCGCCAGGGACCGGAGCCCCGAGCCGCCCCGTGGAGGCGGGGGCGAAGTTTATCCCAAGCTGCCGAGGCTGCCCTGCGGGGCGCGGGCGGGGCGGGCGGGCGGGGCGGGGGCCTGGGGCCCGGGCGCGTGGGTCAGGACTGCGGGAGCTAGCGGCGCGGACCCTGCCTGCCTGCCTGCACGCACACAGCACAGCCTCACGGAGGAGTCCTGCGTCCCCTTAGCAAGTAGCATCTGTCGGCCCCCGGGGCCTGTAGGCTGGCTGGCTGCGGAGGGCTCCCCGGTTTCCCGCCTGCGGCCTGGCCTGGGCCGGCCGTGTGCTGGTGTGGCCTTGAAATGCTTGCGTGCAGAACCATAGCCCATACAGCTCAGCCTGCTGTGTTTGCTCTCTGCTTTCCCAAGACGCGGCCTTCCTTGGCAGTTTGGAGTAAGCTCTTCCCCCCCTTTAACCCACGGGAGCCGCTATTTGGGTTTCTTTACCCGTTTCATTCAAAGAGACAAGAACTTGAACAAGATACGAGTTTAAATTACTCAATTAGGCTTTGGCCGCGGCTGTTTCTTCTGTTTTGAACTCGCTCTATACATCAGCAGTGTTTTACACATACTTAAAACAGTGTGGGTTTACCGTCCAATGATTTTGATACCTTAGCTGTCACTCTCTGCTTTAGAAAAACTCGTGAATTTCGGCGAATTTTGAATAAAACAAATAAATAGAAACGAGGGACATGACGGCTCCTGGGTATGGTGGAGGAGAAAGCTTGTAGATGAAAGGAGAGCATAGTCAGAGGCTGACCTGTCTGGGAGTAGGCATGACCAGACTGAGCCATGTGCGGAGAGGGAAGAAAGGGGAATCGGGCACAACAGCCAGAAGAGCAAACAGTGACCAGGATGGCTGGATTATGCCGGGAAGAGCCTGTTGGGGAGGGCAGCCCAGCCCCGGGCTGCAGAGGTAGGATAGAGGCAGGCTAATGTAAAGTGTTCCCTGTTGGAAGGAATGAGTCGCTGGAAAGCTGTGGGGAAGGCAGTGTCAAAAAGCACGAGGCTTAGATTCAGGGAAACAGCTGTGATGTGTTATCCTAACCTGTAAATTGAGTGGACTGAGGTTTAATCAGCAGGTAAAAGTTCCTGTGGACCCCGATGCTCTGCTGATGCTGTCCTGTTCTAGCAGGAGCCAAACAGTGAAGAAACGTTAAGGTTCTGTTGAGGTTTGTCTGTTTGAGATGCACACATATCTCATTAGGTAAAGTAAAAAGGTGGGAGATGATTTCATTGTCCTCAAGTGAAGACACCACACAAATGAGGCACGGGGGAAAACTTATGTGTTGTCAGGAAAAAGAAAAGAAAAAAACCTGTGTGTTATCAAGAAAAGCCCTGTGTGTTATCAGGAAAAAAAAACAAAAAAACAAACAAACAAAAAAAAAACTTGTGTGTTCTCAGGGGAAACAAAAAAAAAAAAAAAAAAAAAAAAACCCTGTGTGTTCTCAGGAAAAGACCTGTGTTATTCCTGGGTGTTGCTTGTGATTCTAGCCTTGAGGGAAAAGAACTGAAAAAAAGTTCTAATAAGAGAGAAATTACTTTTAAACTATATTTATGTTACAGTCAGAGAATAACAAGGCTCTTCAGTGCTGAGTGTCTAAACATTTATTGAGCAACCATCTAACAGTCTGTAGTATCAGAACTACAATACACTAAGTATCCCTTGAAAAGGATGGTTTTACAAATAAAAAATAGTGTGTACAGGTTCTCTACAGCTGTGAGCTGACACAGGGAGGGTTGGTCTTCGGTCTCAGTTGTAAAGGATCTCAGTGCGTCACAGCAGGGGACGTGCTGCAGCTTCAGTAGTGGGAGCCTGAGGAATACTGACCTCCTTAACCGCCTTGAATCAGAGCAGAGACAGGAACAGAAGCAAAACTGGGCTGTAACTCAAGGCCCAGCCCCTAATAGCCTACATTAGCCAGCTAGGCCCCACAACCTCCCCAAGCAGCCTACTAGAAAGCGAGCAAGGGCTTAAAGCACGGTGCACGCCATTCAAACTGTAACAAAGTAGCACGACTTTCACAGTTCAGTCCCTTTGGGAGCTGGACAGAGGAAATAAAAAGTACAAAGGGATTAGAATGTGCCGGGTCCAGTTAAGGTGTTTGAACTCGCCTGAGGGGGGAGTGAGGATTGAGAAAAGATACAGGAGACAGAAGATGGAGTCGGGAGGACACCCGGAACACTGCAGCAGCCCCAAGTCTGTTACTCATGGGCTTTATGTACCCAAGCAAAGGGGAGGGCAAAGGACTTCCTTACCACGGTACAAGGGACAGATGTAATTACCTCCTCAGCACCTAAACATCTGGTCACCATGCCCTACCTCAAACACCCTGTAATTTGGCCTTGAGGGTCTAAACGTCTGGTAGCCACACTTTAAGTCAAACATCCTGTAGTTTAACCTTGAGCAAGAATGGGGTTTAACTCTGACCTCAAGTCAAGACGGGCTGAGTCAGTCACAATGGGCCCGATAGGAGGGAGCAGAGACAGTCTTTGTATGGTTGAGAGCTCGTGGGGTACGGTATAGTAAACCTGGACCTCAGCGATGTCACAGGATGAGGGGAGGAGGAAGAATGTTCCAGTACTTAAGGAGGGGTCACATCCTGATAAGCCCACAGTAAGTCCAAAGGACGGGAACCGGAAGGTGCAATCAATATATGAGACTTCACCGAGCAAATGACTTAGCAACCCAGAATGCTGAAGGGGTCAGTAGATGAGGCCACCTGGAAGCTGGAACTCACTGCTCTGCCCCAGTCCCGTCTCAAGAACACCCTGCCTAAAGCTATTAACGAAACAGAAAGCCGAAACTCAGAACGTGCTTTCTATTTCTCACCATCATAAACAAACGCCCATTTCAACAGAGCCATTTTAAGTCAGGGACTGTTGAGTTTTAGGCTCTCAAAAGTGGCTTTAATCTTATTCTCTTGATAACAGGAAGCCACCAGAGGGTTTTAAGCAGAGAACTTAGAAGTTAAATGTGATCGGGAGATTATCATGCTAAGCAGAGCAGATGAGAGATGAAGATAACAACAGAGGTAGAGACAGAGCAAGCTAAATTGTAGATTTTCCTTGGAACAAGATGGTAACAAATAGGTTAGGTGGAGATTAGGGCCACTTAAGAATCAGGAATGATGCCTACAATGGTTCAGGTGACTATGCTGTCATCTGCTAACGTCTGGTTTAGGCAAGGGAAGACGAAATGGAAATTGAGTTACTTTTGAGCCACAGTATGCTTGAAGTGCTTCCCAGACATGGAAGAAGAGATATAAAACGGGTGGCTGGATGTCTGCATTTGGAGTTGAGAGAAGAGGGACTTTAAAATCAGGAGCCATGTGAGTGATACCACCTAAAGACTAAGGTATAAAGAGAACCAAACAAAAATGGGGGCGGGGAGTAGCTAGGACAGAGGGACAGAGCATTGGGATAGCAAAAGACTGAACGCCTGCAAGACAGCCAAGATGCAGAAGGGAAACGAGAGTGTGGCCCCACACAACGTAAGATTAAACGGTAAGTCTGCAAAGAGGAGGAGCTGAGCAGAGAGTCTGCCATGAGAAGGGATCGGTGACTGATGGGGAGGGCGGCAGAACAAAAGCCAGTAAGAGTGGCGGGACACAAATCAAGAAGTGATAAGGTAAATAAGCAAACGGGCCTCTTCAAAGAATTGCACTTAACATTGGCAAAATGTTGACAATTGTTAAGTTTGAATCTTTCCATAGTAAAACATGTTGTTTAAAGAGCACTGCTTCAAAAGCAAAACAGCAATGAGAATGAGAGGGTCATTCGCAGTAGTCATGCGCAGTAGATTTTACACTATATTTTACAGCGGCTATCATTTCTGTAGCAGTGGTTCTCAGCAACTGAGGACAAATACAACTTTTTTTTTAGCGCTGATCCTCAGAGGGCTCCTGATGAGGGAAGTTAGTGACTGTTGGGGAAGGGAGAGTCCTATTCCTCAGGGTGTAGTCACAGGTACATTACCATTGCTCAAATAAATGCGGGCCCCAAGAACGCTTATGCAGGAAGGTGTGAAGGCAGGAGGGAGAGGCGTGAAGGTGAAAAGGGCGCTGGCAGTGAAGAGGAGTAAGAGGGCAGCTGGGTGAATATGATCAGAATGCTTCGGGTGTGATCGTTGTGAAAATATTTTAAGTGGATCCTTGAGAAGTCAAAGAAACACACACACACACACACATATATGTATATAATAATATATATATTGTAGTGCTATAATACACATATCATATATACTATACACTCTATATTGTAGTGCTATAATACACATATATCATATATACTATACACTCTATATTGTAGTGCTATGATACACATATATCATATATATTATACACTCTATATTGCAGTGCTATAATACACATATATCATATATACTATACACTCTATATTGCAGTGCTATAATACACCTATATCATATATACTATACACTCTATATTGCAGTGCTATAATACACATATATCATATATACTATACACTCTATATTGCAGTGCTATAATACACATATATCATATATACTATACACTCTAGGGCTCCACCCCGTGGTTATCCGTTCCACCCCAGCCAGAGCCATGAGTCGTGACCTCTGTGGTCACTTTATTAATTCTACCTCTCCTCACACATTAGAAAAACAGGGGGTGACAACTGAGCACGGTGGCCCATGCCTTTCATCCCAGCACTCAGGAGGCGGAGGCAGGTGGATCTCTGCGAGCTTGAGGCCAGCCTGGTCTACAGAGCAAGTTCTAGGACAGCCAAGGCTATTACACAGAGAAACCCTGGGGAGGGGGGGGGGTGAAGGAATTCAAAAAGTATAAGTTGTAGCCACCAGAGGTCACTGGTGGCCAATTCTGCCTTTTGATTAGGGAAAAAACGTTGAACATTTCACCATCAAGCAGTGGATGCTCTGGACTTTAATCCCAGCACTGGAGAGGCAGAGGCAGAAGCAGGTGGGTCTCTGCGCATTTAAGCCAGCCTGCTCTACAGAGAGAGTTCCTGGACAGCCACAGAACCATACCTAAAGAAGAAACAAGAACATTTCATGCCTGAATACAGAGTATCTTGATCATATCCACTGAATCCCCCCCCCCAGTACCCTCTTGCTGGGCTCCCACAACACATTGCCCCCACAACTTCATGTGTTTCCCCCATAATCCACTGGGTCCAGCTAATAATGCCCATATGCACATAGGTATTGGGCTTTCCCCTGGGCCACAACTGTGCGGGTTCAGGCATTGGGCTGGCCTGACCCTGTCACCTGGCAGGATGCACTCAGGCAGTGCCCTGGTCAGCCCAGGTGCAAAGGACCCCTTTAAAAGACAGACCTCTGCCTACTTACTCTCTCTCTTTTCTGCTGTGTGCCTGGGGCAGTCAGGACTTCTCCTGTCTCCCTCTTCTGTCCCCTCTCTGTGTCTCTTTACCTCTTTTCTCTTGCCTTCCCCCTTCCTCCCCTTTCTAATAAAAGTTCTCACTTAAGCTCTGTCTGCCCCTGTGTGTGTCGTCGTCTCCCCCCCTCCACCCTGCCCCCTCCACCCTGCCCCCACCGGCCTGCCCCCTCCACCCTGCCCCCACCGGCCTGCCCCCTCCACCCTGCCCCCACCGGCCTGCCCCCTCCACCCTGCCCCCTCCACCCTGCCCCCACCGGCCTGCCCTGGAATCTGCCAAGGTCCCCCTCAAACATTATTCCTAACAACAACCCCAAAGAAAAGTAACTCTCACTTCCCCAAGAGTCATCAATTGCAAATAGTGCCTTGTAGCGCCCCCCACCCCCCTACCCCCCACCCCCCACGCTACAATCTGTTCCACAAATCCGAATTGGGCGAAGGCCTAGAGATTGAAATAGAAGACAGGACAGCAGGGCATTCGTGAAGGTGGAATGCCATTTATTGAGGGGAGGGAGCGGGCTTCTATACTGACAGCACAGCAGAAGACAATCAAGGGTCAAGAGTGAAAGCTCTCAGCTCAGCTCCTCCCAGCAGATGTGTTAGCAAATCAAGAAGATAGCCAAGACCTACTCTGGGGCAAGCTGTCCCAGCCAGCAGCTTCAGGCTTGCTCAGGGTGCCCGGGGGCACATGCTGGGCCCCCGCAGTGCCTCAACTAGAGGGTGAGGACTGTCCTGACTCCTTACAGGAATTTCACTGGCTTGATTTTGGCAGTTCATGCATGTAACCACAGCTGCTGTAAGTTCATGTGTGTGACAGCCGTGCCACATCCAAAGCTCAACATTTCAGAGTACTGGTCCTCAACCTCAGGCTCTTACGTCCCTTCTGCCCCCTGTTCCGTGATGTGCTGCGTGCCTGCGTGATGGCACAGCTCTCACAGTCCCATACTCTCAGCACTTTTAGCCCATTAGGAATCTGCGTTAAACACTACCCACTGCAAACGGGCTTCCCTGGGCACCAGTTTGACTATGCTTACAGCACCAGGCATGGATTTCCCCCTGGGAGGCTGGCCTTAAATACAATCAAGACAGTAGTGAGTTGCTCGATGCTCTGATTTAATTTCTGTTACTTCAATAAAACATTCTGACCCAAAGCAATTTGGGGAGGGAAGGGCCTATTCTGGCATGAAGGTTTTAATCCATCATACAGGAAAGCAAAGGCAAAAACTCAAAGCCCACACTGTGTCTGGCCCTACTACATCAATCAGTAACTAAGAAAATACCTCACACAGGAGTAGAGGCGCAAGCCTGCCTCTAGCCCCAGCACCCTGGAGAGAGGCAAGCAGATCTCCGTGAGCTGAAGGCCAGCCTGGTCTACAAACTGAGTCCAGGACAACCAGACCTACATAGTGGGAGCCTCTCTTAAAATGAAAACAGCTCACAGACATGGCCGCAGGCCAATCTGGTCTTGGGAATCCTTCTGCTGAGTCTCCCCGTTCAAAGCTGAATCTAGGTTCGTATAAAGTTGACCGTTGAAGCAAACTATGACATTCCAGTAAGCATCCTCGCCAGCATTGTGCCAGTGAACAAGGGAGGGTGCGGGGTCGCAGGGTCTAGAGCTGGGGAAGACAATGGATGTCTTTTCTCCCTCTGCAGCCTGAAGGGCACCTTCCTGCAATATGAAAGGCAGCCATAGGGGCACTGTTTCCTGGTCAGTCCAAGACTGATCTCTCACCACAAAGTAAGAGTGTGCTGTCCTGAGCAATAGTGTCTCACGGCCTACAGAAAGCAGCCAAGAGCTATGCCGTCTTTGAAGGACTCTGGGCTTTGTTGACCAATACCTTGTAGGTAGGTAGCCCATGTTTGGTACTGAGATGTTCATTTAATAGCCCAAGTCTTCTGAGAGCAGCACCGTCCTCCCACAGAGTGTGCCTCTGCTCTAACTCCGTTCTATGTTAGTTTAGAACACACGGGTGTTCGTAAGGCTTCCTCACGATCCTGTTTTAGGTAACCCACCCTCTTCCCTTCTTCCCCAGCATCCTGCCCATCCCCATTAAACCTCCTTCCTCACATTCTTCCCACGTTCTTTCATATCACGTGTGTTCTCTCCATCTCCTCTTACTTTAACTTTTATTTGTAAAGTAAGTTCAATGTAGTGTTTTCATTGACACATCATCTGGTTAGCCCTTCCTCTTAACACTCAGGAAACCCAAATTCAAATAGGAGTGTTACAATAATGTAGGCAGAGCTTTTCTGTGTCCAAATAACCACTCCCAAATAACCACACAGAGACTTATTGTTAATTACAAATGCTCAGCCAATAGATGAGGCTTTTACTAACTAGTGTTTACAGCTTGAATCAATCCACATTTCTTATCTACCTTCTACCACACGGCGGCATGATGAACAAGCATGACACATTCATCTCCTGCTTCCTCTGCATCTGCGGATGACTCCTCAGACTCCACACTTGTTCCTCCCAGCGTCCTCCTAGTCTGGATCTCCTGACTAACCCTCCTGCCCAGCTAGAGGCCAGCGAACTCTTTATTAGCCAATGAGAGCAGTACATACTTACAGTGTCCAAAGACTGTTCCCTAGCATGGTAACTGTATAAAACTACCGATTCATGGATTACATGTTACTGCCTTGTTCTCCAAGTAATGATCTCCCAGTAAGATATATAAGTGGAAAGTGTGTATTGGGAAATCTGCAGAGAACACATTTTTCAGAGAAAGACCATTTTGTAACCAGTTACCAGACAGCTGGAACGTAACTTGGATGTCAGCATGCCACTTACCCATTACCTACCTGTTGCCCACCTTAGCGTAACATTTCCATGCAAATTTTATCTGGAATCTGCAGTTTGTAGGGCGCTGCATGGACCCGAGGCACCTTGAGCAAGCCTGGAGCTGTCGGCTGGAACATCTTGCACCGGAGTAGTTCTTGGCTCTCTTCTTGATTTGCTAACACACATCTGCTGGGGAGGAACTGAGCCCGAGAACTTGCACGCTTGACCCTTGATTGTTTTCCACTGTGCTGTAAGTCAGTGTTTAAGCCTGTGACATAGCCCCTGGTTAATGCAGTCTGGAGGCTTTCACATCCCCAACTGGGACTGAGAGAGGCAGAAGCTGATGTACAAGGTTCCTGAATAAACTGCTTGAAGAAGACTCGTGGTCGTGTTTCCTTGCTGGCCGAGGTAGACGCGACAGCAGTTCTGAGCCTTAATGTTTTAAATACAGCATCGAAAATGCACACATACCAAGACATGATTTAAAATGTACATTTAGAGTGTACATCCCATTTGGGAAAAGAAGAAGTACAGGCCACTGAAAAATCCGATTTCTCAAGCTGTTAGACTACTTTTCCCAGTGAAATGGTCTTTGTCAAGCTCTCGGGAGCACAAAAGATTCATATCACAAATTAATGGTAGTGATATGTGAACTGAAAGAGCACAAGCATCCAGCTTAGCTAATAAAATTGATGCCTGGGGATAAGCATCCTTAGGGAAAGAGCGGTGTGAGAAAACAGTCAAGGACTACATATCCCTTTAACTCTTATGCACATGGATGTTCTGCCAGCATGCATGCCTGTGTGACGGTGTCAGGTCCCCTGGCACTGGAATTACAGACAGTTGTGAGCTGCTGTGCCGGTGGGTGCTGGGACTTGAACCCAGGACCTCTGAAAGAACGCCCAGTGCTACTGCAGCTGAGCCAGCTCTCCAGTCCCTTGACCCTGGGTGAAGGGCAAGGGACTGGCCCACCCTGTGTGATGCTTCCCAGGGACCTCCTCATGGCGCCGTAGCCACCGAGAACACGCAGAAAGAGAAATGGCAGTCCTCCGCATCCTCTTAGCTCGGTGCTTCTTGAAATGGTCCCCAGGCCTATGGCATCAGCAGCACCTGGACACCTACTACACTGCCCCCACCCCCCGCTCTGGCCTCATTTCAACTCTTCTACATGATAGAATCCGGGTTACACAAATCTACCAGCAGACCGGAGAAAGCATGGTAGCAGCTGAAGGGGGGCTGAAGTGTTCACACTGGTATGGATTTTATCCTGATGTTTGCCTTCTGCAGCAAAAGAAAGTTCGCCAGCTTTGCAATGGAGAACTAAAAATTCCCGTCTCAAGAACCACACCCCAAGGGTCCTTACGGTGACCAGAACACAGATCTAGCTTGCTCAGGTAGTGTATTGAAGAGTTAGGAACTCAAAGGATATGTAGGGATTTGCTAATTTATGTTCTTAAAGAAATCTGTCTTGGAGCTGGGAAGTGTGGCTAACGACACACTTGCTTCCGGAGGAACTAAGTTCAGTTCTCAGCACCCACGTTGCACAACTCACAACTGCCCGTAGCGCCAGCAGACCCACTGATCCCTTCCTGGCCCTCTGTCAGGCCACTGAACACACGACGTGGCATGCATACAAACACAGACATATAAATAAAAGTTTCAAATATTTTTTAAAAAGCCCCCGTGATGCCAGTGGGACGGTTCTGCATGAAAAGGCGCCGCCTGGGCAAACCCTGACAGGTGCAAGCCCATGACTGAAGGGGAAAACAAATTCTCAAAGTTTTCCTCTGACTTCCACACACCAGCTGTGGTGCACACTCGCCTATATTCATAACACATCACACACACAAGCACGATTGCCCACACGCATTCACACATCCCACATACATGAGTGTAACTGTACACACCACACGTACACACACACACACACACACCACACACACAAAATGACTTTTCAAATAAAACGTTGAAACAACGTCCCCCATGATGTAAGCCCCGGCCCCGTGAGAGGGAGCAGGGAGGTTTGGGTCACAGGGCCGTTTTCCCTGACATTACTGCTTTGGTAGATTACACTCAGTAGATAACCACTGACTCCCTTCCAATTTGTGACTTTCCTTCAAACACACATGTGCAAAGTGGCCAGATTTGAAGGCTGTTTCACCTTCCTGGGGTACAGTGACACTCACCATCTTTTGCAAACCTAGCACAGAGAGCCAGCATCTAGTGTCGTTGTCAGAACCAAACACGAGCTACAGTCAGAAAACAGACATCTGAGCGCCAAGCAGCATCCACACAAGAGCACCCAGGAACAGCACAGGCTCGTCTGCCATATTCTCTGGCCATCCATCTATGAAGCCTTCCCCAGGCATTGTGTTAGAGCATAAGCTCCAGCAAAAAACAAACAAACAAAATCTTGTTTGGTATCACCTGCCTCGTGATCTCTCTCAAGAATCCCAACTCTTGGGCAAAGGAAAAGGCCCAGTTGGTGGAGTGCTTTGGCTTCCATACCCAGCATCACATAAGCCGGATGGTGGCCACGCCAGTGAGTTTGAGGTCAGCCTGGCATGCGTGCAACTCCATCTCAGAGCAGCCCTACACCTTAGCCTAGGAGGACTCATAACACCGCCCATTTAATCTACGAAACCTTCGCATTTAAAGTGGACCTTTGTTTTTTGAGGAAGAGCCTTACCAAGCAGGCCTGGCTATCCTGGAACTCACTATGGGCAATGCTTCTCAACCGGTGGGTCCTGCGTGACCCCATCTGGGGTGTCAGGTGACCCTTTCAGAGCAGTCACCTAGACCACAGGGAAGCAGAGACTTACAATGCATACAGTAGCAGAGTACAGTTGTGAAGTGACAAAGTGGTTTTATGGTTGGGGTAACCACAACATGAGGCACTGCATTAAATGGCCGCAGTGTGAGGAAGGCTGAGAACCTCTGCTCTAAAGTTTACTTGAGTGCTGAGTTCAAACCCCCAGGCGTGTCACTCACTAGCTCATGCTAACAAAGCCCCTCGAACTTGAACGTGGGGGAGGGGGTTACTCACAGGCGCAGAAACGACTCAGAGAGCTGCATCACCAAGGCCCACCCTTGCATGGGTGACAGCTCGCAAAGCTGGGATCCTGACCCACACTGCAGGGCCTTGCAGACAGCTGGACTGTGTGGAGAGTCCTTTCCACGTGACCCTTCTGACCCTCTTCCTGGAAGGAAGCTCCCCTGGTATCTGTTCCTCCCAGGCGCTGGTCTGCGCTCAATCTTCATTGCCCGCAGCTCGGCTTCACTTCCTGTGAGAGCACTCTGGTCTTTGGCAGCTTTCTCCAGCAGGGAGGAGCCTAATAGGTCTGGTCAGTTTCAGGAACTTCTTGAAGCTACTTTGCACTGTTTACCTTCGTGCTTACAGAGTTTCCCTGCAGCGGGGAGGGGCAACCCTTACAAACGTGTAGTTACTTCCTTGTTGCTGTGATGATTATTGCCTTGCCTAAAAGCAGCCCGGGAAGGGAAGGGCTTAGTCCAAACTCGGGGCCATCAAGGAAAGCCCAGGTAGGAGCACATCCAGAAGCAAAAGTGCACACACCGTGCCGTAGTGATGCTGACTGGCTCCTCCTCGTGCTTGCTCCGTCCCCTCCCCCACCCCACCCCATACAACCCAATTCTACCTGCCCAAGAGTGAAACCACCCTCACTATCAAACTGTAATACAGAAAATGCCCCAGACACGGCCACATGCCTTTGGAGGGAGACAATTCTTCGACTGAGGCTCTGTCTTCCTAAGTGTCGATAGTTAATGTCAATTTGATGAAAACTAGCCAGCACATTATTTTGTGCTAATACCTTCCACATTTGTAACTGCTTCAAGGTCCTCAAATTGGATTAGTTTGCTGTATCTCAATTAAACCTAAAGTCCACGTGTAGGGTAGATTTCAGAAATAATAGGATCTTCTATCCAGTGCGTTAAAAAGCCTCTGCTGTGTAATCTTGTTAGTGTTTATAATCCAACGTTCATCACGGATGACTACCAGCCCCCTTAGAGACGGCGTTTTCATTGGTGAGGCTCTCGGAGAGCACGCGGAGATCCCTCCTCTCTCCCTACATGATCATGAATGAAGGAGTATTCACACTTGTCTTGGCTCTAGGGCACATCCTGCATATATCTGCAGTTAAAAATGCACCTCCGAAAAGAAAATCCACACCGGCCATTCAGAGGAAGCAGCGAGCCCAAAGAGGGAATAACTGTAAGGCAGAAGCCGGCCTGGATTCTTTTCTGAGAAGTCTACCCGGGGCTAGCACCGGGAGCTAGCAACCGAGCCCAGCGTCGCGTCACGTGTCCGCAGCGGCGGCGGGATTGGAGGAGCGCATTTTAGCGCTGCGGTCTAGGCACGGAGGGTCCCGCCCAGCTGCCAGACGAGCGGGGACGCGGAGAGAAGAAGCCGCCAGAAGACCGTGCAGGGGAGGGGGCGGGAGGGGGGTGGGGCAGCCTTAGCCGCCCACGGCCTGGACCCTGGGAGAACAAGAAGCGAAGCCGGGCCGTCCGCCTCATCACAACTTGCCCAGACAAGACGCGCTTCATCTTGCACCCGGGAAGCAGGAGCCGGCCCCGCCTCTGCGCCAGCAGCGATCCCGGGATCTGGGGCCCTGGTGACGCCCCGGGGCTTGAAGCGCCCAGCTTTCGCCCAGAGCGCGCAGCTGGGGTGAGCCGAGCTCTGGGATGCTCCAGGCGCCCGCCTGGCTTCTAGGACGCAGAGCATCTGGCATCTCTGCTGGCGGAATCGGGCCTTCTTCCCTACCCTGCCTGCTGAGATCCGCAACGCTGCAGATCCGCCACGGCCCTCGACCGCTCTTTGCTTTCTAGGACTCGGCCTCCCGAACCTTTGTCTTTTCGGGTTCATCAGGCCTGCCGCACGGTGCGGTGTTCCCAGAACAGCAGCTGCGGCCGGCCGCACAGGGCTGGGAACCGAGCCTGGGGTGGGAGAAGGGGGACAGGAACGTGTGCCCCCTGCCTTCCTGTTCCGGCCATCTTGTGGTCGAGATTTGACCTGGGGGAAAGCATGGCTAACCGCAGATGCCCTAAGCTCCCGTGGTGACCGCCAAGCCTTGCAGCTCCGGCCTGCGCATCCAAACTGGGTATGCAGGGGGAGCGCGCGAGCCTCCCCGCGCTCAGCTAGCGGGCCTTTGGGAAAGAAAAGAACTAGGTTTCCCCTTTAACAGGCCAAAGGCAAAGAAAATGCAAGGGACATGGGCCTGGAGCCATTGTCTCTTTAACCAAGCACCTCACTCTTTGGGCCGATTTTTGTTTGTTTGCTTGTTTGTTTCCTAGCACATCCCTCGTCTCTCTTGCTTGCACTAGGTACTGGAAATACAGCGGTGAGCAACCTCTCTCCTGTTCCCGCTGTTCCCGCCAGCCCAGTGGATGGAGCCCAGAATCCACAAACCTGCCAGGTCAGTGTCCCAGAACTTCCACACATGGAGAAACGGAGGACCGGGCCAACAGATGTGGTCTGGGTTAGGCACCACGCACAGGGAAGAACCAATCTTTTAAACTGCCTGTGTGCTTAGCGTTTTTATTCTAGGCTGCAGTAAAATCTGTTTCTCCCACAGCCCCAGAATCTTGAGAATGCATTGCTTACATGAAGTGTATGTTTTATTCCCCAGACACTTTCCTGTGGATTTACTTATTCTGTACAGAAAGTGCTCAGAATTGCTGGCTGCAACTCAGTTTCAAGTTAGTTACTGTGAATTGTATTTTCCTTTCTTCTTGTTCACGTATTTGGTTGTTAGGAAAGAAAAGAAAATTCCTGATGGTTGTTCCAAGCAGAGCCTCCATGGTGGATTGAGGAATGCCTGGCTTTTCCTCAGCTCCTTGATCTCCGAGGTGACCACTGGCAGCCTCCAGGAGACTCCCACAATGAGAGGCCTGGGGTCTGCAGGTCACTGCTAGAATTTTTTAAAGAATGCAGCACCGACACAGATTTGTAAGGTAAATACTGTAGCCCCGTCACCTTGGTAGAACGCTGACGGTTGGAGTTCCCATCTGTTTTTAACCTCAGCATTTTGAGAAAAGCGTTTGGAATGACAGACTGTTGCACATATTGGGTTAGCTGTTTGCTTTGTGTTTTAACAAGATGTCGAAGTTAAGCTGCCAATCCACAGAGGAGGAACAACCCCTTTAAAAAAAAAATACGCTGAAAGAAACGGTGGCTTTAAAAGGCTGATAAGTTTAACTCTACTGTGGTGTGATATGAGATACACGCTCTTAATTTCCAAAATCGGCGAACGTATCCAGATAATTAACACCGTAGTGTTAGCATGCAGAATGTCCAGTCCTTATGCTCTCAGTTAACGACATACTTCTGTTGCTATCCATTTCCCAAACGTGTGGAAAAGATAAAGACGACTGTGTATAGCTTTCTAATCTCAAAACCTAACTCTGGCATAGGTTATTCTCTTGGTAGATAGCCAAGAGAACAACCACATCTAGGAATGAAGATTCTGGAGACGTGACCCCAAGCGTGTTTCAGAGGCTTTCCGGGGGACCTGTCTTTTGAGACCGGGGAGGGTGGTGTCAGGGGAGGTGGCCGCCAAGAGATGCTCCCATGGATGAGGAGTGTGGGTCTCCGGCTGGTCCAAGAGGTCTTCTCTTGCCCTTCTGGTTCCGCAGGTCCCTGGGCGCATGCTGAACGCGCGTGGGCGGACACGCCCTGTGCTCCAGGTCGGGGCTGGGCGCTGCCATAGCAACGTCCTGGACGCCCAGATCTTAGGCCGCCGCCGCCGCAGCGGGGGTCTGGGCCTTCACCGGCTCACGAGGGGTGTGGCGGCGGCGGCCCCGAGGCGGCCCGGGCCAGGTAGACTACACTGCCCCGCCCCTCCAGCGCAGGCCTAGGCGGCGGACTGGCTTGCAAGCATGGTAAGATGCGCGAGGCCGGAGGTACCAGTCCGGGATGCAGGGCGGGGCCGGTGGGTTCGCTGGGAGCTCCCCGCCTCCCGCCGCGCTCTCTCTTCCTCCGCAGCCTTTCCAGAAGCACGTCTATTACCCCCTGGCCAACAGCCCCGAGGGGCCCGACGCCTCTGCCGCAGGCGCGGCCCCCATGGCCTTTGTCCCCCCCAGAGCGGCCTCGGGGCCCCTGCCCTTCTTCCAGTTCCGGCCGCGACTGGAGAGCGTGGACTGGAGGCGGCTGAGCGCCATCGACGTGGACAAGGTGGCCGGCGCTGTGGACGTCCTGACGCTGCAGGAGAACATCATGAACATCACCTTCTGCAAGCTGGAGGACGAGAAGTGCCCGCACTGCCAGTCGGGGGTGGACCCCGTGCTGCTGAAGCTGATCCGCCTGGCGCAGCTCACCATCGAATACCTGATGCATTCGCAGGAGTTCCTCACCTCCCAGCTAAACCTGGTGGAGGAAAGGCTGCGCCTGAGCCTGATGGACTACGAGCAGAGCAAGCAGCTGCTCACCAAGCAGGCTGGCGAGATCAAACTACTGAAGGACGAGTGCAAACGCAGGAAGAAGATGCTGTCCACGCAGCAGCTGATGATGGAGGCCAAAGCCAGCTATTACCAGGTGGGACACTGCCGGCCGGGCCGGTTCTCTTTAGGAGACCTTCTCTTCCCATGCTTCCCCGAGACTTGTTCCCCAGAGAAAACGGGTTAAGGCAAAAATAATTCACTTTAATCAACAGAGAAAATGTTCCATTACCTTCTGCAGCCACCAAGGGATTGGTAATTAGGAATCAACTATTGTCTGCAGGACTTAGGAAGTTATCCAGATGTTGCTTGTTGAACCTGTTTCCTCCGTATAATAGATGTTGTGGAAAAAATGAGTGGTGTACAAATTGCTATTGAGGTTGGCCTCCAAATGGCCTGGCATATGATTCAATATTTGAGCCCCCCCCCTTCGCCCTTTTTTAAAATTTGAATTTTTTTTTTTTCAAATGACAAAGCAACAATGTAGACCCCTATGGCCTGCATTTGCCACACTTCTGTATCTCCTCTAGCCCTGCTCTGTTCCTACGCAGAAACCATCTCACAGTGGGTAGCAGACTCAGAAGTTTAAATGTGTGCAGTTAGCAAAGACAAGAATACCAACACTAGCATGTAAAGAATTAAACACCTTTTCAATCTGATCGCAATCTCCGTTATGAACTAGACATTAAACCCAGGGTAAACATTGCAATTTGGGGATCAATGGTTCCCAAAATGGTGGAGTATCTCTTGCTTTGAAATGCCTAGGACCAGAAATGTTTTGAAATTTGGAATCGTTGTATTCATCCAATGAGGCATCTTGGGGCTGGGACTCAAATCTAAATATTTATGTTTATGCGCCCACGCCCATCTGAACCAGAGTAGGAACACAAGGAGGACAGAGAATGTCAGAGCTCTTGGAACCAGAGATATGGCGGGGAAGGGGTTCCTGAGCCACCCGATGTGTGGGCACTGAGACTCCGGCCTGGGTCCTCTCTGAGAACGGTGAAGGCTCTCCAGCCCATGAGACCCAAATCTAAACACAAAATTGATGGATGTTTTAAATACAACCTACAGTGAAGGGCTGGAGTTGGTTTTATGTGATATTTTTAGTTTGCCTGCGTTTTGGCTGAGACCCATCGTGTGGTGTTGGGTGTGGAATTTTAGACTTGTGGAGAGAGGTCTACACTTTGGAGCACTTTGGATTTAGGACTTTCAAATGCTGAATTGAAAGAAGGGACCAACTCTGATTTTAAAACAATAGTAAACAACAGGTTGATGGAGTTAACTTACACTTTTTACACATTTGGGATACTCTGTAAGTGGCTTCAGTGGTCTTCGGAGTACGGAGCTGAAGCAGGCTCCGGCGCTATAGACGTGGGCCTATGCGGAGAAGTGATGCAATTCACAGTGAGTGAGAGAAGTCCCTCAAAGTCCTGGGAGGAGTGTCCTCCGGCTGGGGAGCAGGTGGGAAAGAATGCCATGAGGGAGACCAGGGAATGCCTTGGGTAAAGCTCACGGAGGTTCTGCTCCATCAAATGACACTTGATGTCCTGGGGGTGGGTGGGGGCTGTTTTACAAGTGCAGTTTAAAAAGTTCATACCTGCAAAATACGTGTGTATCTTCAAGGAAGACATCTGCCAGGAGGCCGTGCTTGAGATGGCTGGCTTGGCCTGGAGGCAGGTGGGGACGCTCACCGTGGACACTTGGATTTGTTGCTGTCTTTGCAGTGCCATTTCTGTGACAAGGCCTTTATGAACCAGGTTTTCCTTCAAAGCCACATTCAGCGCCGCCACAGTGAGGACTCTCACCTTGGTAAGGCACGAGTTCATATCCCTTATTTTCTTTCCGCTCCCCTCTTCCTTTCTCCATGATACATGCTCCGGTGCATTTACCAGTCCTTTTGCAAGAGAGACTGCTAGGCCGTGCTCACCCACTGAGTAAACGTTGAGCCCTCGTGTGTGTGTGTGTGTGTGTGTGTGTGTGTGTGTGTGTGTGTGTGTGTGTGTGTCTCACAGGACCCTGACTGCTGAGGGCACAGCTGTGGGGAGGCGGGACAAGTCCCACTTCAAGTACTCCTTTAAATGGAGAGCCAAAGAGACACTTGGACCAATGCAGTGGTTTCCAGGTGCGGAATGCAAAGAAAGTATCAAAGGCCGATAAGGACAAAGGCAGGGAAAATCATTGCAGGTGGTCTTTGAAGGCTCTCAGGGAGGCCATTTCTATCTGGAGAGCAGAGTCCTGAAGTTATAATCTGGCGAGACTCAGAGACCAGAGCATCACAGGTGCAAGGACTCCTGACAGTGAGGGACAAGAGGAGAGGCACAGTGTGTTCAAAGAAGGGAGATTGGAGCAGCGGAGTGAGTGAGGCAGTGGCTGTGATTAGGCTGGAGGGCCGGGACTGATCTCAGGAGGCGGGGAAGGCAGGCCCTGGCCTGTGGACGCTCTGTGTGCAAGGTGGGAGCCCGGGACGACTGTCTCTTAGAGGAGGAGGAGGATGTAACTTGCACCTTAAAGAGAACTCACAAGCTGCAGGTGCACAGCCTGCAAAGAAGCTGGGAGAAGGAGCGGGGGGGGGGGGGGTGTGCAGGAGCCCAGGTGAGGGGAGGAGGAAGCCAAGTCTGGGGTGGTTCCAGGGCAGACGGAGAGGAAAAGAATGTGTGAACGTGTGTTGGACGCAGAGCCTGCAGAGTTTCCACTAGGGTGAGAGAGGCAAAGCCCTAGTCCTGGCTAGATGAACGTTTCCGGCTATGGAGGCTCGGGGTGGGAAGAAACGCAGAAGAAGGCAGGGATAGGAGCATTCGTGTTGGTCACACATGCGTCTGTATCACAGGCACAGGAGACGTGCAAGCCACACAGCTGACATCTGCAGATGGAAGGCCAGGGTGGACGGGAGATCTGGGAGTCCCTGGAGGACAGTGGGTGGCTGAAGCCGGCTAGCTAGAGGTCAGGAGACCCAGGGCTCCCAGCATAGCTCCTCAGGAAAGGCAGCCAGGAGGTCCCCGAGGCTGGCCTAGGGGTGTGCAGCCTTGAACGGCAGGTGGGGAAGAGTTCCTAGAAGATGGCAGTGGCCAAGTGCGTCAGGTGTCCCAGAAGTAAAGATGGGCCGTCGCTGTGCAGTAGTTGGCCTTGACACAGCAGCTTCAAAGAAGCGATAAGACATCAGGTCGGTTTGAGCGAACCGAGCTGGCAGTCGGTGAGGAAACGCTTTCAAGCCACACGGGTATGTGTGTTAGCAGCGTGTGCCAGGAAGGATAGCGAGACCCGAGATATCACCCCCATTGAAACGTGGAGACGAGGAAATTATTTTATGTGGGGACTTAATATGTTTGGATGCTGGTGGGAAACAGCCAGAAAGCAGAGGTGGAAGTAAAGTCTCAGAAATGGGAGCCGGTGCTGCGGTCACCGAGGAGTCAGCCCTGTCATTGCGTGAATGTTCTCCAAGGTGGCCTCCTCCTCCAGCTGGCGGGCGGGCTGGCGGGCGGGCGCTGCTCCGTGGTAACCTACATCAGTAGGTGTGCTGGGTTCCTTCACCTGGAACCAGTTTCTACTGCCACCCACCGTGCTTTGCAGTGGAAGCAGAACGGACAGCAGAACTTCTCACCCTAAGGCGTGGGCCGCTGATACAGGAGAGCGGGGTTACTGGCGCCGCCGCAGGGATGCGTTTGTTACTGACCCACCATTCTTCAGCATGAACCCGACCTCTGCCTCTCGGTTTCAGTATCTCTAGTTCTATCCCATACGCGTGCCAGAGAGCGTCTCAGACTCTGAAATGAGTGTGATCTCTTCAGGTCATCTCTGAGATTCTGAGTTTCTGCTTTGGTTTGCATACCTTTCGTGTCCACACCCACAGCACATACATACCCATTCCATCATGTGTACACCCTCATGTAAGTACACGGACATAATAAGTGCCTCCCCTCCCCTCCTCGCTTCCCATGCCAACTTTTCCGTTCCTCCGCTCGCTTTTGCCCTTGATACTGCCCAAGTCCTCGTCCCGAGTCCCCAGCCCTCTCCGTGTGACCAATGACGGGGACTTCAGGAGCGCTGGGAGGGAGCCTGAACAGTGTTGCCTGCCTGGTTTCAGTATTGTGGTTCTCGAAGGCGAAGCCGTTGCCTCTCTGCTTTGAGGGGGGCGGACACCTCCCAGAGTGCAGAGTGCCAGTGGGTCCTCACAACGAACAGGGCTCTCACGCGGTCCCCGCAAATAATCAACCTCATCACTGAACTCAGTGGCTGAAAGGAGCCGCCTGGGCACATGAAGGGCCCCAGATAAACAGTAAAGAACAGGGCTGGGCTCGTGGCGTAAGGGAAGTACTACTGTCCCGAGTGACACCATTGTCTCTCCTGTTATCCGTAGAGCTGTGCCCTGTAAGGTTTCTAGGTGAGTGCATAAGAAACTAGATTTCCCTGGATTCTAAGTAGATTTTCCTGTCGCGACAGAGTATGATACCAAGGCCCAGACGGACAGGCTCCAGAAGGAGGTTGACATGTTGAAGGAGCAGCTGCAGCTCACTAGGTCTCAGCTGGAGTCGGCCCAGTACGCCCATGCCGTCCGGTTTTCTAAGGTAGGGCGCAGAGGTCTGTGCTGGAGATAATGCAATCTCTAGCACTTCAGAGGATGCAGGGAAACAGGGATGCTGCCTTTGGGGTGTGTGTGTGTGCGTGAGAGAGCGTGTGCATGTGTATGGCACATGTGTGTTCTGTGCGCGATGTGTGCATGCACACACATGTAGGCCTTTGAGACAGGATCTCTCAGTAACCCTGGAGCAAGGCTGGGTGCCCTCAAGCCTCAGAAGCACTGGGGTTACATAGCCTTATGTGTGGCCATCCTGGGATTTGAACTCAGGTCGTTATGCGTATGCAGCCAGCACCGTTAACCACCACGCCCTATCTCCAGGGTGCAGATGTGGGTTTTGGTCTCTGTTTTTACATTTATGTATTGTGTGTGCACATGCGGGTGGACATGTGGATGTCAGAGGACAGTGTTAGAGTTGGCTCTTTCCTTCCCCTCGTGAGTCAGGTTGCCGGGCCTGGCACCAAGTGCCCTTACCTCGCAAGCCATCTTCCCTGCTCCCTAGCTATGTTCCAATCCAGAAGAACCACTGTGTGTAGACCTGCTGTCTTAGGAAGCGTTATTACTGGTCTACTCCAAAGAGGAAACACTAAAAGGTTTGGGATGAAGCTACGCTTTGTTTTGAAATTTGCGTTACCTGCTTCGTCCCTTCGGTGACACATATTAAAACAATTTCAGGAACACGAAACGCAGAAGGCAAAAGAAGACGACTTTCTGAAGCTATTTGATAGATGGAAAGAGGAAGAAAAGGAGAAGTTACTCGATGAAATGGAGAAGGTGAAGGAGATGTTCATGAAGGAGTTTAAAGAGTTAACTTCCAAGAACTCAGCATTAGAATATGTGAGTATTTATACTGGCAGCTCTTGCAGTGTTCCTTGCTTTGAGATAGCGTTTGCTCGCATGGCATCCTGGCCCCAGGATCAGACGTCTTACCTGATACACACAGCCCCTCCTTCCGGGGGGCGGAGCCAGGGAGAGGAATTGTTTTGTTATGAGTGGGCAGTCTGTGCAGGCTCCAGTACAGAACACTCACTTGTTCAGCTCCCACGGGAAATTCACTCTTTCCTTATTCGGTTGCGTTTAAAAAGCCTCAAACCACAGACCCTTCCCCGAAATGTAGAATGTTCCAAGTAGTGGATAGAAAGGCTGACACAGGTGACAGGGGAAGGAGGGCCCGGGTCCTTGCCTGGCCGTCTCCACGCTCCACACCTGTGCTATAAAGAGGATTGGGTCTCTACTGTAAGCAGGAAGTGGCGAGTGGCTCTGCCAGCTGGGAAACAGCGGTGGTGCAGACCTGTGTGATAGACATCTCACTTCCTGGGCTTGGGACCTTCATCCTCATGGCCTGCCAGTCAGCTCCTTTTGATCTGAAAACTGGAGAAAGAAGGAAGAGGGAGCTGAGGGTGATCCTTGGGCTCCCTCTAGGGGCCGACAAGTTTTAGAAACAAAAGTGATGGCTGCGGTGGACCAAGGCCCAAATCCTTTCCTTTCCTGCCCTGCTCAGCTTCCTGTCCGCGTTAGAGTAGGTGACGTTGTCTCCTTAGGCGCTCTTTTGTCTGTCTGAGTGCTCCGATCTTAGAGCAGTACGTATGGGTTGTTTGTACTGGGCGCCCTGCTGGGGTTCATCGTGGTCAGCCCGAGTTTATGTATGCAGGATCTTAGAGACAGTGTGTTATCATCACAGCATACCTAGTGCACACACGGTCTTCGTGGTCTACGGCCCCCCACGCTGGCCTCGGCGGTAGTGGGGACACACGTCTCTACTGAAAAGCTGCTCTGCCCTCGAGCGGCGGCTGGGCGCGCGCAGTGAGTGTAGGCGAAATGTTACCTTTATTGCCCTGTTGCTGTCCGGGTTTGTGGTTCTAGATTGTTTGGTTTCCCCATAGTTGGCTTTGGGAAGATGAAAACACTTATATTCCTGGTGGATTCACTGGTGTGGCCCCTGGACGTGTTGGCCTTCCATTACATTATCTTACCTTCTTAGAACTAGCTGTCACGGGGTGTGGCGATACACCCCAGTAATCCAGCACTCAGGAGGCCCAGATGGAGCAGCAAGAGTTCAAGACCAGATTGGGCAACCTAGCAAGACCTGGCTCCAAACAGACAGACAGACAGACAGACAGAAAGGGACATGTTAAGAGTAAGGTATTCCCACCGCGCCATGATGTTAAGAGTAGTTTTCCCTGCCGGTCTGATCCCAGCACTGCACCAGCCCCAAATAATACAGAGACACTGTATTAGATATAATTCTGTTGGCCAGTTACTAGTTTCTTATCGGCTAGCTCTGTCTTAATTGTTAACCAGCTAGCCGATAAGAAAGTAGTAACTGGCCAACAGAATTATATCTAATACAGCATCTCTGTGTATTATTTGGGGCTGGTGCGGTGGTGGGAAAAAATCCACTCATAACAGAGACAGATATACGCAGTTCCTCTCACAAATGCTATGTTCCCGCTAAACATTTAAAGACCCTCTGTCAAAGGCCAGAACGTCAATCTGGGGCCAGAGAGCTAGTTCAGCAAGACAAGCATTTGCTGTGTAAAACCTGCAGACGCAAGTTCAACCCCCAATCCGCATACAGGCAGGCAGAGAGAGCTCACTACACAGTTGTCCTCGGACGACCACATAAACACCGTGGCATGTCCTACCCCCCAATAGCAAATCGTTTTCTAAAACTTAGCTTTCCTTTTTTTTTTTTCAGTTATATAAAAGTCTAATGTCTCCATTGGTGATATTGTTTGACTTAGTTTTCCTGTTTTTTCTTCAGTTATATAAATGTCTAATGTCTCTTTTGGCGATATTGTTTTCACTCACAGCAATTGTCAGAACTACAGAAGTCCAACATGCAGATCAAGTCCAACATAGGCACCTTACGAGACGTCGGTGAGTTTAAAGAAGACCACCTCCCACATCCCCAGGATCTCCAAAACATGCTTCAGCTCCTCGACAACCAGGTATAACACGGGCGGTGCCCAGAGCCAACATTTGTAACATTTATTCCATTATTTGTGTGTACATCTTCATGACGTTATATGAAGACTTTATATGTAGTGTGTGACATAGATGCAGTGCCCATACAGGCCAGAAGGGGGCGTTGGATCCCATGGAACTGGAGTTACAGGTGGGTTTTTTTTTTTTAACTGTTTAAGGCTTTTATTTGTGAGTGTGTTATAACAACGATGCTCTTATTTAAGAGAATTAGAACTATTCTGAATATTTGCTAACATGGAATTACTGCTTTTGTTTATTATTATTATTATTATTATTAATTTGTTTTTACATTCCAATCCCAGTTTCCCCTCACTTCTCTCTTCCTGCTCCTCCCAACTCCCCCGCCCCCATCTGCTCCTTGGAGAGGGTATGGCCTCCTCTAGGAAGGCTACTAAGTCTGTTACAGGTGCTTTTATTCCCTAAAAGGGTTGCTGGGCCCGGGCCCTCTGCAAAAGCAGTCAGCACCCTTAATCCCTGAGCCCAGACTCCGCCCCCTTAACCCCTGAGCCCAGACTCCGCCCCCTTAACCCCTGAGCCCGGACTCCACCCCTTGGGTTTTTTCTTAATGAGTTCATTCACACCAAATGTGTTCGTTTCATTTATTCTTTTGTTTTTCCCTCCTGTCTCTCGACACATGCCTGATTCATAATAGGTGTTGGTTCATAGGTGTGGATACAAATTAGTAGTTAAAATTTTCAGTTTTCTCTAACAGAATGCCAGTCTGAGCTAGTGTCCTCAGGCATTCCGCATCGTTGTTGAACTTTTTCCCTATTTCAGGTGTAGATCTCCCTTTCTAAAAACGCATATTGCAGCATCGGGCTCCTTAATTTACACTAGCACTACACTGGGCAAACTGATGTCTTTCGTGTATTTTATTCTCACTTGGAAGTCAGACTCCACGATCACCTTATAAAGTTACTTTATCACAGCGGTCCATGGAAAGTAAAAAGGGCTAAGGGGATGGGAGGGGACGGGTTGGTGTCGAAGCCTGTGTGAGGCCTCTTGTTCACTCTCCACCCTGTGTTGGGGGTGGCAGGTGGCTATAACCTATGAGTTCCATGATAATAATCTTAAAGGCCTTGGAGTCCCTGAGATTGCTCACCGGGTAAAGGACCACCAAACTCTATGACCCGAGTTCTAGTTGCATGTGTGCATGTGTGCGGTGTCAATGCTTGACCTCACATGTACACGCACAGATGCATACATGCACATACATGGTAAATAGATACAGAGCAATTCTAATAAAAACAAACCTATGCCATTCTTAAAGGGCAGCGGCATTTTGAAATACGGCCACCGTTTCTTGCTTCTTGCCTGCCTCCCTTGAATGTGCCTTCTCCGTTAGAGTCGGCTGCACGTGCCATCATCCCCTCTTATTTTAATCTTTCAGCGATCCTGCCCTCCTGACACTCACATACACTTGCAGACTTTTCAGCTATGACCCAGACCTTGTTTCCCACCAGAACGCTGTTTTCAGTGGTGATGCCCCCATGCCCCTAGAAAGTACTTCTCAACCTGTGGGTTGCAAGCCGTTTGGTTTCGAGTGGCCCTTTCCAGGGGTTGCCTAAGACCATCAGCCTGTCAGGTATTGACAAGATGACTCATAGCAGTAGCAAAATTACAATTGCAAAGTAGAAACGAAAACAACCTGGTGGTTGAGGCTCACCGCAACATGAGGAACTGTATTTAAGGGCGGCAGTATTAGGGAGGCTGATCATGGTCCCTTGTCCCCCACCATGACCCTGCAGCTTCTGCTGCTGGCAGGGACCTTTCTGTTTCCTGCCTCCCGTTTACTCCCCTCGATTACTGGAACAACACCCCCACAGGGTTCCCCAAACCTCCCCCACACTATGCCATTTGTTTGGCTGGAACTTAATTATTCACGTTCAACAGCGGTTCTGTCATCATGGTGTAGAACGGTGCCATCATCCAAGCTGCCGGTGGTTGCTCAGCCAGGTGCCTGGCATGAGTAGGAGCCTAG
Organism: Cricetiscus sungorus; assembly: GCA_030556225.1. Taxonomy (NCBI): domain Eukaryota; kingdom Metazoa; phylum Chordata; class Mammalia; order Rodentia; family Cricetidae; genus Cricetiscus; species Cricetiscus sungorus. The sequence goes on along the minus strand of JANBXA010000741.1, from coordinate 56,652,010 downwards.
AAGTTGGCTCATGCTGTTGACAATACCTTCCACAGACCGTGGTGTCTCCCAGGAACTGAGTCCCCCTCCCTCCCGCCAAGCCAGTCATTAGAGAGGAGAGAATGCCCCATAAGATCAGGCTGTAGGCAGCACTGTGGAGCATTCTCTTAATTAGCGATTAATGGGGGAGGGTCCAGCCCATCGTGGGTGGGTGGTGCCATCGGGCCCTGGGTGCTATAGGAAAGCAGGGTGAGGAAGCCGTTGGGGAGCAAGCCAGTAAGCAGCCCCCTCCATGGCCTCTGGTCAGCTGCCGCCTCCAGGACCCTGTCCTGCTTGAGTTCTGTCCTGACTTCCGTTGGCAGCGAACTATGATGAGCTCTCATGTGGGGGTGTAAGCCAGCTAGCCCTCCCCGCCCGCAAGGGTTTGGTCGTGGTGTTTCAGCGCAGCAGTGGCGACCCTGACTAGGCATCCTCACGACCACCGTTGTGACCAACCCCGCTGGCTCCACTTGCTAGCCTGACACACTGACTACTCTCCACAAGAAACACCTGCTGATCCCAACCTCGCTCGCAGTAAGCCCAGGGAGGCATGGGTTCAGGACTGCGGCCACGAATACTCTAGAAATGCCAGCTAAAATTGTCACTAGGTTGCCGGGTTTCGAGGGCACCCAGTGAACATCAAGCTCCAGCGTGGCGTAGGTGTCTGTGTTCCTGCTACAGGCAAATCACTTGCTTCCTCTCCCCAGGCAAGCAAGTGGTCAGATCGATTTCAAGTTCTCAACGAGGAACACAGCAAGGAGAAGGGACAGGTAAGGCTGAGAATTTGGGAGCCTCTGTCTAAGTCAGCCACCCCTGCCGCTTTCTCTGCAGTGCCCAGGGTGGACCTCAAGCGTGCACACACTCACACGTACTCACACATATGCCACACACACACTCACACACACACATGCATGCATGCACATATACACACACACACTCACACATATGCCACACACACACACACATGCATGCACATATATACACACACTCACACACACATGCATGCACGTATATACACACATGTATGCACACACACTCACATACATGTACATTCACACACACACCACATACACATGGCACATACATGTTGGCTGTTTTTGAAAAGAATTTCTAATTTATTCGATAATGAAAGTAGTATTTTCCTATTTTTCCCAGTCTCTTTTTCTTTTCTTTTCTTTTTTTTTTTTTTTTTTTTTTTTTTTGACATATGGAAAGCCTATCCATTTGTTCTTCCCTTGGCTGCTTCCCCTCGGCATCAGTTTTCTGGTCCCTGTGGCAGATCGTCACAGATTTAGCCTCCAATGGTCCACATTAATCATCTCATACAGTCTGTGGGACAGGAATCTCAGGCGTGACTGACTTGGCTGCGGCTCATGGACCCCCAAGCTGTGCTCTGAACGTTACCTAGGTTGTTTTCCTGTGGAGCTCTTTATGGTTAGCCTGTGTTGCTTCTGGAAGGTGCATTCCTCCACAAAATCCCCAGTGTGGTGGTCATTGGCCTCAAGGCCCTTTGGGAGTGTCTCCTGTTTTCATCTCCCTCTGACTCCTGCCCGGCCAGGACACGCCGTCCCTCTGTCTTCTGGTTCAGCTGTTTAGAAGCTGTCCCACTTACACCCTAACAGTGAATTAATCAAACAGTGAACTTAATCAAATGCAGTTATCTCCACCAGAGACCTAGTAATTATTACACGTGATTGGCGCCCACTCTCCCCACAATGCACATACTGTGTTTCTCTGCTTTGGGGAAGTTGCCTGTGCCAGCTTGTTATTGCTTTACCAGGTTCTTGGCAGTCTTTTTCCTTTTTAAAATAACATTGGTGGGAGTTCAAAGGGAGCCGCAGATAATCCGTGGTGTGACCTTCCGACCCAGGCCAGCCTGAGAGCCTGTGTGTGTGTGTGTGTGTGTGTGTGTGTGTGTGTGTGTGTGTGTGTGTTATGGTCACATGGTGACAGAGGTGACTGGTGTTATGGGCAATGGTTTAGAGGACAGCAGGGAGCTTGAAAAGGTGCCATACATGCAGACACACACACACACACACACACACACAACACTCACATACACACTCACACGTGTGTGCGTGCACACACACACACATCATACACACACATACACACACACAAACACCACACAATGCTCACACACTCACACACACACTCTCACACACACATACTCCGAGAGATAGTATCCGACTGTCTTGTTAAAGCTCTGAATTCCTCTCTCATCATATTCTAAACCTTTGTAACCCATTCTTGCCTGAGGTATCACAGTGACGTCTTCATCCCTTGACTTTCTTTTTTCTGGGTTCTCTTGCTTCTTGAGGGCAGCTCCTCAATCTGATGCTCTGGGCCCCAGGTCCTAAACCTCCACTCCAACCCCAAGCATTTTTACTAGAATTTCTTTCTGATTTCTAAGGGGTTCTCGGATGGCCTGTGGGGGTAATGGGGACATGCCCCTCCAACCATCTAGATGTGTTGAGTTTGTTTCTTTTTGTCTTGTGACAAGGTCACATTGAGTAGCCCTGACTGTTGTTTTAGAACTCACAAGCAGAAGAAGCTGACTTTGAGTTCACAGAGGTCTGCCTGCCTCTTGCCTCCCGGTGCTGGGATGCAAGTGTTGCACTGCTGTCTGAAAGCTCTTGACACTTTGTTTCTCGGGGGAGGTCTTGGGATCCAGCAGGCTCTGAGCTTCCCACATGCTGAAGCCCAGTGTTTGTACACTCGCTTTTTGGGAACACAGGGACCTTCGCAGACAAGACCATGCACGTTCAGAGCCTTCATCCCAAGCCAGCTTCTGCCCATCCACGCTCTCTGAATTGGAGTCACTTTTGTTACCTCTCCAGACCTGAGTTTCCACATTGTACCATGAGTCTAGACTGCATTTCTGCAGCATCATTGGAATACACAAGATCGGGGGATACTTAGCATCGTAGCAAGTGTTGACATGAAACCCCCCACCGGCTGAAGGGTGGTCAGTGGGAAAAAGCACGTACTGTCCTTGCAGAGGCCGGAAGATCGGTTCCCAGATCCCATACCAGGCAGCTCCTCAGTGCTCACACCCAGCTCCAGACACGTTTACCCTCCTTAGGTACCTACACTCGCGTGCACCGACCCACACTGGCAGACACCTATACACGTAGTTAAAACTCAGTCTTTCAAAGAAGCAAACAAGCACGTTAGAAAGAGCCCATGTAGACGCTCATCCTCTCCTCGACAAAGCTGTTTCCCTCCATTTGGTGGCGTTTGATGGCTGTGTCCACCCCCTGGCTTCCCATGAGGCGTCAGATGCAGGCTATCCTGAGTACCAGCTACTAAGCTGCTTTTTGACCTGTTCTGTTTTTCCGTGCTCCTTCTGTTTTGTCAGCTACTGAAATTGCTTGAAAACAGGCATTGCTTAAATTACCAGGAGCGATTTTTTTTTTTTTTTTGGGTGCAGTGTGTAATCGTCCTTGGCATTACGTTTCTGGTTTCTGTGTCAGTGTATGGGCGACTGTGACAAAATGCATGGCAAAGGCAACCTAAGACAGGCCTTACTGTGGCTCACTGTTGGGGATGCAGTCCATGGATCGGGAGCTCCGGGCAGCTGACTGCATTAAGCCTCACTGTCGAGAAACAGAGGCGTGAATGCCACCGCTCAGGTCCCCTTCCTTCTTGTCCAGCCCAGGACCTGTCTGGATGCCCACGCTCACGAGCGGGGGGTCTTCCTGCTCAGACAGCTCGGTTGAGAAAATCCTGTGCAGACAACCTTAGTTCCTTTCTGTGGTGGGTTCCGGATCCCTCTAAGATGACAAGGTTGACCATCACATGGGCCAAGGAGTTGTTAAAGAGCTTGCCACACAAAAAGGGGACAGGAGTTCAGCTACCAGGGACCCGTGGAGTGCTGAGCAGACTCGACAGCCTTGGAAGGCTGTTGGGATTAGCCACATCAGCCAGTTCCGGGCTGGGTTGAGATACTCTGCCTGAATAAGATGAGGCGTAATGAGGAAGACTCCCAGCATCAACCGGGGGCCTCTGCATGGACATGGGCACACGTGTGCGTACTCACATTCGCACACACAGACCACACGCACGCACAGGTAAAAAGGAGAAAGACGTTAACCATCCTAGTCTCTAAAGGCGAATCTACGGCATTTTACTCCCTTTTCTCCATTCGTTCCCCCCCTTCCCGCTCTATTCTTGAAGCCCTGTGATTATGCTGATTGCTGGGAGTATAAAATGGATCACATGGACTCTCCAGCCCACGATTGCCCACGTGTTACACGTGGATCTAAGGGCAGGCCAGGGCTGTGTGAATAGTTCATCCCGGAGGTGAGACTAGGACTCCAGCAAGGACCCTCATCCTTAGTCGCCACCGAGCAGCCGTGTGTTGGTTCATAGAACCCGCTCACGCTGACTCAGCTGCCCACCTGGTCAGCCTTTTCTGTCTCAGGTCATGAGCTGCAAGTCCAGCCAGGGCCTTGGCATGCATTTCCTGAAGATTTTTCCGAATAATGACTCAATGCACGGAGACCGCAAGGGAGCCAGCGGAGAAGTCAAGACAAGTGCATAAAATCTGCAAAAAAGAAAAAGCGAAAAGGACCGCGCATGCATGCACGCGCCTTGCGGACTGACGCGCCCCCACTTGCTCTTCCAGCTCCTGTCACATATAGAGAAGCTCCGAAGCTCGATGATGGAGGACCTGAGTGCAGATAATGTTTTCTACAAGAGGCGGGTCGAAGAGCTGGGCCAGAAAGTGCAGGAGCAGAATGAGCTCATCCTGAGTCAGAGGCAGCAGGTACCTCGGGGAGGGTTCCGTTCCGCACGGAGAGGAGTCTGCACTGAGAGGGGTCTGCGTCGGGCGCCGAGCAGGGCCTGTGCCCAGAGGGGCCCGTGCATGCGAGAGTGGCCCCGCACAGGGCGCCTCTGATCTGAGGAAGCAGGGGTTCAGTCTATGGCATCTTAAGCTGAAGATGATGGGAGTGGCCCACTTCCTCCCTGGGATTACTTGCGAGAGTAAACGCATTCAAATGAATTGTCCCCCAAAGCTGCTTTAGACGTAGAGATGCCTCAGACAATGCATTTGAGGGTAGGTAGGTCTTTTGTCCACCATCACTCGGAGAAATAGCCAGACCTGTTTGTATTACTTTTATACAACTCCTTCCTCTGTCAGGAGGCGCATGTTGGTGTGAGTCAGTGGAAAGGTTAATTTACCAACGGCCATGTGTGGCTCCCGTCAATCTGTCCATCTCTTGTCTAGAACACGAATTGCTAGCAGACTTTTTTCTTTCTCAGATTAAAGAATTTTCCAGCAAACCATACAGCAGTGTCGGTGATCTGAAAGGTAAGTGGGCAGGCACCTGTGATATGGCCTAAGTGATTTGCCTGACAGCTTTGGGTACAGGAAATCTGGGCCTGCCGATTTGTGTCTACTGAAGTAGCATTTTACTTGGTATTTTTATTTGGGATATGTGTCCTCATGTTATTATAGTATCTGAGAGATGTGTTGTCATAACCCAGGAAGTTTAAGAATTAAGAAAATCTAAACTCATTTAATATTTTATATATAACTCATTCGTCAATTTTGTGCACAGTTCTGGTTAGTGGTCATTTGCCTCTTTATGAGTGTTTTTGCCTGCGTGTACGTATGTGTGTGCACCATGTGCGTGCAGGACCAGTGTAGGTGCCAGAAGAGGGCGTCAGAAACCCGGGGACTGGAGTTACAGACAGGTGTGAGCTGCCATGTGGGTGCTGGGAACTGACCCCACGTCCTCTGCAAGAACAGCAAACACCCCCAACCACTGAGCCATCTTTCCTGTCCACCCTCTGCTGTCTCTTGATCTATACGCATAGACAGAGCTGGAAGCACAGGGCCTAGAAAGAGTCTGCGTTCAGCCCCGGCCTGGGGCACTCGATGGAGTCTTTGTGAGTGTGTGTTCAGCTTCTTCGTCTCTGACACGGGAGGTTTAACAGAAACTGCACTAAAGCTTTGATACAGGGATTAAATGGAATAACAACTCACGTGAAGTACACCAGTAGCACAGCTAGTGCTAGCTATTAGCACTAACGACATTGAACACTTCTAAAGTTCTGCAAAGGTTTTCTGCATTCCCTCCCTCTGGTAGCTTAGGGTCACAGCTTGGTTCCAGGCATAGTGGCAGTAGGAGTGACCTACAGCAGCAGTCGCCCGGCCCTCCCTCCTATCAGGCACGCTCTGCATCAGAGGGGAAAGTACAGCTCGAAGTCAGGCTTGTGCCCAGAGGCCCCAGGCTTGTGCCCAGAGGCCCCAGGCTTCTGCCCAGAGGCCCCAGGCTTCTGCCCAGAGGCCCCAGGCTTCTGCCCAGAGGTCCCAGTCCCAGGCTTCTGCCCAGAGGCCCCAGGCTTCTGCCCAGAGGTCCCAGTCCCAGGCTTCTGCCCAGAGGTCCCAGGCTTCTGCCCAGAGGCCCCAGGCTTCTGCCCAGAGGTCCCAGTCCCAGGCTTCTGCCCAGCGGTCCCAGGCTTCTGCCCAGAGGCCCCAGGCTTCTGCCCAGAGGTCCCAGGCTTCTGCCCAGAGGTCCCAGGCTTCTGCCCAGAGGTCCCAGGCTTCTGCCCAGAGGCCCCAGGCTTCTGCCCAGAGGTCCCAGGCTTCTGCCCAGAGGCCCCAGGCTTCTGCCCAGAGGCCCCAGGCTTCTGCCCAGAGGTTCCAGACTTGTGCCCAGAGGTCCCAGGCTTGTGCCCAGAGGTCCCAGGCTTGTGCCCAGAGGTCCCAGGCTTGTGCCCAGAGGTCCCAGGCTTGTGCCCAGTGGTCCCAGGCTTGTGCCCAGAGGTCCCAGGCTTCTGCCCAGAGGTCCCAGGCTTGTGCCCAGGCTTGTGCCCAGAGGTCCCAGGCTTGTCCTCGGCGTGGCTCAGATTGTAAAGGACACTATCTGGTTTGGTAGTGGGATGCAAGCTAAATTTCCTTCTGTCTTTTTATGGGATAAATAAATAAAGAGAGGAGACAGGTTTACAATTCCCTTTAACTTCTCTTAGAACAATGAGAGCTCAAGTGACAAGAGGTACACACTAATGCTTATTTAAATATAGTTGACCGGAAGTCATTTAAAAGAAAGCTTTAAAAGAACTCGAGCCAGGCGCTCTACGTCACACAGGATTCCCCGTTGCTCTCCTGGTGGCAGAATTTAGGATGAGTTGCTGCCAAAGCTTGCTCCTTTTCATTTGTAACTTATGTTTTTGTCATTCCAGGGAACCCCGTGCCCCGGCAAGCACCGGACTCTAAGTCATCTCTGCCTGCCGCACCCAGTAAGTGTGCCGCTTCCAGGTCTGGACAGCCTCGTGCTCACTCATGTTCTTGATTACTGACTTTATTCTAGACACTTTTTTTTCTCGAAAACAATGTATTTGGTGATGACATGCAATCCATTTTGGTTCTGGCTTTGACCCAACCCTGTAACCCGAGGCTTCGATCTCGTAGGTCTTGCTCAGTTTTTATTTGGCAGTTTGACCTGTAAAGGAACGCGTGAGAATGTTGGCATCATGCAAGATCACACTTGGGGATTTCCCAAGGGACCGTGGGAAGAGCATGGTCAGTGGCCAAGGCTACTCTGACCTGACCGGGACTGGACACTGAGGATTTTAGCAGGTCCCCTGTCCTTACTTGTGATCAGCACAGACATCTGATCTAGGGCCTGGATTTGTCAAGGTGCAGACCTAGGGGCTGGGGACAGGGCTGCGTAGTAAACCTTTGCTATGCAAGCCTGAGGACTTGGGTTCGATCCCCTGCCCCCAGGGACAAGCAAAGGATAAGCTGGGCACAGTAGCACAGGTCTATAACCCCACCCAGCGCCAGGGGTGGAGACGGGAATCTCCAGGGCTTGTTAGCTAGCAGGTCTAGCCAAGTCTGCGAGATCTGGGTTCAGAGCTCCCATCTTGATATGATGGATAGCTGTTATGGTGGGCCACATCTTTAACCCCAGCACTCAGGAGGCAGAGGCAGGTGGATCTCTCTGGGTTCCAGGCCAGCCTGGTCTACAGAGAGTTCCACAACAGCCAGGGCTCTTGCACAGAGAAACCCTGTCTCAAAACACACACACACACACACACACACACACACACACACACACACACACACACACACACGCATGCACGCACGCACACCCAACAAGAGACAGGGTTTCTGTGCGTTGCTTTGGAGCCTGTCCTGGAACTCAATTGTCCTAGAACATTGATAGTGAAATAATCTAAATACTTTTATTTCTGAGAGGAGAAGAAAAGACTCTGGGTAGAGGGAGGTGGTACTTGTGAGGGACAGTCAGATCAGATGTGCCCTGTGCACAGGGCTTTGGCGCGCTGGTGGTCCCAGTACTGAGCCTGGGCGCAGAGGGGCACCACTCACCAGACCAGGACAGGACTGCATGGTGGCGGAAGCAGTGTGGTGCTTGGGAGCCTGGCTGAGTTTCCACTGCTTCCTTTTTGGAGCCTCTTAAAGCCAGAGAGGTTGGAAGGTGGTGAGAGGAGGGGAGGGAGCTAAGGGCAGGATCTGGACTCAGGACCTAAAATGCAGACTTCAGGGAGGGGTGGAAAGTTAAAAGAACAGCCAGCAAAGGAAATGGTGCCAAATACACAAGCGGAAAAGGAAAGGAAAGAAAGGCACAGCACTCACGGCCTTTGGCGTGATTTTCTCCGGATTTTCTCCGAGTGGTGGGTCCAGGGTAGGAAGGCATAGCCAATGGGATGTGAGAACTCAATTGCTAAGATTTTGATATGTGAAAGAATCCATTCTTCAATTTTTCAAGTGTTTTTTGTTTTTAAATGCATAGAACGTTTGCGTGGCTGTTTGTTTAAATTTACCTAAAGAAGTATGTGGTGCAAACATGGTTATAAATGTATCCATGTCATTGGGATCAGAGGAATTGGGGTGGTCCATAGCCCATACATAGGGGTCCCCAAGGGCATACTCACCCCCAGTCCCTCCTCCAGCTTGGAGAAAGATCTAAAAGTCCCAGTTGGAGGGACGGCAGTGAAGGTCTCTTCGTGAAAGACAACACACACCCTACAGTTTCAGATGAGAAAATCCAAATAATAATGGAAAGGTCGGCATTGGAGTGACATAATCAAAAAAAATCTAACCCATTCCTGGCGAGATGGAGGCTTTCCAGTTCCCAGGTGGATGTGGTCAGATCTGTGGACCACCAGGGTGTGTCTCAGTGGTCAGATCTGTGGACTGCCAGGGAGCTTCTCAATGGTCAGATCTGTGGACTGCCAGTGTGAGTCTCAGTGGTCAGATCTGTGGACTGCCAGGGTGAGTCTCAGTGGTCAGATCTGTGGACTGCCGGGGTGTGTCTCAGTCGTGGGTCAGTTGTCTGGGATGGATCGACTTCCCTGCAACCATCAGGATCGACGGTGGTTAGAAGCGTGGGTTAGGAGGAGCCTGGTGTGATCAGGCTTAGGTCTTAGTCATTTCAGTCCCTTGGTGCCTTCTGTCATAAGGGAGAGGCTGCACCTTAGTCATTTCGACCCTTTAGTGCCTTCCATCAGAAGGGAGAGCGCTCCCTGGCTTTGGAGGCATGCTGGGAGATGAGGAATCCCATCGAAGTCCCACCTTCTGACTTTAAAGCTGGGAAACATCTAGATTTTTTCTTGCAAAGGAATGGGTATTGAGAGGGTAACTGTTTGAAGTTACATGACTAGATGCTCTTCTGAAACTATACAACTCCGGTGTGACATTACAAAAGCAGCCATAGATGGTAAAACAATGAACGTGGCTATGTTTCAATAAAACTTTATTTACAGAAACACCAGCAGGCCCGATATTTCTCACAGGCTGTCATTCGCAAAACCTTGCAAAGGAGTCCAGACGTTCTGTTTTCTAATTGTCCAGCAATTTGTGGACAGTTGTGAGTGGAATGCTGTTGCCAGTATTTATTGTAAAAAGATACAAATGTACAGAGGTAACAAGGTTATCACCAATATTTTAAGGGTAGGATTAGGATTAAAGATGAACTACAGAAAGAAATAGTAGACCAATAGGTAAGTTGTTTAATGTGGAGGAAAAAACCTTGTGTAATCAGATACTTGAAGAACTCAGATCGGAATTGTGAGAGCTTGGGGAAGAGGCTTTCTAGAGAAGTAGCGTTTAGTATTGACCGAGTCTGGTTCCCTCTGTCTAAAGCTCCACCTGAATTAATAATTCCTTCACCTCTATCCTCCTGCTTGGGATAGTTTACAGAACTCAGTCTCCCTAAACAGAAGCAGCATCAATGGCCATCACGTAATAGACAAGTGGGGTCTAGTTTCACACTGGAATGTTACATGACCATGAAAATAATGCTAATTTTCACATCTTACACAGTGAAAACATGCCAACTGAAAGAAGCTAGAACGCGTAGTTTTATATGTGTGAAATATGCAGTCAAGTCACAGACACACCAAGGACTGTCATTGTTCTAGAGGCCAAAGAGGCGGGTAGGGAAGGAGCCTCAATAGTTAACAGGTAGTGGCACTTAGGAAGACTGATAAATGCCCTGATATTAGCTAGTGATTGCGGCCACACAGTCCTGTGACTGTCCTAAAGGCTACACGCACATTCATGTACATGGGTGCACACGTGCGTGCACACGTGCGTGCACACACACACACTTCAGTAATTATTTCTCAATAAGGTTATTTTTAAAGGCTTGGCGGTAGAGTGCTCCACCACCCAGCACAGGCTCTGGGATTTATCCCCAGCACCTCGAAGTAATAATTTAAAAATATCTTTATAAAAATTAAATTAAGCCAAACGCGTAGCATCTGTTGTTTGAGACACGTGCTTCCTGTGGGCTGCCTGTATCTCTTTGGAGGGTGTGTGGTCAGATGCTTAAGCTGTAACAAGGATGACAAGGCCAGTGAGCTTCTCCTTTTGTTCTGTTTCAGTGAGTGCCCCAGCCACAAAGATTCTGGACGGTGCATCCAGCCTGACCATGGTGCATGGTAGGTCTCAGCAGCGGTCCCCACGTTTCTGGTGCAGCTCCCACCCCAACTTAGACAACTCATTAACCCAGATTGCCGGCAGGTTCGATTATATAAACCAGGAAACACTCCAGTAACTACAACGCAGTTAGTAAAACGCCTGCCTGCACGGAGTACAAGACCGAGAACCAAACACGCTGCCAACACCATAGAGCGTGCGGTGTGTGCGTGTGTGTGTGCGCGTGTCGTGGGGTTCACCAACAGCACCTTTAACTCCCATACTTCATTTATTTATGATCTCCGCGGAAGGTGGTAGTTCCCCGGGAAGACCAGTCAACCAGCACATGCCCCACAGGGCATTCTTGCTTGTTTTTGTAACTTTCAGTGTGGTGGCAAGCAAGTCACCTTTTAAAAATAAACAGTCGCAGCCATTGGTCAGGAAGATGCAGAGAAAAGATAGAAACCAAAGGCAACAACCTGGGCAAGGCTTCAGGGGTGAAATCCCCGCCAGAACTCGCCCCTGGTCAGCATAGTGGGTTCGCAGTGTGCTTTTACCCTCTGCTCCTCCTGTGTCTTCCCATATGCCACAGGAAACAAACAAGCTCGGTAGCTAACAAAACGTAGCTGCTGTATGCCACGAAGGAGCATGCTACCTCCCTGCCTCGTCTAGACATGGCTTAGGATCTGATCACCGCCCTCCACTTTGAGTCTTAAAAGCACAGACAAACGCTGAGTAGCAGCTGAGAGGGCTCACAAGGGTGGGGTTAGAATCTGGATCCCCAGAAGCCACCCACATCTGTAACCCGAGTGCTACTGAGGCGAATGGGAGGTAGAGACGGAGAGTCCCTGGAGGCTCCCGCAGCAGCCCAGCACAGGGAACAGTAAATGCGGTGGGGGGTCAGGGTTGCAGCTCACGCCTCTGACTTCATACTCATCCATGGCGCTCCCACACCCACAGGGACACGTGTGCGTGCTCGCACACACACACACACACACACACACACACACACACACACACACACTGAAATACGAGCATGACAGTGGAGATACAGAAAGTATCTCTGTAGCCAAGGGGGTTTGCTGCCAGGCCTGATAACCTGGGTTTGATCCCTTATTTGATTGGCTATTCTTAAATAGCATACAGGTAATGAAGAGAGAATCAATCGGTCAGCCACTTCAGTCCCAGAAAGCAGCAGAACCTTTGTGTGAATGAAGCCTTATTGGCGTGGGGGTGGGGGAAGTATATGCTTGCTTATAAAAGTCTTATAAGGCCCAGGAGATACAAAGATTTGAATTCCTTGTCACAGGAGCACGGTTTTTAGCGTTTGATGGAAAAGGCTCACGTTTCGTTTGTCTAATAAATGCCTCTTGTTCAGACGTCCTCTGCCCTGTCTTGGAGCCTGCAATGAGGGGGAGTTAGCCAGAGCTGCCTACAGTGAGCCCAAGTTAGACCCCAGTAGAAGGGATCAGTCATTCCTTCTACTGTTTTAGCATGGTTTAAGGGGAGCCTGCCTCCCTAGCTGCGTGGCCCCTTGGCCAGGAGACTGACCTGGCTACCGTGTGGCTTTTTAAAACTTAAACAAAGGCTGGAGAGATGGCTGAGATTAAACGGCACTGGCTGTTGTTCTAGAGGATCAGGTGCAGATCCCTGTGCCCCACCCCCACGCCCACCCCCCTCCGGAGCTTGCAACTCCGTCACTGGGTATCTGGTGCTCTCTTCTGGTTTCTACACTGCCCACGGAGTACGCAAATATAAATGGCAGTCAAAATCCCTGTACACATAAAGACAAAATGGAAAAAAATTATTTTTAACCATGAAATTAGTTGTTACCATTAGATCTGTCATTTCTGCATTTCAAGCTAGACATAATTTTAAAATCTCAATGCCGAAGAACAATTCTGAAAACTTTCTGTGGTACCCAATGAACTTAAATTTCCCTTCACGGAGCTATGGGCCCATTCCAGATTTGAAGTGTCTCCTACCTAGAAATAGACTGTGGCCAAAGTCTGTTTCAAGATCTTCTAAAGCCAGGTGGCAGTGGTGGTGGCGCCTTTAATCCCAGCACGCAGGAGGCAGAGGCAGGTGGCCCTCTGAGAGTTCAAGGCCAGCCTGGTCTACAAAGCAAATTCAAGGATGGCCAGGGATAAACAGAAAAATCCTGTCTAGAAAAACCATAAAAGGGAGAGAAAGGGGGGAAAAAAAGAAAAGATAGTTTAGAATGCATTTCTCTCAAACAGCTGATGATAGACAGTAGATTGACTAGATTTCTGGCAGGGCAAGAGTTGATGCATATATATAGCGAGAATAGGATAGCATGTTTCTATCTTGGAGGAAACTGTTACACAACACAGTTCTGGAGGCTGGGATAGAAGGAAATGGTTTTGTCATCTCCGAGCCAAGGTGGCGAGCCATGTATCCTGTAAACCCGTGTCAGTGGTTACGTGTTGCCCCATGCATAATCCTGAATGCGCTCACTACACCTACTCCATCTTCCTTCTGTCCCAGGTCGGGCTTGGTTTGATTGGGCTCCTGGCAGATTTCTTTGCGCAGGTGGAGAGCATGTCACTAGTGAATGTCAACCAGAAAAGTCATTCCCCACTCTCCAGCCGAGGTCTGGGGTAACGAGCAGCTCTCTTCGCCCTACCTGGCTGTGGGCCAGTCCTTTCTCAAGTCTGTAGCCTCGCCTGGGGCTCCTCAGAACAGAACACGAGTCTGGGGACATGCGTGTCTTTAAGACTGGGTTTCCGTCCTCATTGCTGCTTACCGGCCACTGTCTCGCACTCCTGTTTTGCTGGTTCTTCATCTTGGCCCTCCGCTAGGCAACAGTTCAGAGAGCTGACAGGTGGCCAGGCATGGGTGGGAGCTACCCAGCATGGTGCATCCCTCTTTGAAGGTCTGGCTTTTGTTTTATTTAAGGGTGCCCTATTTATTTCTGGCATTCTATTTTAGGAGGATGGTTCATTGGAAAGGGTTTTTGAAATTGTACCCCGTGTGTCAGACAAGAGACTAATGAATGGGAAGTTTTAACTTGAATGCTTAAAACACATAGTTTTAAAACGATATTCGAAGTTAATAGAAAATGCCTAGAAATTGAAGAGTTTCTGAAAAAGGGGCCAGTTGCAGCTGCCTCAGCCAGGCGTGGCAGCTCACGGTTATAATCTCGTCATTTAGGAAGTGGAATCGAGATCAAGGTCATTGTTCGCTACGTAGAGCGTCAAAGGCTAGCCTCAGCTAGCAAGACCCTATGTCTAAAAACTAAATAAATAAAATAATAAAATCAAAAGTGACTCCCTCAATATTATCCCAGTAGGTCTTTGCTATTTTGGCAAAATACGCCTGTGGGTATGTAATCTACGGTAGTTTGTATATACACGTATACGTGAATAAGCTATTTGGAAGGAAACAAACATACTTCTGTTGTTCCTTTCTGCCCTCATGAACAGAACAGTCCTTCTCGTCACACATACTAGAGCCAATAGAAGAACTTTCTTCAGAGGAGGAAAAAGGTAAGAAGTCGCCAGCGTTATTTACTCGGCTACGGGCCTTCAAATCCGAGTCCCCGCTGCACATCGTGCCATGCCGAGGATAAGAAAGCCGTTTAGATTCGGTTGTAGTTTTGCCCGGCGTGATACTCAGTATTATATCCTGTCCCCCTGATGTTCCTATATGCCCTGCTTTATTCCATTTTTCTGCAGCTAAGTAATGAACGAAAGTCCTTCGTTTGACTGTAGACACTCTGAGCAGATGACAAAGGACACGTGCATTGTGCACCAGGCGATGTGAAATTGTTTGTGTCAGAGTGGGGTCTCACAGCGACGGCCTGAAGTGAACAAGTAAAGTGTCTGTTTCCAAATCGGTTTTTCCAGTGCTGGATATTGGACCTGGGGGCCTTTCCCATACTCGGCAAGGGTTCTACCCCGGAGCCGTAGTCCCAGTCCCCAAATTACTCCCATTGTTAGAAAAGAATGCAGGATCTAAGCACATGGTATGAGGTAGAGAAAAATAAGTCCCCATGGTGGGATGTGGCAGCTGTCATAATGGAGCTGATGAATTCATATTTCTATATTTCTTCATTTGGCATTTCCAAAAGTTGCTCTTACATATTTTTGAAGTTTATGAAAATTGTGTAATTTGTAATTGTCTTTTTTTTTTTTTTTTTTTTGGTTTGGTTTTTGTTTTTGTCAGGACAGGGTCTTTTCTTTGTTGTTGTTTGTTTTTTTTGGGTTTTTTTCCTCTGTAGCTTTGGAGGCTGTCCTGGAAGACAGGGTTTCTCTGTGTAGCCCTGAAATTTTTGGAATTCTCTGTAGACCAGGCTGGCCTCGAACTCATAGAGCTCTGCCTGCCTGTTTTCTAACGTTAGACAGATTGGATCCCTTTGAGGGAGCATCACAGACAGTGATCGCTATCTGACATGGCTGCAGGGAACAGAACCCAGATCCCTCTGGAGAGTGAGGGTTTCTTCTGACTACCCAGCCATCTCTTTCGCCATAATATGTAAAAATTTAATTGTTCTTACAACTCCTGTGTTGATAGGATCTTACCATTTTTCTTTCTTATTTTTACAAAGCTGCAAAGTGAAAATGGACTAGACCAGTCCTGTTCGTAATATCTACATGATATATATTTTCAAGTCCTGGTGTTGCTATGTTAATCCTTGGCATTTTAAAATATACATTTTTAATGAGGGTTGTTTTCACGTATCTTTACAAGTTACCCCTAACTTTTCCTTTTTATTCACTAATTTTAGTGGTAGCAATATGACCCTGATGTCCCCCCACTTCCCCCCCCCCCCAGCACTGGCCAACTAGATAGCAAAGTCGGTGATTTAGAATATGTGTTCTGATCTTATTATTTGAGTGTCACAGTTCTTAGGACAGAGTTTTTTGTTGTTTGGTTAAGCATTTGGACTTTTGTTTTGTTTTGACTGGTTTTGCTTTTTCTCTGTGTGTGTATGTGTGTGGCTCCAGAATGTTCTAGAGCATCAGTAGTTATTCAGCCTCGTGATGCTGACAGTATAGGATTTAAGATGACCTCTGACTTTTAATGACATATTTGTATTACACTTTGATATTTCCAGCTAAACTAGAGTAAACTAGAATAGCAAAGTGTTAAAAACATACCTTCATGCAGGATTTTTTTTTCTATTTAATACGCAAGCTAATTTGGCTAAATTTGGTTTTTGTGCAAGTTAATTGATAGATGGACATTTTGGCTCACGCTTGTAATCCTAGCATTTCATCACTGTGACTTTGAGGCCAGCCTGGGCTTAAACAAAAACCCCACAGAAAACACCTTCGTCAATATAATAGCATGTGATTTAATATTGGGACCAGACGGCTGCCTGGAAAAAGTGTTCAGCAAAAGGCATTTTGTTTACGATCTCCCACAAATCCAGGTGGCAGCAGCTGCTAACTACACCATCTGCAAAGACAGGAGAGTAGCTGGGGATGGGGTGGGAGGGTCCCCGCAGCCAGCCTGAAAGAAGGCACACGTGCCTTGCTGGCTTATGGCACTTGTTCAGTCCTTTTGAATGGAAGGGACCAGCTTGGACATGGGATCCCAGAACAATAGCGTATCTGTGAGACATTCTTTCGGATCAGGCCTTGGACGGTCTCTAAGGTCCTGACCTGCCACATACTGGGTCTTTAGTAGGTCTTAAACTACCTTGGACAGACTGACCCTCACTGTGAAACGTCACACTGCTGGGATCCTGTTGCACACGCTCTGGAAATAGGCATGTTTTTAAAGTGGGCAGGGCATGTAGAGTCGGGTGAGTGGAGGCTGTAGTTACTGGGTCCCGTTCCAGAGCCACAAGGAGGAAGGAGAAAGGCGACATTAGAAAGGTGAAGTTGGGCACAGAAAATGAGAAGAACATGGCCTGGGGTTTTTTGTCTGATTTTTTTTCCTTTGTTTGGCTTTTTTGTTTTAAAGTATAGGTTGTTTCACTTTGTTAACCTCTTTTCTGTGTTGGTGGAGACCTAGAAGAGGGAAATAATAACCTAGTGCACTTAGCATGTACTAAATTTATCTCCTTAAAACGTGAATAAAATGTAAATAGATTGGAATTTTTCTCTTCATTAGATAAAGTCTAACTGACAAACATTAAACGTTAAAGAAATATAACATCTGTTTCTTAAGTTGATTAACTGTAATTTGGGTAAGCAATCAGTAGTTTTAGACGTCACTGAGTTCTGAGGCAGACTAAAAACAGTTTTAGAAGCTATGATACTTACTACAAAATACCCAAACCTTAAAACCTTTACAGATGTTGACTTTCTGTCTTAAAGTCGTGTGTTGTCATTTTTCACTGAGAATGAATTTGTACAATTCTCTTCAAATCTGCTTTATAACAAACTTTAATTCAGGACGCGAGAATGAACAGAAGTTCACTAAGAAGACGCATTTCAGGAAGACGCTGAGGAGCAACCCCTCCTCTAAGGGACTAAGGACGAATTTGGAGAAGGAGCTGAGCAAGAAGCTGAGGAGCTTCGGGATTGACGCGGTACGTGGGTTCATCCTCTGGACATTCGCTTGTTATGTCCCATTCTCTAAACCAGGACACACGAGGGAAGAGAAGGGAGCGTCTTAACTGTCTGAATTTGGAGGCTGCCTGCTAATTAAACTCAGGTTAGGTTAGCAGAGCTCTGGGTGGCATTTGCTATCTACTTCATTTCTAAGACCTTAACACACACAAACTTATTTATTAGCAGAGGAATAAAACTCGGAATAAGTGGCATTGTCGTTTGTTTTATATAAAGATTAGATAACTTTGTATTAGGAGCCAGGGTGTGTATGGGGGGGTTGTAGTGCATTGTGGAGGGTGTGTAGTACATTGATATGTTCTGAATAACACATTCAGAGATTCCCCTCATATAACTGCTCATTACAAAGCCAGCGCTTAGTAAATGGTAGTTTTCATCCTGAAACCAAATTCAGTCATCTCAGTACAACTTCTTACATATAAATCCTTTGTGCTTTTAAAATCTTTATTAGAATACACTGAGTGTATAAATCCTAACAATCTGATGAATTTATTTGTGTCCTGGTAAATACATGGGTACTTACATAGCTATTATATGCAAATGCATGTATACATATTCACACGGGTGAACATGTATATGGAAGCATGAACGTACATTATACTGTATTCATGCTTATGCATGATAGATCAGTATAGCATGTATGTGTATGTAGATGTGTATAAACACGTGTGTGTAGCTATATGTCACAGATGCTTGTGTGTAGACACGGGTATAGATACAGCTGTGTACTTATGTGTGGATGCATTTGTATGCAACTATGTGTTCATACGTGCACATGCACACACATATATTTGAGTAAACATGGGAGCATTGCGAGTGTGTCCGTGTCTGTGTGCTTACATGTGTGTGTCTGTAGGTACATGGATGGGTTTGTGTGAGAGAATTGTTCACCATCACGCAGAGGGTAAAGAGATGGTAACCCTGCACATTTCTAGTACCCTACAAGGTTCCCTGTACCTCTTTCTTGTCCGTGTCACCAGCTACTCTCCAACAAGAGGTGGCGGGCGTTCACAGGAGTGGGGCCACGCTCCGGGGGCTGTTCTGCATCTGGCCTCTTTTGATGATGCTCCCCCAGTCCGTGTGGTCCGAGTCTGTTCACGCTTCAGCAGGTGTCTCTGTTTGCCTTGCTGCTGTGTAGGGTTGTATGAATCCCGTGCAGCGTATCTCCCTTACTGAAAGTGGGTGTGCAGGGCTCCCACGTGGGCTGTTCCCGCTACTAAGTCTGTTCTTCGGTGTGGGCGTCTTTTTCCTGGAGGTGTATATCTAGGGTGGCTTTGCTGGGTCAAGAGGCAGACAAGTCTGTCCTCATAGCGGCTCCTGAGTCAATTTCTCCCCTGGAGGGGCAGAAGGAACCAGCCGCTCCAGGCCTCTGTCCATGCCTTTAGTCCGTTCTTAGTATTATCAGTCTATGATTTCTTAGTGTTGTGCGGGAGTTGAGTCATACTACGGCAGCGGAAATGGAGACACATCCATGCAGTGTCCACAGTTCCTACGCAGATGCCCTTGAGACGAAACTTTCCTGTTTGCTGTTTCTATGAGTTTTAATCAGAGCCTTATCTATATTTTTTCTCCTAGTGTTTGGGGACGTTTTTTTTGTTTCCTGGTTTGGGGTGTGTGTGTGTTCAGAAGTAGAAAAGTTTAACTTTGTTTCCATTTGAAGCTGTTGTCCTGATACCATTGGCTCTGTGATCCACATTTCCTGCTCAGTTGGAATCTGCTTTTATTATGTGTGCATCTGTGTCTGCTTCTTCTGTTACTGTACCACACCAGTTGTTCGTTACTTAGTTAGTTGTTAGTTAGTTAGTTGTTAGTTAGTTAGTTGTTAGTTGGTCAGTTAGTTAGTTGTTAGGTAGTTACTCTACCACACCGTTAGTTAGTTAGTTAGTCAGTTAGTTAGTTAGTTAATTGTTAGTTGTTAGTTAGTTACTCTACCACACCGTTAGTTTGTTAGTTAGTTGTTAGCTAGTTGTTGGTTGGTTAGTTAGTTGTTAGTTGGTTAGTTAGTTGTTAGGTAGTTACTCTACCACACCGTTAGTTAGTTATTAGTTAGTTAGTTAGTTAGTTTTACTCTACCACACCATTTGTTAGTTAGTTAGTTGTTAGTTAGTTAGTTGTTAGTTAGTTAGTTGTTAGTTGGTTAGTTAGTTAGTTGTTAGTTTTACTCTACCATACCGTTCGTTAGTTAGTTAGTTAGTTGTTGTTAGTTAGTTGTTAGTTGGTTAGTTAGTTGTTAGTTGTTAGTTAGTTAGTTAGTTAGTTGTTAGTTAGCTAGCTAGGTAGCCTGCTCGTTAGTGCCGGGGTTACAGGCATGCACACCATCTCCCAGCCACATGTCTTCTTCATTCATTTGCCCATCGCACACTAACTAGCTTACACTGGCCACACGCTTTCGGGTCCCCTCTGAGCCACGCTTGCACCCATCGCCCTACTTGAAATGTGTTGGCAGTCCTTCCACTACAGGGTGGAGGACGGCAGACGTTAAGCTGTGGGTCACAGGAAAATGTGGGAAGTCTTTGACCGTCTGCAGTGACGGGAAGACGTTGTTCGGATCAGGGCACTGACATGGCACTCGCCTGATGACAGATTTGTCTCCTGGGCAGTAGTGCGGGGTGGTGAGGCCACCCCTGGGATGGGGAGCACGGGAGGAAGGGGGTGGCAGGAGGAGGGTGGGGGTGAAGATGGGAGGTGAGTTTGTGTGTGAAACACTGAAATTAGCTGTTTCAGTGCCTTTGTCCTGATCAGACCCCGCCAGACCTCCTCAGATCACCTCCTCACTTACCCAGATTCATAGTGGAAGGGTCCCTGAAGGTTTCATGTCCCCGTGGGGTGACTGCCGGGCTTCCGAGGTCAGCACTCAGCTTTCTATTTTGGGCCATCGCCCAGGCCTTTGTCACATTTGCTGTGGGACATGCTCTGGCTATCTCTACCCTCAGGTCCCGTCTTCCTCACAAGGTATCCCCAATGCCCGGCCACCTGGAAACTACTTCTTATTTCTATTTGTCCGTCTCCACCCTTCATCAGAGCACGGCTCAGCCTCCTGCGTGCCCTCTCGGGAAGTTAGGGCCCCGGTGGCGCTCTTCTTGGAATCGCTCTAGTCTCGGTAGGCTCCTTTGCCACTCGCCACACAGCATAGCGTTGTTGGTTAACCAGTCATAAATAATAGGCACACCTGCATTACAAGAGCCTTTTGGAACCGGAAGCGTTTGTTACACGGTGGGGCATCCCCACCCCCTACCTTAAATGACCTTGGGGACCAGAAGAACAGAGTTAATGGAGAGACAGACACATGTCCATAAGTGAAAAGCATCCAAGGATAATGACAACAGGTTGATGCGACATCTTATTCCTTCAGGATATACACGGGATCCCATGCGAGATCTTGAACAAATCGCTTAAAGCCATGCAGTTAGCCAGGCATGATCTAGCAAAGCAAATGCCCAACATTCAGCAAATTCGAGAGTCCCTTGAACACCAGCTGATCTGTAAAATTGAGGAGAAGGTGTCACTGTCTTCCGGTAAGCCTGCTGCCACTACCTGGCATTTCATTGCTACAAATGCAAGCTAAGTTTAATAACATATATATATAGTTTTAAATGTTTGCAAGCTGTGGTGCTGGCTACTTTTCTTACTGCCTTACTTGAGATGTTGGGTCTTGGGTTATATCATGAAAGAAACCCTGTCTCACGCTTTGGGGTGGATAGATGCCTGTGAGCCTAGCGCTCGGGAGGTAAGGGCACGTGGGACGGGGGTTCAGAGTGCTTCTTGGCTATAGAGCAGATCCAAGGCCAGCCTGGGCTACAAGAGACACTGTCTCAAAAAGAAAAAGAAAAAATGCAAGAAGGAAACCCTGCACCTGTGCATCTGGATTCCACCCTGGGAGGCAGGCTTGTTCTTTCCGGTGACACCGTGGGTAGCATTCCTGTCATTTGACTTTTCACTTTACCACAGAGTTGGTGGAGAATCATGAACGCTGCTTCTCTTCCAGATAGGCACAATGACCCCCCCATCACCATCTCTCCGGCTGAAGAAGTGCCCAGGGCCGCCCAGCTGCCCCCACAAAGCAGACCATTGATCAGGCAGAGGGCCGTGTTTACTGATAAGATGGCTGTCCCAAAGTGAGTATTTCTGGCTGAAGTTGCTGTGATAATACATCACAGACTGGATCGCTGGAACAGTGGGCACTTATTTTGGAGGCTGGATCAGGGTGTCAAAGATCAAGTGTGTTGCCAGAGCTCGCACAGCGAGCGGGCTCTGGCAGCTTCCTCTTCTGAAGGCATGGCCTTGGCCGCTCTTGAGTCGCCGGGAGTGACAAAGCACCATGACAGAGGGAGGCAACTTATAAAAGACAGCGTTTGATTTGGAGCTCATGGTTGCAGAGGATTGGAGTCGGAGACCATCGTGGCCCGGGAGCCATGATGGCTGGCTGGGAGCTGGAGCTGTCCATCCCAGAGAGCTTACCTCTCAACCCAACCCGCCAGCGCAAGGCAGAGAGCTAACCTCTGGGTCATTGAATCCTCACAGCTGACCTCCAACGACACTCCTCCTCCAAGAAAGCCACGCCTCCTAAGCTTCCCAAGTGGGGCTCAAGCATTTGAGCTTAGAGGGGCCATTTTCATTCTAACCACCACAGGGACCCCAACCCTTCCCCTCCGTTTACTCCAGTACCTCCCGGAGTCCTGCTTCCGGATGTCGACACACTCCAGGGCCGTCGGGTTGCAAACATGGAGTCAGTAGCAGAGAATCGTATTCACAATGTGCCTGTGCTCTCTGGACGATAACCAAAGGCTTTTGTGTTTTCCATAGACATTTGTGCTAGCTGTGTTATTACTCACCCGCTTTAGAAATACTTTACTGTCTTCCTCTAAATTTTTTTCTTTTTCTTTTTTTTTTTTTTTTCTAGATTTAAAAAAAATACCAAAGAAAATCACTTTTTCAGAAAGTTTTCAACCACCAAGTGAGTACCGGGAGGGGTCCGTGGGGGGTGGGTGGGATGGATGTAAAGTTTCCAAACATTCCTCTCGTGGTATAGTGGGGGCTCGCCTCGCCGTGATTAAGTAAATAAATCCTCAGTGGCCATTCGTCAGGGTTACTGTAGCTGGAATTTCTTTCCAGCCTGGTCCCGCAGCTGATTAGCCCCAAATAAGCACACAGAGACATGTTAGTTATAAAACTGTTGGCCGATGGCCAGGGCTTCTTATTGACTAGCTCTGCCTTAATTATTAACCCGTAACTACTAAGAGAATGCCCGGCTTGTCCTATCTCCACACCGACCTCTACAGGGCACCCCTTCGATGCCTCTCTCTCCCGTCTCCCCAGAAGTCCCCTCCTCTCCTAGCCCCGCCTATCTTCCAGCCTCTACTGGCCAGTCAGTGTTTTATTCATCAGCCAGTGAGAGAGACACACGGAGAAAGACGTCCCCCATCAGGTTTCTGCTCAGGCCTTTTGTGGTGCATTATCTGTGCCACACCTTCTCAGTTACCCTGTCACTCGGTAGCGTTTTACCATGCCATGGCCTCCAGCCCTGAGTCGTTCTTGTACAGCCTTCCCCAGTGTGAATTTTTAAACAAGGCTGGGTCCATGATCACGTGCATACGTAGGCGTCAAATGATATTTCGGCATTCTGCCCCCTTGTAATGGCTAAGGAAGACTCAAACTGCCTTCTTCTGGGGTCCCTAGATGGTAGGAATCTTTGCTCACTCACTCATCAGCTGACGTCCATCAAGTGCTCGTTTTGAGCCTAATTTTAAAAAAAAAAATGTGTGATATGTGATGCTTTCTTGTTTACAGAATACTTTCTTGGTGTCAGTTTGTTTGGCTTTTCAGACAAGGTCTCACTATGTCTCTCTGACTGGCTGTAACTCTCTGACCATGGTGGGCTTGAAGTCCCAGAGATGCTCCTGCGTCCTAATTACTGGGATCAATGGCTGGCGTGGAATACCATACCTGGCTTAGGATCGTTTTAAAAAATTAAATGGGAACGTGTGAAAGGGTCTTGGATGTTGAGGGCACTCAATAAGTTGCCAGTATATTTCTGTCTGTAGTTCTGAACGATCTCGTTTTCTCTTAGTGAATGTCGTTGTTGTCATCGCCCGAGTCTGGGCGTCATAAAGTAGAAATAAATAATGGTTCATCTTTTCACGCGCAAACTCCCTGAGAAGAGCTCCATCTCATGGGATGTGTGTGACGCACCGGTGTGCACAGGCATTACAGCTGTCTAGGAATGTTCTCCAAATGACAAACACTGCTCTGGAGTTAGAGGTGGTAATCTATGAGTCAGAAGTAACCGCATTTCAAAAGCTAGAGTAGTTTGAGTGTAGATACGTTTTCGTTCACTGAGAAATGTTTTCCTGAAGCCTTTAAGAGCGAAGAATACCGAAACAGTACACATCTGGGTTTAGGGGAACCACGGTTCACTTTAGCGTCATGACCAGCAGATCTGGGTCTGCGTTGACCCCTCAGCCTGCACACGGTTCTGGCTTCCCTGCCTCCTTGCCTGTGGGCCCAGAGGAGTTCCCTTTGCTGCATTTTCCGGGAATTACCTCCGGAGGTCCATATCACCTCAAAAGGCAACCATATAAAATCAGTATAGAGGATTCCGGGCATTTCCCAAAGGATTCTAAGGCCAGCACAGAGATGTCCACACAGAGGGCACTCTTTCTTTCCTATTCAGCGTGGCTAGGAAATGCCCATCAAGAGACGAGTGCATAAGGAGAGTGTGGCACATGTACACCGTGCCATTTGATTCCAGAGGATGGTTAGAGCGAGAAATCACTCTTGAGCAAAATATCCCATTCTCAGAAAGACAAGTATTGAATGTTCCCCTCATATGTAGATCCTGGGTTTTAATTTTTATGTATGCATATGTATCTATGTATGTGTGTGTGGGGGGGTGATGTATCAGTCATGTAAACAGAGGAGTCCTCGAATGGGGACAAAGAGGTATTAAGGAATGTTGCGAGGGTAAAAAAGAGAAATGAAAAGAGGGGAACAGGATGTATGTGACACAAAAGAAAAGAGGACTTCGCAGGGAAGAGGGGAGGAGGGGGAGGGGGAGCAGGGGGAAGGGGGAGGGGGAGCAGGGATTGAGGGGAGGAGGGGGGAGGAGGAGCAGGGATTGAGGGGAGGAGGGGGAGGGGGAGCAGGGGGAGGGGGAGGGGGAGCAGGGATTGAGGGGAGGAGGGGGAGGGGGAGCAGGGATTGAGGGGAGGAGGGGGGAGAGGGAGAAGGGACTGAGGGAGGGGGAGGGAGAAGGAGGTTGAGGAGGGGGAGGGGGGAGACAGCAACAAACACTGAAGTGTGTATGACAATTCCGAGCAAAGTCAGTTGTGTGCTAATTAAAAGAACTGATTTTTTTTTTTTTAAAGAAAAAAAAAGACACCCGGGTTAGTGAATTCTGAAATGAGAAAACACTCCCATGCCCCGTTTTGGTTCTGCCTTCACAGGACGCCTCCCTTCAGCTCAGAGGAGGAGCTGGATGAAGAGGACTTCATGCAGGCGTACGCGTCTTCAGACTTCCTGAGCCTACAGCCGTCTAAAAGCAGCCTGAGTAACTTTGGCAAGAGCTGTGTCAGAAGCGACACGGACTGGACAGAGGGAAGCGAGGCGGAGGACTCGGACGTTTCCCCTAAGCCCTCGGGTGAGCCTTCATCTCGGGAAACCCCACTCGCGTTTATTTAGGACAGGCGCCCCGCCCACCCGCACCAAGCTCTGGGCATCCGAGCTGCCATTGTGTGCAGGACTGTGGGGCTCATCCCAAAGCCCAGAGAGAGCCACGTGTTCACGTGGAACAGAAGAGCTGGTTGAGGACGCCCGGGTGAGTGCACAGCTTTCCCCAGCTGCTTTAACCACATGCTCCGAGCTGAGTGACCTAACATCAGAAACGTGTGTCCATATTCTGTAGGCCGATGAGGGAGGATGCGTTCCTTTCTCTGGGCCTGGCTCGCTGTCCCTTGTCCCTTCCTATCACCTTCCCCTCCCGGCTCCTCTCAGTCCTTCTTTAAATTGTGCGTGTGTGCGCGCGTGTGTGTGTGTGTGTGTGTGTGTGTGTGCGCACGTGCCTGTGTGTGGTGCGTGTGTGTGTGTGTGTGTGTGTGTGTGTGTGTGTGTGTGTGTTGCATGCACATGTGTGTGCAATGCCTGTGGAGGCCAGAAGAGGGCGTCGGACCCCCCCCCCCCGGAGTTAGGGTTAGAGGGTTGTGAGCCTCGTGCTCTGGACACTGGGGAGTGAACTTGATTGTCTTCAGGTGCTGTTGACCCCCAAGCTGTCCTCTCCCCAACCCCACTTTCTTCTGAACCCCAGACACGCCAGATAGTTCCCTTCTGTGGTTGATAGTTAGGTATGAAGCGGGGCCCTCCAGCTGCCCGGAGCTGTCCTGCAGCTGGTGGCGACACCGTTTTTGAAAGCCTCTTCTTGTCGGCCGTGTTCGGCTGCCCCCGTAGGAACCTCCATCAAGATACAAACGGAAGATGTCGAGAGCGTGGTTTTACACCAAGGAAGCAGGAGCAAACCAGGCACTGGGACGAATACTGCTGAGACACTTGCCAAGAAGGAAGAGTTTCAAGAATTGAAGGTGGCTAACTAATGCACCGTTTGAGGAACTAATTAGCAAATACGCATTTCAGCGGGTTAAAAGTCGAGTGTGGTTGGGTACTATACTAAAGACGGGGTATTTTGTCTTGATTTTTTCTCAGTTGCTGCATACTTAACGATCCCATAGACAGTTTGCTGTGCCATAGCAGGTATGGAGGGAACAATCTAGAATGTCCCAACATGCTAAGCCTTTTAAACACTGGCATCACCTCGGAGATTCTCAGATTTTGAGATCTGAGATGCAGCTTAGTTGAGCCTGTAGGAGGCCGTAGGTTCATACACACCAGTAAGTTTCTTATTTTGGCTTATACTGTATTTGACGTTTTCAGAATGCAGTCATTCACACCCAATAAAATATCTGAAAATATTCCCAACACCCTATCTGATTAGAAACACTTCTGGCCCAGTGGTTTCAGATAAGGGCTGTTCGGCCAACAATGATATTTTCGTGTCACACTGCACAGATTTTCACAGCCCCGTCACGTGTGTGGTTTGGCGCCTGCAGACGTTGGGCGTCATTTTGCCCACGGCAGAACGATGAGCTAGAACCTGCCGAGATTCCTCCGCCATTGGGCCTCCTGGGTCGTTCCCCCCTCTCCGTCCGTGCGAGCCAGAGGCCCTGTTTTTCTCTGAGAAATGCAAGTTCCTCTCTGTGTGTTCCCTTCAGTGCGCAGATGTAGACGACGACGGCTGGGACATCTCATCCTTAGAGGAGGAGAAATCTCTGGAGAAAAAGATGGAGCAGAGGGAACCTCTGCCTGTGAAGAGAGACCTAAGGTCCAGTCAAGTGCCCAGGGCCTGGGGCCCAGTGAGCCATCGGGAATTGAAGGAAGAAGGTTTGCAGTTGCCTCTCCCCTGTACTGATGCGTTGTGTGTGTGTTTGTGTGGGTGCACGTGGTGACGGAAGTGGCCTGTCTGGAACGTGATCAAATTCAAGCCCTGTACCAACCAAGCGAGCCCTTGAGTCCCCCCCGTGGTCCCGACGTTACAAACACTTGTTTCTAGGTGCACTTTTCAGACAGGAGACGGTGGGGGCTGGGGTCAGGGCCAGTGGCAGAAGCAACTTGGCCAACGCCGAAACCAAACGAGACCAAATCACACAACTGCTATAACCAAGGCCTTGATTTTTTTTTTTTAAATTATAAGGTATATCTGAATATCAGTAAGTTACTTCACATAACTTGCATATTATAAATTGTTTTAATTTTTCTGTACTGTTTCATTAAACTTTGTAATGTTATTTTCACAATGCCCACACAGATACTCTCTTCAGACAGATGCCCCTAGAAATTAGCCTCTCCGAGCTTGTACGTCAGTGAGAAGACTCTTTTTGCAGTCTTCCAGTACACCTTCATTGCCTCTTACGTACTTAGTTTTCTTCCAAGGGAGGCTTTTCTTTTTGGTTTTGGTTTTTCTTATAGCATTGTAGTCAGTAGGATGGATCACAAATGACATTGTAAACTGGAATGCTTCCTGTCCCCCAAAGAGCCTGGATGTGACTCTCAGACAGCCATGTGACTCTCAGAAAGTCATGTGACTCTCAGTAGACCTCCCTCCCCTGCGCCCCTGCCCCCCACCAACCCCCTATCCCATCCCCTTTCTGCTCTTCAGGGAGGGTGAGGCCTTCCATGGGGATATTCAAAGTCTGTCACATCGTTTGGAGCAGGGCCTAGGCCCTCGCCCGTGTTTCTAGGCTGAGAGAGTATCCCTCTATGTGGGATGGGCTCCCAAAGTCCATTTGTATACTAGGGACAAATATGGACCCACTACCAGAGGCCCCAGAGACTGCCCAGTCCTCCTAACTGACACCCATATTCAGGGAATCTGGGTCAGTCCTGTGCTGGTTTCCCAGCTGTCAGTCTGGGGTCCATGAGCTCCCCCTTGTTCAGGTCAGCTGTCTCTGGGGGTTTCTCCAGCCTGGTCTTGACCCCTTTGCTCATCACTCCTCCCTCTCTGCAACTGGATTCCAGGAGTTCATCTCAGTGTTAGCTGTGGTGTCTGCTTCTGCTTCCATCGGGTACTAGATGAAGGCTCTAGGATGGCATATAAGGTAGCCATCAATCTCATTATTGGGGAGGGGCAGTTAAGGCAGCCTCTCCACTATTGCTCAGATTCTTAGTTGGGGTCACCCTTGTGGATCTCTGGACATTTCCCTTTAGAGCAGCCTCCTTGAAAGCCTGTAGGGGCCAGGGACAAGGCTAAACAGATTCAGATGCTCGGGAAGCAAAGACTGTCCGACCCAGGGGGCCGCGAGCATCCCCCTTTGACCACAGTCCCCTCTCTTCCTCCTACTCCCTCCTCTGTCCAGGACTTCAAGAGAAGGAATTAAGCACACTGAAAAGCGGCCTAGTCACTGTGACAGAGTGGAGGGACGTTTTGGATGTGTGACTGCAATTCCCCGCCTCAGAGAACTGTCCCAACCGCCAGCCAGCAGCATTTCGGTCAACAGCCTACAGGATTCTAATGTCCCCTCCTGTTTTCCACCTTAGCAAGGAAGCCCGTTCAGAGCAAGGGCGTCTTTAGCAATGCCTAACGCAGTATGGGAAATTGTCAGCTGGTCCACCGTGTAGGAACAGATGTCCTCAAGTCATAAAAGTGTTATCTTCAGTATGGTACTCTAGTGTTAAATGTATTTTTTTTTTCAAATAATTATTAAGTCCCTTTTTTATTTTTATTTTTTATTTTACTCATAATAGGCTTTGGTTTGAGTTACTGTAGCTTTAAAAACAATATGTATATACTGTTATGTTGGTAGTTTTTATGTTGTAAAGTTCTGTTAAGTCTCTTCCAGTTTAAATTAGTGACATCCTTCAAGTTAAACTGGTTGTTCCCCCATGTAGCAGTAAGTGTAGAGTGGTAACGATTAGCTAGGCCCATGGTGAATACATTTCCTGAAGCACCATTGACCCCACCGACCTTTGAGGCCCAATTAGCATGTTCATTTTGCATATTTGTGAGTGGTATGCAACCGTCCTAAGCGCCAACTGGTTCTTATGAGATGATCATTAGAAAAAGTCGAGCCGATCCAGAGTCATACATGTGCATAGGCCTTCTGTTTCCCAGTACCCAGCCCACTATAAAATACCTCAGAAATAATTTATATATTTGAACAACGATCTCGGCAATGGTCAGAAAATTTATATATAAACTGTTTCTTTTTTTTTTTAATTTTTTTCCTTTTTTTAAAAATATTTTTTATACTTTGTGGTACTATTAGGACTCTATCTCAGAAAAAGAAAAAAAAAAAGAGAGGTAACATTTTAATAGCTTGTTGATTTGGGATCTCCTGTCATCCATCTACAGTGCCAGTAAAGGTCCTCCATTACATCCTGTGACTGTGGCTGCTTATTGGATGTGACTCCTCGACTAAAGTTATGAAGGGGCTTACAAAAAGCCGTGGCTTCCAACACCCTGACCTTGGGGTAAATCTATGTGGCTGCTGTGGCTACCGTCACAAAAACCTACGTGTGCCCATTCCAAACCACGAAAAAAGCCCTTCCACCTTCCCACAGGGGCCGTTGTATGCAAGTAGGCTGGCTTTGTATGTAGGCTTCTAATACGCAGGCTTCCGAAAGCTTTGCTAAGTGACAGTCACACTAGGATGGCACGACAGAGACAAACCCACTCACTTCCTCAGCAGGTTTTTATCGAGCCCCGTGAATTTTAACTTCTTTATTTATTTTGCTTTCCAAAAAAAAAGTCTCAACTATGTAGCCGTGGCTGACTTGGCACTCAGGCTGGTCTTGAACTCTGAGATCCACCTTCCCCCACCTCCCAAGCGCTGAGATTAAAGACGTGTGCCAGCCTGAGCCACTGGCCCAGCTTCTGTCCTGGGTGTGATGTAGGCCTTCCTTCAGTTAGGATTTTGAGGTGTGCTCTTTCTGTAATCATGAGGACATTAGAAATCAAGAGATGCCTGGTCTCTTGTCAAAGGACACACAGCCAGAAATGAAGAAGAGCCCGCTTTAAAGGAAGCTTGCTTCAGGTTCCTCGATTTCTGCGGCTGGGAAAATATAGCAGTACTCTGCCCAAAGCCAGCATGGGAATTAAGTGGGTAAATGTAGGTCACAAAACTCAATCCTCTAACTTGCACGTTGAGTTTTTCTTTTCCCCATTCTGTTTTATTTGTGCCCTCTAATGTAGACAAACCTTATATGCCCGCCCCCTCCATACCATCCATACCGCATCCCCTGCTCTCCCTACATCCTATCTAACTAAAACAATCATTTCAAATGTATGCCTACACAACGCTGTTTCCACACTGGTCTGCGGTACTTAACCCACCTTTATGGGAAAAAAAAAAAAAATTCAAGTATTAACAAGGTATGGCATTTAAAACTTTTTAATTGTATTTTTAAAAAAAAAACATTTTTTAAAATTTCTTTTTCTTTCCATTGAGTACCCGCAAACAATGTCCTTTCCGGTCATTCACCCCTCAGGAAAGTCATGTTGTCACCCACGTGATTCGTCCTGGACAATTTGTAGCACTCAACACAGGTACCGATTCCCACTCACAACTTGAAACCATGTACATTGTCCCCGAGACCATGCCAGCTAGTGTCCTGGCCCCGTCTCTAACGGACTCCGCTTCACTTTTCTTCGCTGTAGATGCAGGAAAACGAAACTACCTACCTACCATCAAGGGCTTCCACGTATAAATGAGCACACGAACTGTTCGGCAGTGGGAACAATTACTACCTTTGTGGGCAAGTGATAGTCAGGGCCAGCCTCAGGAATAAATCTGCAGCATTGTCCCACGTCTTGAAAAACAGCTGAGGCCTCAGTGGCCTGGTGAGTGCTGGGCTGTGCGTAGGACCCGTGAGTTACAAGAAATGAGAGCAGCAGGCACCACACAGACTCGAGAGCTCCCTTAGCTGGCTTTGGATTCAACCACCGCCAGTGCCCAGCTCACCTGTTGAGCTTTCGGTGTCAGACAAACCTGTGTGGTCTATGATCCCACACAGGAAGGACAATGACACCTTGGCCTCATTGGCCCTCTCTTGAGCTGTCATCGTGCATGACAGGGCCGACGGACAGCTCTAAAACCTAGAAGGGAACTCTACGTGGCAGATAGTAATGTGGCTGTTTAAGTTGGGCACCTGATGTCCAACAGTCTCTAACCGAACCTGCCCCGTTCGCACCGTTCGCAGGACGCCACCGCCTACACACTTCTGTCTCGTGTGGATGAAATGAGGGAAACTCTAGGCATACTAAAGATCAAGCAGCTGTCACCCCAGCATCTCCCGAGCCTCTGAACTAAGAGCATCCACGTGTATAAAACATACAGATCCTGTAGGTAACCTGTTTATTTTCCCTAGAGAAGGGCTCAACAGAAAATGATTAGCACATAACTGTAAGAAACATTTACATCCATCCAATCAACAGTCTTCAAATGCATATTTAAAAAAAACACCAAGCTGAAGTGATAATTACAGGAGGAGTCTGTTCTCGGAAAACTCAAGACTCGGCTTGCCAGGAGGCATTTTAGACGTAAGCGTTCTTATCAAACTGTTTTGAAGGGCTTGTGGCTTTAAAATCTCCCTCTCCACCAGGGTACTTGGTCCGAGAAGACATGACAGACGTGGGTCCGTTGTATGTGTAGCCCATTCTGAAAGGTAAAGCATACTTGGGTTGATTCTGCCCTACACAACAGGGCAAACGAGAAATGGTTGAACCATTGCAGTCAGTAGATAAGAGTCAAGGCCTCCTGGGGTTAGTTCTCATCTCTGTAGAGAAAACTCGAGGCTTACTTGTTCTAATATCCTTTCTCAAGTTTGCTCTAATATCCTTTCTCTAAACTACTCTCTAGTGCTCATTTTCCTGAAGCTGAGAAGGTTTAGAGGAGACCTTCATTGCTTCCTGCCTACGTGAAAATTACAGAGAAGGCAGCATGGAAAACACAGGCCTTGGCGCCCGGGCTTGGCCTCCAGTTAGAGGAGCAGCTTCAGAATACAAACAACCCTTTTCATTGTCACTTCCGATGTCTAAGAGTCACACGAGTTGTCCCACATGTAAAGATGTGGGATAATGCACGGCAGTGGTTCTCAGCCTGCGGGACGAGACCCCTTTGTCATACCTCTGCCTCCAAAAATACGTGTGATTCATAGACGGTAGCAAAATTACACTTATGAAGTAGCAATGGGATAATTTTCTGCCGGGGGGTGGGGGTGGGTGGGTAGGGGAGAGGGTGGTGTCAAGAGAACATGAGGGAGCGTAAGTGTTAGGAAGTTTGAGATCCACGGGTGTAGTGCCTTTTTAACAGTGTGTTTCTCTTTCCTACCTGGGTGTTTTGTTGCTGTCAGAAATTGAGAAGCAAAATATGACCCCACCAATGATGCAGAGAGAGGCTCCTGCCCATCCAATGAAGAGAGCAGCTCCAAGCTCATACCTGTGAGAAAACAACACAAGCATTACTACAGCTGCCTCACCCCAGCCTTGGGAAGCTCACCCCATCCTTGGGAAGCTCACCCCAGCCTTGGGAAGCTCACCCCATCCTTGGGAAGCTCACCCCATCCTTGGGAAGCTCACCCCAGCCTTGGGAAGCTCGCCCCAGCCTTGGGAGGCTCACCCCAGCCTTGGGAGGCTCACCCCAGCCTTGGGAGGCTTGACCCCAGCCTTGGGAAGCTCACCCCATCCTTGGGAGGCTCACCCCATTCTTGGGTGGCTCACTCCACCCTTGGGAGGCCCTGCTGACTAAGATTTACTACAAGCTCACACTTTCTTTGTATAAACTTACAAAGCATGTTAGTGCCAGCCCTTTAGTGTTTTTAATCTTCCCAGCTTCCTGACAGAAAACCGGGGTGACAAGGCCCGGCCAGGTCAGAGACTGGGTCACCTGACTCATCACACTTTCCTCTGCCTTCACTTTGCCAAACTCTCCTAACTGCACTTAAGAAAAGGAAGTCTACCTCCACATCTGATCTAGGTAGTTCAATGAATGTGCACAGACATGGTGTCTATGCAAAAAGGGTCAAGGACAGACAAGAGCATCACCACTATGATCTTAGTGGGGACCTTGAGCGGTAACTGATGGGAGATGTGGTTCTGTAAATATGTTTCCCTTACTGGTTAAGCCCTGTTAGCCTATAGGAAAGCAAGACAGGTTGGGCTAGGAGAGGTGGAGGATTCTGGGAAATGGAGGGGTTCGCAATGTGATCTCGGGAAGAGAGGACGCGAGTCGGGCGTGACCAAGCTTCCAGATGTCAGGTGACAACACTCCCCAGATGACCAAAGTGAATGCAGCCGTGAGTAGATAGCCCTTCCCCAGATGGGAAGGCAACGTCACTCACTGGTTAGAGAGCTAGAAGGAACCCTTTCAGGTGAGGAAGAGCCACCTCCCCCCAAAAAGGGGATGGAGATTATAAAACCACAGGGCTCTTTTGTTCTTAAATCTGCCTGTCCCTCTTCCTGTAGAATTGTTTCTCCTATGAAAAGGCATCTCGTTTTTGCTTCATGGACATGGACATACACACACACACACACACACACACACACACACACACACACACACACACACACACACCTGCAAGGCTTTCCTGGTGCATTTCAGTATAAAAGGAACCCAGAGTGTGCTCTGGTCACTCAGGTCCATGCAGAGATAATCTCAGGAGAGTCCAAGGCAAAGAGAAGATGGAGTTGCATGTTGCTACCCTCTCTGCTCATGGGCCAGGCATGAAGTGAGACAGGGCCTGGCTTTGGCTTGGTGTGGAGGCCGCACAGCTGTGGGGCAGCTGGCAGGAGCTCCTCAGGGTTCTTAGCGCATTGACCCTTCCCGCTTGGCCGTGAAGGATGGATCTCTGCACCCTTGTACCCCAACATGGAAGTTTTCTATGGTGGTCTGTGTAGTTGTAGCAGTTACTGGAGCCTGGACCCCTAGCAGGTAGGAAATGATGCTCACACAGCATCGGGAACTTTTCCAATCTGGGATGGAGTTAAGCACACTCTGTCTTGTGGTCTTTCTCTTCTCTCTCTTGTACTTGCAGCCTTGGGAAATTAGGTCACAGATGGGGTCCAGAACAGCTGGGACAGAACTAACAGGGATTAGCACTTCATCTGCTATTGGAAGCCCACAGACCTCTTCCAGGCTTCCGGTGTGGTGATGACAGAAACGCAAAGTTCATGTCAGTGGACAAGTGCACCTTCTGGGTACGCATGTGCACAAAACACCAGGAGGCCAAGAGTAAAGCGCACGTCAGAGGAGGAGAGATTTGTAAAGCGCACATCAGAGGGGGAGAGATTTGTAAAGCGCACATCAGAGGGGGAGAGATTTGTAAAGCGCACATCAGAGGGGGAGAGATTTGTAAAGCGCACATCAGAGGGGGAGAGATTTGTAAAGCGCACATCAGAGGGGGAGAGATTTGTAAAGCGCACATCAGAGGGGGAGAGATTTGTAAAGCGCACATCAGAGGAGGAGATTTGGCCAGATCGGGAGCAGCAGTGAGGATTTCCTAGAGAACAAACCGGCAAACCCTCATGCTATAATCTGATCGTCCTGTCCACCCCGTTTTGCGCTGTTTTCATGAGATTATACACAAAGGATGCAGAGCTGTGCGCCATTGCAGGCGCATGGCATTTGACTCCTTTAACCCCCAAAGTCCTGGAAGGGACCGGCTTCAGGTCCTCCCAGACTCATCCTGGGACAGCACAGAGAAAGGCGCCAGTTCAGGACAACGCTGTCCGATGAGGTTGGTCCCGTAGGAATGGAAACCTCCTCACACGTCTTTCTCTACTCCCTGGAGGTCCTCTCTTTCTCCATCAGCTGTGCTGGAGTGGATACACACACCTTCAAAGCGTCCAGGTCTCCTTACAGTCGAGGGTTTTACTGAAGGAGGGTGCCACTTCCAGCTGCCACAGTGATTAGGCAAGAGCCTCCAAGTTCTTAAGTCAGTGAGGAACAATGCCGTAGAAGCTTCCATCCCCAGCCTCGGGGCTGCGGCCTTACGGAGAGGAACGGTACAGCTCAGACACGCTGCGCCTTCGTTAGTCCAAACAGTCCTGAAACTTACTGAAGGGGGTGCGATCTTGGCTCATAATAACAACAACTGGCTCTTTAATTCTGTTTTTAAATCTGAGACCAGGACAGGGCTCAGGAGGACTTTTAAACTTGCTGTACATCAGAGGGCCACCTTGAGCTTCTGATTCTCAGCCTCTGCCTCTGGAGTGATGGGATTACAGGTGGAGCGGCTTGGTTGGCGTGGTGTACTAGATAGAACCCAGGGCTCCTGGCATGCTACACTAGTTCCCTACAAACTGAGCCGCGTGCCCAGACCTCATTCCGACTTTAAAATGCTTGTAACTTTTCACATATGTAGGATCACTTTCAAGGGGATTTTTTTTTCCATTTGATTTCCACTGTAAGTCTGTGAAACATTTCAAAGCAGTATCTGGGGCTTTCTTTAGAGACCCTACATCACCCCATTAAAAAAGGGATGATTGGTGACTTTAGCGATTGGCTCTTCTCTCTAAGGTTTTCCTTCATTCTGTTGAGAGATGCCTGTGCCTGTGCCCTCAGAAGTTACTTTAGAGATAATCGGTTTTTAGTGTGTGTCAGATGACAGTACTTATCAGATTGTTGCTCCTGGGTAATGCACCTTCACACATTAATGTCAGAGAATGTGACCCCACGCACAGCCACCCTAAGGAAAGGGACTGGGAAGCACCGGTATTCACATCCTGTCCTTGTACCCAAATCGCCGCTTCTGACTTAATTGCCATTCATGGGGATTCCTCTTGGCTTCCCGCTGTCACCTCCTAAGCCACATTCTGCGATACTCATCATGCTGTGGCTGGAAAGAGATGGTCAGCAACACCCCCGCCCACCCGGGGACCCTATAGTCCAGCGGGGCTAGTGAGACATTAAGTCAATAATTACAGCATAGTGTGATGAATCCAACAATAGAATTCAAGGAGCATGCCTGTGCAAACAGAGGTGACCTCGGCCCTCCCAGATGCACACGGCTGTGGTCTGAGCAAAGACGCAGACGTGGCGTCGCCTCACTGGCAGGAGGCCTCCTGCTTTCCTCTCTGACACACAACCTTTCCATCCTCACACGGTCCCGGGATGTGGGAGTACATTCCCTCACTTTGCCAACGAGGAAACTGAGGCTCCATGAGATGAAATTACTCGTCCCGTGTTTAAAGTCTGTAACTGTGATCCCAAACCCCCTCACAGTAAATGGGTTTATGAATATTCTTACATCCCAGACAGCAAAACCTACTTTTAGTTTCCATTTCAGAAAGGTTCTGTCCCTCCCTGGCTCATTAAGTTCTCCCTGGCTCCAGAACTCTGGGGTGTGGAATTTTTCCTAAATGCCCTGGGGCTGTCTTTTCACCCAACCCCACAGGAGGAGAGGGACTCATTAACCAGGGCATTGCTGAGCAGCCCCTCCAAAAATAAAGCGGCTGTAACAAACAAAAACACCTCATCATTTCAGGGCCCACAGAAAAATGAGGTGACCTCGGTGAAGGTCACAGGTCATTTTTAGAGCACAGCGCCCTTGCTTTAACTCTCAGAAAAGCAATAACCAAAATAAATATGCCAGTTACCTTAACTGTGTTTCCGGGAAAACGTTAAAAATCTAGAAAGGACATTTACATGCCATGCCCGTGAATGCATCAGAACTGAGTTGCATTGCTAAGCCGGTCTTTTGGACACCACTGTCTGTTGTAAACATCTCTGCCATATAATCTAAGGGCCACAAAACTGCCAGGATGCATTTGTATAAATGGATATTCTCTAGGGGTTATCCATAAATACCTTTACTCCCAACACAGCACACTCCAGCTTGCTGAGTTGGAGTGGGCGGCTGAGAGCCCTCCCCTCGGGCATAGCCCATCCTTCTTCTGTAAGATACCCCCATCTCTTCTGATAACAGTTCCCACCCATGGGCTGGCATCCTACAACACGTACAGAACAGTGCAGGACGCTCCCAACCAGCAGCAAACGCAGGACAAGAAAATTTAAATTTCATGCCATGGGATCGTCATGGGGAATTCTCAAATTTGAAAAACTAAAGCAAAAATGGGCTGTTTGATTTTCTTCTTTGGGGTCAGCTCTGAAGCGTAGGTCATGACAGGCACTTACGCATTAACTTTCAGTACATTGTGGCTTGCCGCTTTGTAGTTTAGAAATTCTACCAGCAATGTGTAGCGGCTGAAAGCAGGTGAATGTTAGAAATTATTTCAAGGTATAGAAGAAGAAAAAAAAGCCATCAAGAATGCTGAGGTGAATTCTCAATTAGATGTGAAACTAACTGAAATTTGATAGCTTTGACCAATATTTTCCCGGTGTGTTATTTTCTTCAGGCTTCATAACACTGTCCATCTGTGATACTGTGATGAGGCAATTGAATTCATCTGAGGTCCTGAAAAGCCCAGGGCCCAGGTTTTCATACCCCAGGCTCTCAAGACTGACCTGACAGAGTTCTTGCTCCATACCGGGCGGTCGGGGTGGGTCTTTAACAGACACTTGCCAGTTACTCGTGGAAACTTAGAAGTCATTCACAGTGGATGACTAAATGTCATCTTATCCAAGATAACTTGCAATTCGGCAGAAATATCGCATGTGCTGAATTGCACCATTTGTTTCAAAAGCAAATCCATTACTTAGCAACAACGGGGACATTGATCCCCTCCAGCAGTGTGGATAATTGGGGTTTGGAGTGGGGATGGCAGGCTGAGTCACAGTGCTCACCGTGCTCAATGACATGTTTACAGGCAATTCCAAAGTCGGAATAAACTGACCATGCTCGCAGGGCTGTCCTTTAATATAGGGAATTCCTAACAGCAAGCGCTGTGTGAGACCCTTCACGGCGGGGTATGGGCGGGTGAGTTCCTGCCTACTGCAGAAGGATGGGAAGCAAGAAACAAAGAAACTTCAACAATTAAAAGGCTTCTAGCACTCATCTCAGACCTCAACAGCCTTCTGGAAACCACCCGAGAGCCAAGCACGTGTTTCAGGAGACCCTGCGGGATATGTCCCACGTGAGGAGGCTCTGTCTGTGCGCTTGACAGTTTCCTGCAACACCTTCCTGTGTATGACACAGCTCTGTATGTCTCAGCTCAGTGATGGGGGTGGCCAGAAATGAATACAGAATTATGCCTTCCTTGTGTGGGTTTTCTTATAGGCCGACATGAGGTCCCTTTGAACCCTCCTTCTACTTGACAGCCAAATGTCATAAAGC
Organism: Cricetiscus sungorus; assembly: GCA_030556225.1. Classification (NCBI taxonomy): domain Eukaryota; kingdom Metazoa; phylum Chordata; class Mammalia; order Rodentia; family Cricetidae; genus Cricetiscus; species Cricetiscus sungorus. Next base: position 56,613,778 of record JANBXA010000741.1, on the reverse strand, counting down.
AGTTGCCCCTTCTACTAGCAAACTTCCCAGCAAACAATTCTCTATTGCTAATCTCAAAGTGCTGTGAAAGGTGTTCTCCTGTATGAATATATATGTAAGGACCACTACCTTTCAAAATAATAGCTAACACTCTGTAGTCTGTGTTAGCGCAATCAGATATGACTATAAACAGTTGAACTATGCCATATCACCTAACCTTCACAACCTCTTGTCCTCATTCTGTATATTCAAAACACGAAAGCATAGGGATGTCATAAAACTTTAAGAATGGCCAGCCAGGAAGCAGAGCTGAGTTTATTCCAGGCAGCTCGGACCCAGGGTCCTTCCTGAGGTTTTGCTTGTGAGAGCCTAGCCCTTAAAGACAGAGCCATCCATCTCTCCAGCCCCAGGATCCTCTTCCCTTGCCTGCTCATCCTTATCTCATAGGCACTGTCTTTCCTCTATGAAGAGACACAGCCCCTCACTGCTGTATCATTACCCTTGCCGGAAATGTTCTGCAGAGCACACTAACTACAAGAAGTCCCACATTTAACGTGCATTCTCTGTTACATGATGTTCCCCCTGTGGTCTAGGACCAGCAAGTATGAGCTACCAGAGCGTCATAATGCAGGCACAAAGCAGGGAGGGAATCAATCCCCCAGAGGCATACTCTCCCAGATGCGTGACCAGAGTACGGGAGACCGGGAACTGAGTTGCCAGAGGACAGGCTCAACTGACAATCAAGTCACAAGCCAGTCAGAGTGAAATCCGAGTTGACAAACATTTGCTATCCTGGGTGCTGGCTAAAGGCTTCCCAGCCTAACAAAAGCATCCTTGGGATTCCAGTAAGCAGAGGTGACTTGTGGGACTCATGAACAAAGTGAAGAATCACACCTTCTTAATATGTAACTTAGTATGTAAGGGTTTGCTTTGCTCTCAACATTTAACACTTCCACGTTGTCTCCCACCCGAAGCTCTGTGGGCCTCTGTATCACCAACCTCAGTTCACTTTCCGAATGACCCTGTGAGCATCCACACAGCCATACTTGGTGGTGAAGGTGGGAGACCAGTTAGCCTGGCAAGGGCACTTGCACACCTGTAAAACCGGTACTCAACAGGAAACCAGAACGAGAGAATGTAATTCTTCTCTCCTTCCTCCTCTCCCACCCTCCCATTCCTTCTTTCTTTCCACCCCATGCCTTTCTCTTCTCTGCTGGCCTTGAGGCTGGACCGTCTTCATATTGAGCACAGGCTCTACCACTGAGCCATATCTCCAGCCTGGCATTAATTTCTAACTACGAAACAGCCACAGCAGTGAAAAGATTTTACTTCAGCATAGTCTAAATCCCAAAGTATCAAACCAAATATGCCAGGCATATTCTGCAGTAAAATTGAAAAGGAAAAGCCTCAGGCTAAGACCCGAGCATGAGACTCAGAGGCCGAACATCAATGATTCATCTCACGTGGCAGAGTCTCAGACCGCACCATCCTGTCTCTTTAAATGGACACGGTTCCAGGCTACAGTAATGCTCTGAAAAGCAGTTTCTTTCCACCAATCAATTGCAACTGGGAACAGTTTATTTAAGAAAACAAAACGAGACATTCAGGAAGTTAGCGGTTTGGACAGCAGAGCAAGGATAAGAATAATGTTATCATGTGGGTTGTGAATCTTGCTTTGGGTACCTATTAGCATAAGCTTGTAGGTGGGTAGTCTCTCTCTCTCTCCCTCTCTCTCTCTCTCTCTCTCTCTCTCTCTCCCTCCCTCCCTCCCCCCCCTCTCTCTCTCTCTCTCTCTCTCTCTCTCTCTCTTAGATTTGTTAGGTTTTCTTTTAATAAAAGGGAGGATGTTAATTTGAAATTGCCTAAAGGAACGAGAAGGGGCTGTTTTTAAGTCTGTGTAAATGCCCATGTTGGAGTTGTCCAAACAGAATCCTCACATGGATGGAAAATCAAAGACGAAAGTGGTGGTGGGGGGAACGACACAGCAAACCACAAACACAGGGAGCTGTTTAAGTACCGTGAGCGTGTCACTTGTCAGCTGTAAGAAAGCTGTTCTGATGTGTGTTGAGAAAAGGGCGTTTTAGAATAAATAGCCACAAACAGATTGCTCAGCAGTCTGACTACTGGATTCTTTACCCCAGCTCTACCCATGGAGCCATGCATGCTCTTCTCACGAATAAAGCTACAGCCAGATACCGTGAGCACAGTAGGACTTCGCTGATGAGCTTAGTCGTGTTTTCCTAACTTGGGCAGCCCAGGTGTGCATAAATGAGGGCTAGTGTAGAGATCCGCAAAGGTCTAACGCTGGTGTCAACAGCATCCACAGCCGACAAGAGGAAACCACGTTCCCAGGCCTGGCCCGTCTTCTGGCACATTTTAGAGCTCACGGGCACAATAGTACGATTCACACCAGGCCCTGTGGCGGACAGCTATCTTCCTGTGCTTTGCCCAGGGATACAGATGCGTGGGTTCACGCCACTCGCTGTCACACGTTCTGGGACAGCCACTGCGGAGAAAGCACTTGGTGATAAGCCCAATGCAGGCATTACCGGGAAGAGGACGAGGTCTCTACAGTCACTGTCACTTGGAGGCACTGTGCTAGGCAGACAGAATTGGCAGAGATGCCTTCTGACCCCAAGAAACGTACACAGTCCAGGCTACTAAGACATCAAAGAGCTAAAACCCTTCCTAGAGCTGCCCCCTCCAAACCTCTGTTCACCTGTGTGTTCCCCGTGTTGGCGGAGCCAGGAGCACTGACTCCCACCCGCGTTCAAGCACAGATAAACTCGAAATGAGACAGGAATCATTCGCTTCTGGCAAAGCAGGCTGAGAACGTTCTCTCCAGAAGCCAGGTCAAAGTCTCGCTCTAAATAAGACTTTTCCAGAACGAGCTGTGGAACACGCCGGTGCCATCCTGTGCTGAGGCCAAAGGGTGACTTTTTGGCTTTTCTAATTTTTATCACCCACCTGCTTCAAGAAGGCATTGATTAAACACTAAACGGCCAGATGAAATCAGGATCCTCACTGGCTGGCTTTGGAGAGCTCACTAAGTCTGCGTGAAGTCTGGATTCCTGTCAGGACTCTTTAATTAGCGTATGACGGTACATTTCTAATTCTCAGGTCTAATCATTCCTGGAACCAGCTGGTTAATAGAGATCGTGAGATTCCCAAGCTTCACATCAGGGTTTGGTGTCATGTACATCTTTGCAAATCTAATTTTCAAAATTAAGCAAGAACCTGAGCCTATACTTCTAGAATTCAGGACACAGGCAGGAGGATTATAGGTCAGGACTAGCCTGGGCTATAAAACAAGATGGTCTCTCAAAAAAAAAAATCATGATAGACAAAAAGTGAGAACATTGAAAAATCAGGATATAGTTTCCTAGCATGGGTAGATAGGAGAGTAAAAATCATATTGGGTCCAAGAACAATGTTTTTTTCGTTGTTGTTGTTGTTTGTTTCCTAATTAGTAAAATTTCCGGATGGAAACTATTTTAAAATAAATGTGTGACAGAAACTGCAATAAGGAAGGTACATGTAGCATCTATAGTGAAATTATGGTCATAAATTGCACATTTTAAAGCATGTTCTATAGAACTCTAACCCTGGTTTGAAATGTGGAATAGTTTAGTCCAAGTTCCTGTCAACATATTACTTGCTTTTCCCCTTGACTCCAGAAAGAGGATCTCAAGATGGGGTCCTGCTCCGTAAGACTGCTAAAGATGTAAGTTAATGGGACAGAATCCATGCAATGCTATGCTTGCATATGAGGGATCAATACGTGTTCATACAATTTTATTACATACCACAGCTCCAACTATTCTGATGTATGGATTAACTACATTCAAGAGAGAACAAGAAAAGCAATTTTCTGAAGCCTTACAAACGCACTAGGAAAAAGTAATGCCCACGTGTCCGATTGTTTCCATACTTGACCTTTAAACAATTTTATAACACTTAACTCAAGTCTGAAATACAAATTACCAGCCTGATTGATAGCAAAAACACTCCCCCCCCCCTGCACACACACATACACATGCACCCACACACATACACACACAACTTCCTATAGAGGCATGTGAGGATAGTTTCATGAAGACGAAAATAAAAAATTTGATACATGGTTGGCTATTTCTCACCTGGTAACCCTGGGATTTTTCCCCAATCCAAAGCAATAAACGTAGAGCTGCTATGAAAAGCAGCAGCCCATAGTGTAGAGGCATAACCAACCAACAAACTCATGTTAGACCCAAGGCACTCTCCTGTGATAAGAGCAGCCACACTGGCGGGTGGGGGTGGGGTGGGCGGGTCCCCGTGCTCCTACAGCCCTGCTGAGAAGTCAGTGTACGCCAGGCCCAGAGACTAGCAGTAGCAAATATTGTGCCGACTGAGCAATAAAGGCCCTTTAATGTTTCACCTTCACAACGTAACGCTCCTCCCATCTTACTTCCCTCCAGCTTTTGCTGAATTTCCCTTCAGTTTTATGATGTAAAACGGTTGAGTTTTTCATTCTAAACCCTTGCTTTGCACTATCTAAAGGCAATATAATGCGCCTTGCTAGTGAAGTCTCCATCCGAGAGCATCTTTCATCCAGGTGATCCATAAACTTGACGTCAGAGGGTACCCCTCACCCACAGATTTCCACTTTCAAAAGCAATGCAGGAGATCTGTGTCAAGCTAGGATAATTCACTTGTCTAATTTTTCCACGAGCTGGAAACAGACAGACCAAAAACAGCACTTACTTTTGCTCCATAAAGAGAGGATCAAAGAACTCTGTCGTGATTTTGTTTGCATACAGGGAACAGCCTGTCATGGAACACAGACCTGAAAAACACCAGCGGGGCAAGTAGGGCAGTCAGCTCCGTTGTCACCCCACCCTGGAGTGCCTCGTTCATTCATTCATTCGTTCATTCGTTCATTCAGCAGAGGTTACTGTTTACCTGACAATATGAATACAATCCCAGCCAAGCAAGCGGTTTTAGCTTTAGCTTTGTCTGAGCCTCCGACTTTGGTGCACTTCATCCCAAAGAGTGCAAAAATGGAGCCAAAAAAGCCCAGGCTGACGGCAGCGATCATGAGTCCTCTACACGCCTGGATGTAACCTGTAATTAGAGCGTGCCATTTGTGTTAGCATCGGGTTCGAAGCTCTCCAGAGAGAAAATCCTCACTTTGCGTGGGTCGCCTGGGGTGGGTGTTACGCTGTCTTGGGGAGGGGGGAGGGGACAACATAATGGTTAGCTCATGTGGTGAGGAAGGGAAGTAAAGCCCATTTGACATCACATACTTTAGGTTCGCCTTACGCACAGGCACAGCCTCGGGCTACATCTTTACGTTATGCCTGTTTGTAAGAAGGAGGAAATGAAGGCACACAGAGGCTCTGTGAGTTGCTTAGAATAAGTTGGTGCTTGGAAGAAGGGATCCCACCCTGGCGAGGATTACTAAGTTCATGCCTCATTGCTTCTCTTTCTAACTCCTTAGCGTACCCTTCTCAGGAGGCACTGAGGTGACTGGCCAAGTCTCGTGACACCAATGGACGCCTATACGTGAGGCTAACCAGCACGTGTTAGGGGCCCACTGTGGGGCTGAATTGTTTAGCGACGCTGTGCTATTGTTAGGTCGCATGTAATAAAAGTTGGGCATAAGACAACATCGTCTCATAGACGAGTAATTTATACGTGAGTCAACCGTCTGCGTGTAAATAAGTGTCTCGTGTTGGCTTATTCTTACGGAGGTTGTCCTGCTCACAGTGTTCTCTTTGCACAGCCGGGGTGAGAAACTTCAGCAGGGCTGTAGGGCAGGTACCCACCCACTCTGACGGAATTTGAAGTGATCACCGTTCCGGTACAAGATGCTTCATTTCATCTGAAGCAGGTCTGTGCTATAAGGGCACAAACCCGTTGTAGGCAAATATAATAAGCAAATGAGCACACACAAGCTTTGCCTTGGGTATCAAGCCTTCTCATACAAGCAAAAGAACAAAAGAAAAACCTTCTTAGGTGCAAACATAAGCGGTAGCCACCTATCATTATTTTGCACTCAAAGCAAAGCCAATAATAATTAGTAGCTTTAACCTAATAGTTATACATGTGTGGAGTGAAAGTTGGTGACCTCAAGTCCCAAATTCAAGAATGGGAATTTAAAGTTTGAGTACTGTTACTAAGACCCATGTTGCAAAGCAGAAGGATCTGTTCTTTCTACTCAATGTAACGTACCCTGAATCCCCGTAAACACAGCCCTTCATGGCAAGGCCCTTTAATGGTGTGAAGTTAACTTCACGGATGTGGAGGTTACCAAAGTACAGCAAGAGAAGCTTATTTTTAGTGATTTGTGACAACAGAGGATCCTTTTGTTAATAATAACAGTGCTACGGATCTGTCTGGGTCTCTGCTACTAAACACAGACTCAGCTCTGCTTTCAACTCTAGCCCATGAGTTCTTCAGCCACAGCGGAGACCTCTTACAAACTCAAGTGTCTGAGAGGGTAATCAAAAGCCATTTCCCCTTCCCCACAAAGCTACAGGCAGCAAAGAAGGCTGCGTTTAGCTTGCTCTGAATGCCATCACTAAACAACAAAAGTAGAAGGATAGGTACATACACATGCAGGCACACACACACACACACACACACACACACACACACACACATACACGCACACACAATACATACACGCACATACACACACCACACACACACATGCACACACACATACACACACATATACACACACACATACACATATACACACACATACACACATACACGCGCACACACACACACACACAATACACACACACATATACACACACATACACACACACACACACACACACACACACACACACACACACGCAGGCAGTAGTGTCCAGTGTGGGTTACGTTTTGTTTCAAAACTCCTATGAAATCACAAGTAATACTGAACTCTATACACTAGTTTTGCTATAAATACATGAAAAAAATTATAGATTGGGTACAGAAAAAATTAATAGCAACTAAAAAGCTGGGCCTGGGGAACACAGGCCTGTAATCCCAGCACTCTGACAATAAGGTAGGAGGTCATGAATTCAAAGCTGGCCTGGGCTCCATAGTAAAACCCTGCTTCCAAAAAGAAGAAACAGGCAATTAGGTAAAACAGAATAATTAACAGCTTGTTTGAATAAAATTATTCAAAACTTCTAGATTACTTAACTTTGGAATTTTTCATTTAATATCTTTGCACTATAGTTGATCATAGGCCATTGAAACCCAGGAAAGAAAATCACGGGAAAAGGGAGCCTTGTGTGTGTAACACCTACATAGAAAAAGACAGAAACAAGCATGTCTTTAGTATGAGCCATGATCTGCAGCTGCATCCCGTGTCTTACAGGCTTTATCGTCAGCAGATAGATGGCCCGGAATCTACCGAGGGAATCTAAGTTCTACAGTCTTGTCATTTAGAACAGGGAATGGTAACCAGTGGGTAAGCACCAGTGCGCCCAGTCAGCTTGCAAGGCAGGGAAAAGAGCAGACTCTCCCTTCTACAGTCCCCTCTCTCCGACCTTCCCTGGCCTCTAAGCACAGACATCAGAGAGAAAGGGGACAAGGAGGTTGTCATCCTGTGCAGTCCTGCAGGGCTGTGCACATCACCCTGGCTCCAGAACACTGACAATAATTTGCTGACTTTCCGCAAGCATTAAAGACAATAGTTGGCCTGGTTTTCCTGAAATGGGAAGCCAAGACAAGGGGAACGCCCTCGCCTGCCAGCCTTGAGAGGAGCTGGTGTGATGTTTGTTAATTAGCCTGACATTTGCAAACTGGGGCCTACTGGTTTCAGAATCTCAGGCCTCTAGTGAGTTCCAGCAGACTTTCAGAGTTTATCTTTCTGCCAGGCAGACCTCTACACCCCAGCTTTTTAACAGTTCCCGAGGGCAAACTTAGAAGTTACACCTAGTCAAGGAGGCCATTATTTCTGACAGGTCTAATTTACTGACACCAGTTAATAGCTAATTAACACATTAAAGTGCTAAGGCATGAATGTATTTACTTAGAAGTTCTCAAGGTATAATTTATAGTTCTCCTGCAAGAAATGGCAAACACCCCCATTAGCAAAAATCAGGATGCCGCACGGTAAAAACAACTGAAAATAAGTCCACGTGTGCTTTGAAAGGGATATGGATTAGCCATAATCAGAAATCACCGGTTTCGTCAACGGTGGTATTTTCAATCAGAAACTTGAACCTAACGGCTTCTGTTGCAGGAAACCTTCAAGGTAACCCTTGAAAGTCAAACAGCGTCTCAGTGATGTGTCCTTTACTTTCAGTTGCAAATCAGCAGCATAATGGTTGCTGTGTTAAACCGCAAAGAACGCAAGGTTCGTTACAGTAGCAGCTTGGTGTGTCTGTGCAGAGACTAATGGACGGGGAAGGCGGGACACTGAACGCCAGCTCCCGTTTACATATTCAGTGCTCCCTTTATTACCCAGTGATGTCTCTGCATCTCCGTTTCTCATCTGGAAAACAGGAACAGGCACAGGGTAAATGGTAAGAGCCCACTGAAGAATTCCTTCTCCAACACTAAGATGGCTTCTAGGCAGATGTGAGAGTCTGCTGAGGTGACATAGCATTCGGCCTAGAGTTAGCATTGTCACACCTCACATTCCCAAAGGGAAATCTGGGACCAGCAGGGACTCCTCCAGAGAATGACAAATCAGAGTTCTGACTCCAAACAGAATATTCTGTTTGCCATGACACAAGACAGCAAGAGTCACCAACCTTCTCTCTTGGCATTGCTAATCTGGAGCCTATGCCTGGCTTAAGCAGAGGAAATGGAAACAGTCGTTATGGTCTGTAGTCACTAGGGACAACAGTGAGGTGGCTTTCTCCTTCCATTTCAAATATCAGGCCCAACACCCAGCATTCCCTGCCCTGGAAATACCAGGTGGAGATGAGGCAGGGTTTTGGGAAGGGTGATGCTCTGGAAGGTTCCACTTGAAGTCTGGGAGGGGACAGCAACTTCTTTCAGAGGGGGGGAAAGTAGCTGTGGCTAAACCCTCCTGGGAGACACAGAACTTAGGTTGGTCTTTTGTCGTTGGAAATGTCCTAGTGCATCATAGAGGGGGAAGTCACTGACAGCTGTAATTACATCATCATTTTCAAAGCTTTGTATGGCATAATAAACTTAGACAAGCATGGGCTCAGAGGAGTCAAGGATTTGTACGCACAAAAAGTAGAAGCAGCAATATAACTATTGTCATAGGATACAAATAGAAAACAAAGAAAAAAGAAACAGTCAACAAGTCAGTTTAAGTGGCCAGAGCCGTGTGTGTGGGGGGGATGCAGAATAAAGTGACAATAAGACCACAACTATAACGTGTTATTGTGTGGCGAGGACAGCAGTGAGAAAATGGCAAAGCAGCTGTCCTTGCACTCTTGGTGAAACGCAATTCGGCAGTATGAACTGGGTATGAAAATGCATGTTCCGGTCTGGCGGTAGAGCAGTGCACAGACACAGAATGCACACGAGCAGGTGAGTGCAAAGATCTCCAGTGAGGCCTAGTAGGAGGGAACGTTGGAAATGGTTGGAAAGGGCAGTGTCCACCAAGGGTAAATGGCTTGAGGGAACCAGTCTATCCAGACTAAGAAGAGCTTTGCAGCAGATAAAAAGGTTTTTTTTCCCCCTATCTGGGGCAGCCAACTTCAAAGATGCTGTTAGTTTAAAAGCATTGTGGAACATGTCATTTCTGTTTTAAAAATATCATTTTCTAGTCACATGAGCACGAGCACGCCCATTTTGCAGGTATGCATACATGGGTGGCATATAACCAACCCCCGCTCTCTACTCAATGCCTGCCTACCCCCAGGCCTTGATAACGAGGACTGTGTTTCTTCAGCGCCCAGCCCAGTCACAGATCATCTCTGCACAGCAGACACACAGCAGGGAGGTCCCGCTGTTCTGTCCTGGAAGCCTGGAGGAGTATTTCTTTCTCTCTCCTCTACCTTGTCCCCCAACTGCCCTGAAGAAGGACTCACACTTATCTAGCAGACCATCTCAGGCAACAGTAGAGTTATAAACAGGGTAGTCCTAGAACATACTGTGAATCCTACGTTCCTGAACGCAAACCACAGAAACAAGAGTTGGTCTGTTGTCTCCTGACTCTGTGCTCGCTCTCCTGAGCACGGGGAATTCAGCAGCTATGCTTGCTGCAACTAAGATCTTCACAACAGAGCCCAGCCCGGGTGCCACCCTTCCTCAGGCAGACACCCAGTCCCTTATACCAGCTCCCATCAAACACTGAATTGAGCAACAGTTTGCTTTTTGTGGCAAGCACTGTCTTAGGGGAATCAAGTCTTCTATTTACCCAGCTATGCAAATAAAAATTGCAAGACCAATAATAAAGAAAAGGAAACCACCTCAAATCGTCTTAACTTTCTGCCAGAATCCTTTGAGTCGCTTGTAAAATTCTGGAAGAGCCTAGAACTTGAGCAAGCCCTGTGCTGGTACTGAATCAATTCTATGTCAATCAATCTCTATCTGAACGGAAAATAAAACAAAAAACCAAAAGGGGGAGAAACCCCCAGAATGCTCGCCTGGCGCAAAGCAAAGCCTGGAAGTGCGCTCACTCGTTCTGAGGACTCTGCTGGCCACCATTCCCTGCCCTCTGCAACCTTTTCGCTCCGCAGAGGCAAGGGCTATTTATTTTCCTTAAACTTAGAGGAAGTATTAAGCTCAAGCCATTAAGCTTGTAGGAGGGATTTTAAGAAAAACAACAAAAAACTTCAATATGGTTCTTTCTCCGCTCCTCCGCCTGGCTTTTCAAAGACTCAACGAACCGCTAAAGAGATCTCAGGGCGAGCCTTCAAGGATCTCCGTGGTGTCGATTTCATGAAAATCAGATTTTGGGGGAGAGGGTGAGTGGCAAGCCCCTAACTCCCAACAGTCCCAGAGGACGAAATAGCCTTGTTGCCCTGATCCACCTGAACGATCCTATTCCTCCCCACGGGACAGCGCGCATCGCAGACCCTCCCCGGGGCAGAGTGGGCCCGGCCTCCCTCCCGGGGGTCCCACGGCTGTCCAGGAAAGCCGGCGAGGGGCGGGGATGGGGTGGGGGCCCGAAGGGATTCAGACCATCCAGCGCCAGCATGGAGGGGAAGTCCTTGCAGTTGGCGACGCCGGTGGAATCGGTAACGCACATCTTCCATAGGTTGGCAAAATAGGTGGCGGTGGTGATGACAGTGCCGTCGATGGTGGACACCTTCCAGTAGTCGGTGGGCAGTGTGGAGGACACCAGCACCCAGCCCGAGATGGAGACCGTGAAGGCGATGATCTCCAAGGCCGTGCTTGCCATGCCGCCGCCTCGCCTGCAGCCGCTTTCGCGCTGGCTCCCACTCGGCTTGGCGACCCCCGCGCACCAGCCCCGAGGCTCCGCCCCGTCGCCGCCTCCGGCCCGCCCACTGGGCACTAGAGGTCGCTCGCGGACCCGCACTCAGCCACTGCCTCCCGGGCACCCTGGGCGCGAGGGGCGCGAGGGGCGCGAGGGGCGCGAGGGGCGAGGGGCGCGAGGGGCGCGAGGGGCGCGAGGGGCGCGGCCTCCCGGTTCCTCCCAGCAGCTGGCCGGCTGCACGCAGCTGCAAAGCCCTCGGAGCCAGCGCGCCCCTGGGCCCGAGTCCCCAAATCTCCCACAGACGAGCCGAGGGCTCTTTTATTGGAGCTGTCCAGGGACAAGCAGATGCGGACAGCCTGCGGCGCCTCCCACCGAGCCACCCCCGACCCAGCCCTACCCGTGGCAAATAGCCTGGCTCACTGGGTGCCTTGTAAAAGCAGAGCAGAAACAACTTTGGTGTGCCTTGAAAGGACACGGTACGGTAACGCAGCGTCGCTTTGCTGAACGCTAAAGGCCAGTGTGCCACGCTTGTTTGAGTGGCCCTGTTTGGCGACTTAAGGAGGGAGAACTGGGGCAGAAACTGGCCGAGCCCTCCCCGTTCTGCGGCGCTTTTTGGCCTGGTGGTGTGGGAAGTACTATAGAGAGCCGTGTGGCTCCCGCCTAATTCCAGGGTGGCAGGTGACACAGGTTCCGGAGAGCCTGTGAGGGTCTTGGCTAAACTAAGGCTCTACAGGTGGGGTGTCATTTCCCCCCAGAGCTACTGGCTCTCAGTTTGGGGAGTCTGGTCTGTGAAGTGAGGTTCTGAAACAAGGGAAAGACATCTATGCCCCTTGCTCAATTGTGTGTGTGTGTGTGTGTGTGTGTGTGTGTGTGTGTGTGTGTGTGTGTGGTGTGCATGCCTATGAGTGTGGGCACCCCTGGTGTTCCTGGTCTCTCTCACTGGGGCCTAAGGCTTTCAGATTGGGCTATGCCGCTGACCAGTGGGCCTCAGGGATCCACGTTTCTCTCTCTCTGCAGCCCTACACCACCATCAGCTTTTCAGGCAGGTGCTGGAGATCTGAACTCAGGTCCTTGGGCTTGGGCGGCATCTGCCCTGCTGATTGTGCTGTGGCCCTCATTAACGTTTGTTCCCGGATGTGTGTGCTCGTGTGTGTGTGTGTGTGTGTGTGTGTGTGTGTGTGTGTGTGTGTGTGTGTCAGGTAGACATTAGACATCGAGCTGTATGGCTGCCCACCTTAATTTTGTGAGGCAGGGTCCATCACTAAGCTAAGAGCTCACCATTTGGTCAAGCCGGCTGGCATGTGAGCGCTGAGAAACCGCCTCTCTGTATGCCCCCACCCACCCACCCTCCAGTGCTCGGGTTTAAGACGCTCACCAACCATGCTCAGCTTCTTCAGGGCTGCTAAGGATGTGAACTCAGACCCTCCTGCTCCCACGGAGCCCCCTCCCCAACCCCCACCTTTCCCGCCCAACTGAAGAATAAACCTGTTCATTCATCTTTTCTCTGCTGTATCAAGATAAACACAAAGACACGGTGTCCCTTCCAGCTCCCTGGGTCTCAAACATGGGCATAACCCAGGCACAAAGGTGCTGGCTTTGCCGTGGGTTTATTGTTGGCCACTAAAGTCCTCCCGGTTCTTGCTGTGACCTTTCAGGATACCCTCCTTGCCAAACGTAACCAAAGGTCCAAAACATAAAATCCTACAGCTACAGGCAAGCAAGAAGGACCGAGGCATTTCACAATCCCTAGGCAGCACTGCTTCTGGCCCGTTGTGGAGAATGTGACTACTTTGTTGCCTTTCTTTTATTTTTTACTCTTTAACCAAATGAAGTCTGGGTAGCCGCTGGCTGGGCCAGTGGGAGGCAGACACAGTTACTTCCCACATAGTTCTGCTGGTCCTAAGTTATCCTAGGTTGTCAGTTCCGTTCCTGGTGGGTCAACTCAAGGGCAAAGTTTGGGTCGTCCTTCCCTTTTCACACCCCATCTACTCACATCAGCCCCCATGCAAGAGTAGTGACCTACGAGCGTCCCCTGCCCCTTTCTACCACCTGCCATGAAGTACTCTCATGTCTGGGGCCCTAAGCCTGAGCATTGCATTCTCCAGCCATTAAGTTGGCTAAAATTAGTCCAAATCATTGTCTCGTCCTAGTTCACAGGCTTGCTAATGTGTTAACTATTTCTTGTTTTTACTTGGTAGAACCTTGACTTTTGATACAAAAGTATGTTTAGAATTATAGTCCTTAGGCTTCCAGTAGGTTTATGCTTGTCACATGTTTGGTTGTAAATTCAGATTGGATCCAAAGGCACAATCACTGTTTTAAAGAAATGATCGTTGGGGGGGGTGCGTTCTTGTTTTCTCTCTGAAAGTTTAAAGTATAATGTACTTCTGCCCATTGTACTTGAGAAAAACAATCCACCAGCCATGAGCCATGCAAACATAGCTCCCAGAAGCAAGAAATTCTGGATTCCAAACACAGTCTCCCATGTGGTCCCTGGTCCTACCTTTCCACACCCCCCACTAATAAAGCCAAATTCTGGAGCGTGGCCAGCCAGGGGGCAGCACTTGGAGAGCTCCTGTGTGAGCCATGCCTGAGGCTGCAGCCCCAGAGGGAATATGTATACACGAATATGTATACAAACAGTTTAACATAACAGATGGTGTGTATTAGGGACAGAAGGATTCATCTCTGCGTTGACAGCTTAAAAACAGAAATATTCTATTATTGTAGAGATGGCAGCACGTAGTAGCAAGTTAAAACAAGTGGGCAGTCCTACACACATAAATTATGGCCTGGATGGCAGCGCTGATGGCTTCATAGCCAGGGCCCTCATGTGGGTTCCACTGACTTTTCTTTCTCTTTTAGTCTTTGCGCTTTCTTTGAGATTGGACAGCATTACACTCCCTAGCCCGCATTGCATGCGTATTGTAAAAAGTTATAGTTTTGCCCCCCCTCTCCCTCCTCCCCGGAATGGAGAAATACTTCCTTTGCTGTCTAAAGACCAGTGTGCAATGAATCAAGTGTTCAGTCTAGATGTCTTATACCTTAAGCTTTCAAAACAATGTAGTCAGGTATTACAGAGTACCGTGTAATCTAACATGGGAAATGTACAGAAAGTGAACCACACAGGGGATATTTAAAAAGAGATAAACATCCTGTTTCCCTCTGAGGCTATGTAGTCCCAAATAACCTTTGCAGTTAACCCTGCAAAGCCGGTTTGCAACGTGCTTTCAACTGATAAACACTTCCTTGTTCTCGCTAGGATCTGGGCCGCTGATGCTTAGCTTCATAACACATTCTTCGTTAAGTGTAAAAAATGAAACCGCCAACAAGACGGCCTTGTCTAATTTTATTCAGTGTAACGTCTTCACCATAGCTTGTGCATTAGAAGTACGTGCTCCTACTGTGACACGCACCAATCAATGTACAAATTACAAATTCTGCCGGGAGATACTCTGTGCCCTGTGACACACCCTCCTATCCACGTCTGACACTTCAGCGTTAAAGGTCACGTGTGTGGTGTGATTGTGGTCATTCAGAAAAAAACCAGAGCCCCCCCCCATTCCCACCCCCACCCCCACTGCCAGTTTTTCCCTAGGAGTGAAAACCAGTTTGGCCAACTGGATGGGAGATTTGCAGAAATCCTTCACTTGAGATTCAACTCACCTGCCAAAGAACACAGGTGCGCCTTTCAGCACGGCTCCGGGATTGTCTAAGCATCACGTATGGTTTCTGTATACATTAGCTCCTTCCTAGAGCCCAGCGAGGTAGCACGCTGTTAACCGGCTGGGAAGACGGGAAGCCCTTAACAAAACGGCGATATTTAAACAACGACTTGGCAACCAAGTGTAGTTACGAAGGCACCAGTGCCAGGAAGAGTTATTAAAATAGCATATCTGTGTTCTCCCTTTGTTAGTCAGCCTCCATGTTCTACGGAAGTCCCACGGCATTTGGAATCTACTTAGCATGAGCACTACAGAGTGATAAGACTACTCGGGGAATGAACGCGTTTACCGATGCTTCACTCTACGCACATGTATGTATTGCGTGTGTACATCAGTGTACATTCAGGTACACACGTGTACATGTGCATCTAGACTCGGTTTTACTTTATTGCAAGTTGGAAGCACAACAGTCGCCTTATTGTGTTTTCAACCTCTGAGGGTGGACGCACTCACCAGAATGTTTCTGTGGTCTGCTGAAGACCGGTGCCTTTACCTTGATAGTCCCTCTCCAGGCATTCACTTGAAACCCTTTTCCAATTACGAGACACTTTGGGAACATTGGGATTTAGCAGCTCATAGCAGAATACCCTATTTCTTGCTGGAAATGCCTCTCACTCTGGGATGCTGGAAACTCCCGAGCTTGCAGGTGGGCAAGGTGTGTCCTGTTGGTCTGTGAGCATCTGCTGAGCTGCAACACGATCCCCTCACCCAGGCTGGGTGCATATCTATATGTGTTTATTCTGAACAAGTCATTTTATTTTTCTCAGTTACAACTGAAAGTTGTGTTTATAGATGGAGATGTATGGGAAAATCTTTTTTAAAAAACTATATATCTAGTCTTATGTTCTCTTAAAATCGGGCATATGATAAAGCATGGTAATTCAATCTACTTATAAAAGTAGGCGATGTGGTAGACCGAGGGCACATTCTGCCTCTCACTTTATCTTGCTCAGCATCACCTCTTTAACTATATAATTGGAATGGAGAGTGGCTTCCTGCAAAGGCTTACGAAGATGAAGCGCAATGTCCACAAAGGTCTGGGTGTCGTAACACCAACAATGGATACATGGTTGTGGCCATAGCCCCAGAATGTGCCTGACCTCTTCTGGATGCTGTTTGGTTTACTCATAGGTTTTTCCTATTAAAACAGTGCTTCTTAGAGCTGGAGGTGAGGATCAGGGGGTGGAGTGTTTGCCAAGCTGGCATGGATCCCTGGAGTCAACCCCAGCATCACAAAAACAAATACCTGGCATGATGGCTAAGACACCCAGCTGGGAAAAAAATGGAAAAAGGAGTAGTGATTAAAAGTAAGCTGACAGTAAGTGAATGCAGATGAAATCTTTTGGAAAATTTAAACTAAAATGGCAAAAAGTGTTGGGCTGCCAACAAAGAAGGGGTTAGTGCCAAGAGCTAGAGAAGAAAGAGACCCAGGAAGCAAGTGGGTGGAGCCAAGGGAGGGGTGGAAGGAAGTAGGGAGAGGTGAGGTAGAAAGCTTGTTCACGGGAGAGTGGGAAATCCTGCGGGACGGGAGGAGAGGAGAGAGCAGAGTCTTCCCCAGCCCTGGGTTTTCCGTATCATAATTAATGCTTTTGAGATGATAGGTGTGTGTGTGTGTGTGTGTGTGTGTGTGTGTGAGAGTGTGTGTGAGAGAGAGAGAGACAGGTGACAGTAGCTGGATACATAACTCAGTTCTATAGTCTACATGCTCTTTTGAGAAATTGCCTCCTACCAACCCATAAAATGCAAGAAAAAACACACAGAAACTGAATTAAATCAGCTCCAGCTAACTAGACTTAGACTTATTTTTCAGGAGAATTACTTTCATAAGTAGGAGTATTTGAACAGGTGCCCGGTGTCCCTACTTAATTTCAGTACATTGAGTAGATTTTGCAACAGGTGAATTGAAGTTCACTAGTGTTCTTCTTTGTGAGCTACGCTCCTCTACTGTGTCATAGTTCAGAGTGAGAACATGTTTATGAGTATACAGACGCGCACACACACACGCTGGCACACACACGCATGCACACACACGGGAAGCACGCGCGCACTGCACACACACACACACACACACACACACACACACACACACACACACACAAACACCAGAAGTTCTCCCAGCTACTCTGTGGCATCTGTGTCTCCCCTCTTTGAGTACTCGCCACGCTCTCGGCCGATACAGCTGACCTGAAGGGTAAGGCTCAGCCCTCCCGCCTGCGACCCAGAAGCCACCATTCTGTGGTGGGTCTTGTTCACAATGCTGTGAGCTCTCCTCATGTTGCTTTCTGGGGATTGTTGTGGATAGTCTTTTTTACCCAGCAAAGATGTGTCTTTGCCAAGGCGCCTTCTGATTGGTTTAATAAAGATCTGAATGGCCAGTAGTTAGGCAGGAGAGAAGAGGGGAGAGAAGCTCTGGGGAGAAGAGAGGCCGAATCCACCATCCAGACGTAAGGAAGCCAGACACATAGAGTGGAGGAGACGTAAAGAGCCACACGGCAGGAAGTAGATGACTAGAAACGGGCTTAGTTACGTTGCAAGGCTAGTTGGGAACAAGCCTAAGCAAAGGCCAAACTTTCATAATTAAAAATAAACCTCTAAGACATTATTTGGGGGCTGATGGTATAAACGAAGCCTGGCTACAGGGGATTTTTCCAGCTTCTCTGCTTGTAGCCCTGGCTGTCCTGGAACTCAAAGATCCGCCTGCCTCTGCCTCCCTAATGACAGGACTAAAGGTGTGTGCAACATACCCCAACTTAAATTTTGACTTACATTAGCTGACCAAGACATACTAAAGCCAAAAAGAAATGGTCACAGTAGACGTTAAATGCCGGTCCCCTGGCCCACTCGTTTTTGCTTGCACCTGGCCTATTGTGGCCTTGCAGCCACTGCAGCTTTCGCAAATGTCCCAGCAGTGGGTGCAGGAGAGGTTGCTAGAGAAGGCAGGCAATTAACCTGCTGGGCCACAGTGGAGCTGGGGCTGGGGACTGGCTGGGCAAGAGAGGAGGTTGTCTGGTGCGCTTTGCAACGACACTACAGTTCCCTGAAGGGAGGCAGTATAGACTTACAGACCGGGACAGAAAATGTGTGCTGCAATAATCCAACTAAAACCGACCGGCTGCTTAGTGGTGTGAGGAGAAATTGGGGTGCGTTTTGGGGGTAGAGCTGACAAGATTTACCAAGCAGCTGCGACACACGAGATTGGTGAAGAAAGACCATAGAGTTTGGTGTCATCCTTGTGAGAGATGGCACTGTTGGCTAAGAGGGTAGGGTAACCCTTTAGAGGGTCAGTCTGGGTGCATCAGGAGTTGCGCTTCAGACCCACAGAGCGTGAGGTACCGGGAGACATGAGAGGAAATGCCAAGGGGTGGGGGGAACCCCAAGTGCACATCTGGGAAAAGAGCATAGGTTAGAAGGGCACATTTGGAGACGCCTGTGGTCGGTGTAAAACCATGACAAGGAGACTCCTGGGAGGAGCTGGAAGAAACAGTGAGAAGGTGAAGTGCCTGGGCAGGAGAAAGCCTAGGGCAGGAGTCCTGGGGCCATGTGAGGAACAAGGTCTAAGAGGAACCATGTGCGGCCATTGTGTGGCCAGCCCCATGGAGAGGGACACACAATTTTGTAGGAAGAACACCATAAATGACCTTGACGAAGGCTGTCTCAGGACAGGCCAGGGTGCTCCCTCTGTGAGTGACTCCTAGGAATAGGCCACGGAGGAGGAAATGACTCTTTTTAAAGGGAAGAAGTAAAAGATTTGGAGCATGGCTAGGTGGTGATGGACACTGTTAATCCCAGCACTCGGGATGCAGAGCCAGGAGGATCTCTGATTTCAAGGCCAGCCTGGTCTACAGAGCCAGTTCCAGCACAGCCGGAGCTGTTACAGAGAAACCCAGTCTGGAAAACAGAAAGAGCTGGAGTGTGGAAGATACACTGGGGTCATGAAGAGAGAGAGAGAGAGAGAGAGAGAGAGAGAGAGAGAGAGAGAGAGAGAGAGAGAGAGAGAGAGAGTGTGTGTGTGTGTGTGTGTGTGTGTGTGTGTGTGTGTGAATGAGTATGTGTGAGTGTGGGGGGGGTGAGTGTGTGGGTGTGGGTGTGAGTGTGTGTGGGGGTGTGTGCGTGCGCATGTAAGAAAGAGGTAAGGACCTTCTGCTATTCAATAATGTCTTTGTATCAATTTTATAAAAGATGCCCTTTATCTCCTGCTCCAGAGCATATAGTCTGGAGACTGGAGGGCAGGTTCCTACGGGCAGGGACAACTGGTGGCCATGCCCCTGGAACTGTCTCATCAGTCTCCCTCAGAGAACTGCCGTACAGCCTAGCTCTTGGTGGAAAATAGTCCAGACGACGCCTTTTCTTCTAAACTTTTGTCCTCTTAACTTTGTACTAGGATGCTTTAATTTGTTGTCATTTAAAAATAATAAGACATACATTCTATTGTTCTAGGATGCTAGTGGTAGAAAGTACTCTTTATTTAATTTAGTATTTTCTGATGAGAAAACCAAAATCCAAACGCAACTTCTTAATGTACATTATGTCATAAAATATATACTGGGATATCATATAGATTAGAACAACATTCATATACATGACCATTCTTTCAAACTGTATGATTTTAAAACTTATCCGAGTTCAATGCTAAAGAAATCAGAATTATCATAAGAGAGATTTGAATAAGATTTAAAGTTGGAAGCTATCATAGTCCCCCAAATAAAATCCTGGTGATAACGTACTTACGAGCACGGAGTTAAGAGGTGCTATAGTGAGTAGAGAGCTTGTGGCAAGAGTGTGGCGAGCTCGCTTCGGTTCCCCAGAACCTATGTAAAGCCAGACAGAGCCTGAGATCTCTCTGTACCTGTCCTGACAAAAGGTAAAGCCGTCTGAGAGGAGGGGACCTCACCTGAGCAGATGCTTTTATAAGACAGGGCTGTAGGGTTTTGTCCTAATGTGTGGTTGATGGGAGAAGGCCCAGTCCATTGTGGGTGGTGCCATCCCTGGGTTCCATACGAAAGCACGCTGAGCAAGCTGGTAAGCAGCCCCCTCCATGGCCTCTGTGTCGGCTCCTGCCTCCAGGTTCCTGCTCTGAGTTCCTGTCCTGGTGTGGGAGATTTGTGTTGTTGTTCTGATGCCACGGACTCAGAGAAAGGTAGAGAGACACAGAGAAATCAGGGAGGGTTTAACAGACGCATGGTCCTTTCCACGGAGGAGGGTGGACATGAGGGTCAGGTGATCTTTTCTCCATCACGCTGTGAATCAGTCAGCTTTATCCCCTAATATTTGACTCCCAGGCATTATTTATTAATAAAACAATACACGAAGCCACAATACCGTCCTGACTTCCCTTGAACGGTGATGTGGAAGTGTGAGCCAAATAAACCCTTTCCTCCCCAAGCTGCTTTGGTGATGGCGTTTTATCACAGCAACAATCACCCTAAGTCCCCTAAGACGGCGCCTAAGCCGAAATAGGAGGTGGAGACTGGAATCCTAAGAAGCTCAGGGTCAGGCTACCCTAGCATCTCTAGCAGTGAACAGGGACTGTTCACGGGGTAGAAGGCTCGTGCCTGCACCACAGGTCCCGGGAGGATGCGAGGCTCCTTCCTGAAGAGTCAGAGCTGGATGCCTGAACGGTAACTAGGAAAGGGAAATAACAACATCAATAAAGACAGATAACACAGAGAGAAGAGACACACCTCCCTCTGCGGTTCCGAGCAATGGCTGTTTCTGTGAAGCGTTGAGGAAAAGGTCTGAAGAGCAAAGCTGATGTCATGTTTCTTTGTCATGGTGATCACTGTAAACACCACACCTCCAGGACTTGGGGAATTTGTCCTCCTAACAACGAGTATGTCCTAAGCCAGCAGCTTCCCGACACACAGTTTGCTCGTCTGTGTAATCCTCTGTTGTCTCTGCTGTTTACACTGGGTCTTTCGCACCACTAAGAACACTATATGAAAGATTACATTGTAATTCTTTTGGCACAGGCAACACAGCAGCCCATGGAAGTTGCTCAAGCAACCTGAATGACTCTCTGTCTGCCCTCCAGTTTCGGGAGTTCCCGTACTGTACAGGAGAATAGCAAAGGACATAATTCTGCTATGTCACGTACACCTCCAGAGGAGCAAAATAATAATCATAATCATCATCATAATAATAATTAAGACAAACATTAAAATAGGGTCGCTAGAGCATTTGATAAGCAGCTGATGAGCTTAATTTTATTAGTCAGAAGGATAAATGACTTAAAATATTGGCTGGAGCATTAAATATAAAGTCTCCAACAAACCCTGTTAGTTGTCTAATCTTTATTCTTTGCAAATAATCTTCTATGAATAACCATGCTCAATCTATAATCGTATCATGAATATGATGCTTTATCATTTATACCTCAAATATGCCCCTAACTCAGAAAGCATAGCTTTTCTTTTTTCTTTTGAAAACGAATTTGCTTACATTGGTTTGTTTGTTTACTGGGGGCACACACATGCCATGGCACACAGCATGGAGTTTAAGAGGACAACTTGTGGGACTCATGTCTTCCCTTCTGTCACGCGGTGTTTCCCCGTGGATGGGAATTAGGTGGCCACGCTTGCCAGTAAGAATGGTAACTGAGCATCTTGCCAGGCTGGGAAGGTAACTTGTTCTTTTCCCTCTTTATATCTCTGTTTTTGCAACACGACCTAAGTCCTAAGCCTACTGCCCTGACCTCTGGGAACTGGCTCTCTGGCCTCCTCTTCCAGGAGACCCCACCACCACCAACACACATAGTTACTTGCAGACTTCCATGTTGAGTCTACCTGCTTCCTTACCGCTACCTCGGAGAGCCTGCCTTCTCTCTTCCGCTTACGGATCTCCTCCTCCCACTGCTGAGAGCTCCTCATGCCTGCTGGGTCAGCCCAGTAAGATTGTCCTTGAGTTTCTACCCCAGTCTGTGCTGCTGCTGCTGCTGTACAAGACTAAGGACCTACAGGAGGGAGCCTGTGTTCTCTGGAGTCACATGGTATCATGTAGCAAGATGTGATTTGGGGAGGAAATTTGCTGGTATATTCCAAGCTATGTAGGAACTTTTCTTACATATCAGAGCTGAGAGTTTTGGGGTTGCAGCTTCTCCTACATCCTTTCTCATTACCCAGTGATTTTTAACTTTCAAAACACTTATGTAATACTCCATGTGTGTAAGGAAAAATCAAGCTAAGTGGCCAATAGTACACATGTCCACAATTACACCTACTTAAATGGCATTGATATGCTCCCCCAGAGCGCCCGGAAAGTTCTGGCTGACTATTGGTCTCAAGAAAGAAGTTCTTGGTTTTGTTTTATTTTTGCTTGTCAAACAGGGTCTCAGATGGTTCAGGCTGGCCCCAAACTCACGGTGTAGCTGAAGGTAAACTCACACCTCCAAGTATTAGGGTTATGGGCCTATGCTGAGCCGGGGACTGAACCCAGAGCTTTGTGAATGCGAGACAGGCGCTCTGCAGACAGCGCACGCCCAGCTCTGCAGAGGACTTCTAGAAAGGATGGTTGTCAGAGACCTACCTATGCTGATGTTTGCTTTGCCTACTCCTGGGCAAACGTGAGTATGATTCCTTATGACCATGCTGTTTTATTTTAATGGCTATAGTTCTGACTGTGACCTTGGACTCCGTATTCTTTGCATTGTTTAATAAATGCAGCTACATACTTCTAGTGCAATATTTAATTCCTAGTAAAACTAGGGTGAAGATGAACTATACTTGACCATGCTTCAAAGTCACACACATTTTTGGAGTGTGTTCATTCATATTCTAATGTAAACAACCCCTGCATACATGAAATAGTGGCATTTACGATACTGTACATCCTTCATGTGCTCCTGTGGTTGTAAAGAAACAAAGGTGAAAAAAATATAAATGGGAGTATTTTTAAGTTTTTGGCATAATAAGTGGAAATGGCACTAAATTGGTATTAATTTTCTTTAATTAAGGGTGTGTGAGCATGTGTCTATGTGTGTGTGGTGTGTATGTGTTTATGTGTGTGTGTGTGTGTACACATGTCTGCATATGTTCATTTGTATGTGTGTGTGTGTGTTATATACATTCATGGATGCATATGTGCTCATAGTCTGCATGTGTGTGTGTGTGTGTGTGTGTGTGTGTGTGTGTGTGTGTGTGTGGTGTGTATGTGTGTGTGTTATACACATTCATGGATGCATATGTGCTCATGGTCTGTGTGTGTGTGTGTGTGTGTGTGTGTGTGTGTGTGTGTGTGTGTGTGTGTGTGTGTGTGTTATATACATTCATGGATGCATATGTGCTCATAGTCTGCATGTGTGTGTGTGTGTGTGTGTGTGTGTGTGTGTGTGTGTGTGTGTGTGTGGTGTGTATGTGTGTGTATTATACACATTCATGGATGCATATGTGCTCATAGTCTGCATGTGTGTGTGTGTGTGTGTGTGTGTGTGTGTGTGTGTGTGTGGTGTGTGTGGTGTGTATGTGTGTGTTATATACATTCATGGATGCATATGTGCTCATGGTCTGTGTGTGTGTGTGTGTGTGTGTGTGTGTGTGTGTGTATGTGTTTATGTATGTGTGTGTATTGTACACATTCATGGATGCACATGTGCTCATGGTCTGCATGTGTATGAGCATATGTGGTGGACAGAAGCCCATCCCAGGCACCTTCCTCTATTTCTCGCCGTCTTATTCTTTGAGATAGGATCTCTCACTGAGCCTGGAACTCGTTGATTTGGCCAGAGTGGCTAGCCACTGAGCTCTAGGGATCTGCCTGTCTCTATCCCTCAGCTCTGGGTTGCAAGCAGATGAGAGGGTGCAGCGCCCTGAATTCAGGTCCTTGTTCTTGGGGGTCTCTTAATCTCGTTTCTTGTTGCTGTGATACAACACCCAACAGAAGCAATTTACCAGAGATGATAATCTCTCTCACAGCCAATCACGACAGGGGGTCAAGTGGCAGGAACTTGAGGGAGCTGGCCTCAGTTCCTTCAGGGGGAGTAAGGGAGAGCCATGGGTTTCTTTCTGCATGCTAGCTCTGGCCTCAGTTCCTTCGCGGGGAGTAAGGGAGAGCCATGGGTTTCTGCATGCTAGCTCTGGCCTCAGTTCCTTCGCGGGGAGTAAGGGAGAGCCATGGGTTTCTGCATGCTAGCTCTGGCCTCAGTTCCTTCGCGGGGAGTAAGGGAGAGCCATGGGTTTCTGCATGCTAGCTCTGGCCTCAGTTCCTTCAGGGGGAGTAAGGGAGAGCCATGGGTTTCTGCATGCTAGCTCTGGCCTCAGTTCCTTCAGCGGGAGTAAGGGAGAGCCATGGGTTTCTGCATGCTAACTCTGTTTGTCCTCTCCGTCCACAGAGTCCAGACTTCCCTGCTCAGAGACTGGTTCCAACCACAGTTAAGGCCGGTCGTGTGCATCAATTACCTTAATCAAGGCAATCACTCAAAGTCATTATCAGATGCTAAACGTAATCCAGAAAGCCCTTCCCAGATATGCAGTCCTCCCGAGGCCGGGACTTAATGGACCTGAACTCTGTCCCATCCCTTGCCCTGCCTTGTTCTTAATGTACAGCTGCTTGGTCCCATTTCCCCTTTCTAAGCAGGAGGGGCGTGAGAAGAGGAGGCGGGGTCTAAAGCTCTCTGGGATGGACCACGCCGGAGGAAGTAATCTGTGAGGGCAGACTGCTTTCTTCCCGAAGGGAACGGAGAGGGCTGGTCTGAGAATGATGGGGTCTGAGCACACGCGAAGAGCTGGGTCCAGGAGAAGTCTCACAGCCCCATAAAGGGGTTGAGCCTTGTTCCTCTTACCCTGACTGGCTGTGAATATTGGTTCATGTCAGCCTTTAAACTTTAGAGCGGGAACCTACAACCTGTGGCTCCCAGTCCCCTACCCTCTAGCAGGAAGGAAAGAAAACACAGAGCGAAGAAGCCTGGGTTTACTTTATGCACACGGCCCAATTTTCTTTAACTTTGTTCTAGGGCACTGGTACCTATGTTTATTTCCTGTTTGGGACCCAGCACTTTTTAGAAGCGCCCCCCCTCCCGCCCCCAGCAGGTTAAAGACAGAGTTTGATTTAGCACGCACAGCTGCCGACTTCTCAGTGTGGCCCTGGGCTGCCGGCCATGTGGCCAATGAGCCTGGTGTTCTAAATCACACGCTCGTCAATGGCAGGGCCTTCCTAAGTCCACTGCTGTGAATAAGTTTTATTGAGTATAACATGTACTAAAGAAGCAAACACCCAAGCTTAGAAACTTAAAAACTGCTACCCAACTCAGTTCTAAACACGAAAGCATTGCACGGGAGTAAGACATCAGTGGTGTCCATGTCAGTAGAAAACTTAAAAAAAGAAACAAACCCCATACCCACCCCCACCCCTGCTGCCAAGCAAAATCTGTCCCATAGTCACCGGTATCTAAAGTACATGTGTTTACATTCTAGAACAAACGCTTCAGCAACTGCTATTCTGCAAAGTGAATTTTTACCTTAATTCGTACATTTTGTGCACTGGATTTGGTGAGATGAATTTCTGCCTAGTAAGGGACAGTGATAGAACATTGCTGTCATGAGATACGGTTCCCTTCCCATATCCTCCCAGGTCCATGCTGTGCATTTATGTCATGCCATCACCGTGACAAAACATAACACGTCATGAAACACATCCAGGACTGGAAGCTACGTTTCCGTCCTTTTCACCAATTACAGCACTTCCTGTGCTTTCACTGAGATAGGAACAATCCTAGTGACCACAGACACACAGACACACACATAGACACACACACACACAGACACACACACAGATACACACAGATATACGCACACACAAAGACACAGACCAGCACACAGACACACACAGACACACACACACACACACACACACACACACAGACGCAGACACATACAGACATACACAGATACACACTGATACACAGACACACGTAGACACACACACACACAAAGACACAGACCAGCACACAGACACACACACACAGACACACACATAGACACACACACACACACTGACACACACACAGATACACACAGATATACGCACACACAAAGACACAGACCAGCACACAGACACACACACACAGACGCAGACACATACAGACATACACAGATACACACTGATACACACAGACACACGTAGACACACACACACACACACACACACACACACAAAGACACAGACCAGCACACAGACACACACAGACGCAGACACAAAGAGACACGAGTGTGTGTTGGGGGAGACACAACAAGCCCCATCCCTGAACAATCTGCTTTAGTTTGAACTATCGTACCCGAAGTCTAAACTCGCTTACTTCACGGATGCTGTAAGGTGTGCTGGAGTGAAAACAACAAACGTTAGGTGGTTGTCTGTCTGCAGCTGGACTTAGGTGGTTGATTGTCTGCAGCTGGACTTAGGTGGTTGTCTGTCTGCAGCTGGACTTAGGTGGTTGTCTGTCTGCAGCTGGACTTAGGTGGTTGTCTGTCTGCAGCTGGACTTAGGTGGTTGTCTGTCTGCAGCTGGACTTAGGTGGTTGTCTGTCTGCAGCTGGACTTAGGTGGTTGAGTGTCTGCAGCTGGACTTAGGTGGTTGTCTGTCTGCAGCTGGACTTAGGTGGTTGTCTGTCTGCAGCTGGACTTAGGTGGTTGTCTGTCTGCAGCTGGACTTAGGTGATTGATTGTCTGCAGCTGGACTTAGGTGGTTGATTGTACAGAGCAGGTTTTCCTGGATTTTTGCGCCTCTCCCCAATTCAGTGTTTCTTTTAAAAGCGTTCTATCTTAGTTCGATTTGGTTATCCCAAACAGAATCCCTTTATTCATCCTGTTTCTCAACTCCAGTTCCCTTCTGAGTCCATTCAGAAAGCAAAGGCTTTAACTCTCACTCCCCTACAGCAATGCATTCTCCTGCGAGACGCACACACTGCACGGAATCACAGCATCCACAGGGTTTAAACACCGCCAAGAGCAACAACATTTTGTGAAATATTGTTGGTATTTTTTTCCATGAGAAATTTGCGCCCTCTTTGGGGTAAAAAAAAAAAAAAAAAAAAACCAACAACAACAACAACAAAAAAAACACTAAGACATTTAAATGTGTTTTCTTTTTAAAGAAAGAAATGAATTCAATGACTTAAACGCTGCATACTTGCAAAGGCCGTGGGAAAAGGGGACAAGGAACAGGTGTGGGTGAGGTTGTGAAGGCAGGGGTTACGGGCTCACAAGGAAGAAGTTACTACAGAGCAGCAGTGATGCCAAGGGTCCCAAATTACAGTTCTGAGGTTTTGATTAAAGGTCTTAGGGGACTGCACCCAATGTTAAATTATAGTGTTTGCTGGGGCCAATCGGATCTAGAAAACAATGGCTTAAGAACAAGGCAATAACCGCCCGGCCGGCGTCCCCACCCAAGGGATCTTCATCTCTAGGCTGCAACCTTGTGTGGGGGTGCGGAGCGGCCGCCACTTGGGTGATCTTCCTGCTTGTATAAAGCAGATGGCAGGAACTGGTTTGGGGGACCCTGGAGAATACACCAATGCATTTAGAATACCCTGGGGACGTTGCAAAGGAAATTCCTCATTGTCTTTCCAAGCGCGATGGAGTTGCCTGTCTGCAGGGCCTCCCGTTAGCCCTCTGTCCTCTGCCGTTGAACTCCTGGTGGCTCCCTTGCCATCTGAGCACCATCCAGATGCCAGTGGCCTTGAGTTACCTGTTACTGGGCTTTCCCTCACCTCCTGCGTGTCCTTGCAGTAGCTTTGTGACCCCTGCTGCTCCCTCCCTCCTTTATGAAATACTCCCAGTAGCTTCCATGACCTTATTTATATTTTCTTTTACATCCTGTATACATTTTGTAAATTCATCAAGTCTTTCAAATGCTCAGACTTTTCATTTTACTTACTTTTTTGGAGATGGGGTTCTATTAACTGAAGCTCGTCTCAAACTTGCTATCGTATGTGCCCTACATGGCCTCGAACCCATGAACCTGCTACATCTGCCTCCCAGGCGCCAATGGTTACAGGTGAGTGCTACCAGCCAGCTCGGAAAAAGTGCTGTTTAACATCAACATGAGCAGATGAGGCAAAGAGTGTGAAGGGAAACCAACAGTAGGAAAATCAAATAAAATCAACCGACTAAATCCTATTCAGGAGGCGCAGTACCCGAATGATCCCTCTGGTTGACCAAGTAATTATGGGCTGGACCTACTGCTCTCACATAATAGGGCTTCTGTCCTCTGCAGCTGGGGAACAAAGAGCCCTATCTGCTGCTGTTTAGGGTGTATGTCCTTTTAGTCACAGACGGAAGTTGTGGCTCCTACAGTAATGTAGGGCATAAGCGAGCCTGGTGGGTAGAATCGATCACGAGGGAGGAGCCTAAGCAGAAAGGAAGGGAAGCGAGATGGGAGAGGTTAGGCCTGGGTGGCTGTTTGCACTGCAGGTGCTTCAGCCAGGAGCCTGAACCATGCGGCCTCTCCTGGGAAGACCTAGGGCTGGGATGTCTTTATCTCCTACAGGCAAATCTGCACATACAGGGACTACTTCTTAATTCCTGTGACCTAAGGATTTTTTTCTCTACCTTCTTATATTGCTACAATTACTACAGAAAAATGCCAGCTTAATGTATCCTTCAATGAAAACAGCAAATTAAGGATTTGTTGTCAAGCCCCACTAGAAAGCAATTCTGTGAACTGTACAGGGGAGCCATGTAGTCAAAGAAACAAGGTATCTCTCTTAGAAAAGAAAAGAAAAATCTATGTCATTTTTCTTCCGAGATACTTTCCTATTACTACGAGAAAAAGGCTACTTAGAAACAAAAAGAGTTTATTTGGGCTTATGGTTCCCGAGAGACGTGTGTGTCCACTGGAGCAGAGTGCCGAGACCTCCCATCTTACACCACAACACAGAGACAGCAACTCTCTAAAAATCGGCCGTCTGGGGCTTTAAAATAGGGAATATTTTCTAAGTCAGGGATTCATCTTCCATATTGCGAACTAAATACACAGCCGTCCTCAGCGGAAGGTTACGGAGGGCTTAAAATGCAAACTATGTCGCCGCAATTGTATCCCAGGTTAAATTCTGTATAGTTTGTTGTTTAAGAAAGATGGCCCATTTCCTCTTACTAGCTTCTCGTACGGTTGAGTAAGCAAAGACCTTTCCTAAGGACTTGGTGTGTGAACTTAGTGTCCTTTATATTCCATTTGAGAAGACCAAAAATAATTCTTTGGCTCTTCCTATCATAATGGGCCATTGTAAAACTCAGTGTATGTCAGGGAAATACTTCAGCGGATACAATAATAATAAAAATACGTGCAGGAGACAGTTGATATAAACCAGGATTTTGTTTGCTTGTTTTCCGTGTGTGTGTGTGTGTGTGTGTGTGTGTGTGTGTGTGTGTGTGTGTGTGTATGTGTGTGTAGCAAGCAAAAACTCTCTCTTCTTTATGCAATTTTGCTAGAATGTAGCCAGAGATTGGTGCCCCTTCCTTTGGCCTGAGTGCTCCTAGGCAGATGGGGGGAGGTGGCTGTGAGTCCATCTTGGCAGCTTCCCCCGAGCTGGCCCTCTTGGGTGGATTTGCCTGCCTGGCTCTCTGGTAATTCGACACTCTGTTTCCTTCCGGTGGAGATCGCATGACTGCCTGAAACGTGCCCGTGTCTTTGTCTCACGCCACTCATAAATACTGTGATAGAAACAAAGACCTCTCACATCTCACCTCCCCAAATAAACAGCTCTGGAAATGTCAGAGGGCGTTCAGGGCACTGGAAGTGGGCTCTGGGGAACAGATTGCAGCCACGCACTCTTTTTGGAAAAGGGGGCAACTTCCAGCAGCCCTCCCCTACCCCTGCCCCTCCCCCTCCCACAAGCAGGAGAAAGTACTACAGGTGCCCAGTACCTGACTGCACGCTTTCCAGTCGGTGTGGGTGAGCACTAAAAACCATTATGTGCGAATAGCTGGTCGGTCTAGTGTGTGGGATTTAGTCATCACCACCAATGCCTTCCAAGTCAACGTGGTCAACCCCGTGCTAAATGAGGAAAGGACGTTCCTCAACAGCTGTATGGAGTTTGAGGCTGGGATAGTTAATGAGATTCTCTTCCCTATCTTTTTTCTTTTTTTCTGAACTCCCTCTTTGTGGGCCAGCCTGGCCTCAAACTCGTGATCCTCCTGTTTCGTTGGCTCGAACTCTTGAATTCATGCACCACCACACCCAGCTCTTACCACCATTATTAAAACAATACCAAACAGTCAGATCTTTTAAAACGGATCTGTTTGCATATTTGTGTGTGCACACCTTGCCACGGCACATGTGTGTAGGTCATAGAACAACGTGGAGGGGTCAGTTTTCGCCTTCTGCCCCGTGGAGCCCCACCGCAGACTCGACGGCCCGGGGCTGGTGGCAGGTAGGTGCCTTTACCTGCTGAGCTATTGTGCTGTCTGCAGTCAATTACATCTATAAGCTAGTTTTCAGGGGAAACTATAAGCTACCGAGCTAAGGAATAGTATTAAACTCAGAGCCACAGGAAATTATTGTAAAACTGAGTTGTAACGGAACAGACGTATTTGTCTATAAACTCTGGAGGTGCCCGTGCTTTCCTCAAAGGAGGCTTACTGTAGGATCACGGGGGAGGGGATTATTGGTGTCCTACAGAAGGCTTTTGGAAATGGGAAAGGACCCACGTGTGCATGAATGCACCTCATGAAGCCAAGCATAACAAACGTTACGGAAAGTCAGGTGACTAAGTCATTCCCTCCTGGAGGCAGACTTGTGTGGATTGGGAGGGGTTCCCCATGCCCTTGACTGAGCACACAAAATCTCATGCTAATAAGGCCAGCGGTTCAGGATTCCTTCTGAGCCCTGTTTTCTGCATTACACAGCACACTCTTTTGAAGGAGCCATTAGTCACTGCAGTCAGTTGGAAATCTTACATCCTGTGAGAGATACCCTGTGAGACCCAGTAGAAACTGATGAAGGAAAGGCAGAAGTCAGAAAAACAAGAAGACAGCTGAGGGTTTCTGTGGATATTTCTTCTGACCTTTCTCAAGACAGGGGTCTCAAATAACCCATGCTTACCCCCAACTGCCTACCCAGCCAAAGTGACCTGAAACGTCTGGTCCTCCGTCTCTCCAGTCCTGGGTCCCAGATGTGGGTGACCAGTTTTATATCGGGCTGGGCAGGTGCTCTACACACAGTCCCAGCCCTTCCTGCTTATTTTGAGGACTTACATTTTTAAAAATTTCATTTATTATGAACACAGTGTTTTGCCTGCAGGCCAGAAGGGGGCACTAGGTCCTATTACAGATGTCTGTGAGCCACCATGTGGTTGCTGGGAATTGAACTCAGGTCCTCTGGAAGAGCAGCTGGTACTCTTAACCTCTGAGCCACCTCTCCAGCCCTGGACTAACCTTTTACAATTTAGAATGTTATAGGTGATGGCATCCATCTGTCTGATTATATAATATTTTTTTTTTTTTTTTAAAAAAGCAAAACCTTCTTGTAGGAAGTAGTGTCCTACACATCTGGTTAGTTCTACCCTTAAAAACAAACAGGCAAACAAACAAACAAAATAACACCTTCAGGCGCAGTTTTGCTTCAGAAAGAAACCGACCTCCTGTGATGACCCCTCCCTCACCTGTGTCGCGTGTACTGGCAGCCTGTCCACATCCCTGATGGAATCCACCTGTGCTTTGTTCTGGCTCATAAGTGCCACTCGTGTGGTGACTTGGCGTTGTCTCTTTAACTCGGTGCTGACAACGGTACTAAACAAACTTGTTTTCCCGTTAACTTCCCATTTAATAAAACGTGCTGTTAGCGCAGGCTCATATCCCTGGTGGCCTTCTTATGGCATCTGCCCTGGATCCTGCTACCATAAGCTCCACCCTTGACAGAAGGGTGTGGTCCCCTTCCTCAGTTAGCATCCTTCAAAACCTCGGTCAATCTTTGGGAAAAGGGAGCCAGGGCGCGTCTCCATATTTGACTTGACCTGTGTGAGTATCTTATTGGAAACTTACTTTTGGCCGGTGATTAATTGATTCTCCCAGTCTTGCTCCCTCCAGCCCATATCAATCTATCTCCGTTTGCCGATTGCTTGTGAAAGCCCACATAACTCAACGCCACAGTGTGTGGCCCACGTGTAAATCTCCGCATTGCGGAGATGACAGCCACAGAGAAAGGGAATGGCTTGGTTTAAATATGGGGTCGGCTGTGAATTCACCAGGAAGCATCCTCCCAGATTTCAACAGCAGACAGATTCCCAATCATATAATCTCTGGGTGGCCTTAACGGTCAGTAGCAGCTCAGGACACATCCAATCCAACTGTAGCATGAATTAGAAAGACACTTCCTCTACGGAGGTCGTTGTTCCCTTGGATTGAGTGGCTGGGGCTAACACTGAGTGGAGGTTTGGGTTCCGGGTACACAATAGTACAACCGGCCACAAGATGATGTACATTGACCGTAGGCTGTTGCTTCTTAGAAGGTGCGTTTCAGGCACGTGCTCACTCTGGATTCCTCCAGACAGGCTATTCAAAAGAGAGTACGTAGCTACTCACTCCTTGTATCGCCACCCAAGAGAGTGAAAATTCAACCCCCAACCACAACGGAGTCTAAGCCCCGATTTCAGTGGTGTGCTGATAAACGGTGGTAGCCATTGGCTTTGGGGTAGGATTCGAGGGTAGGCATTGCTAACATGACCTTATTTCTGAGGCCCACTGCTTGGCAGGGTTTCCGAAGCGAGACCATCAGCTCCTGAGACCTGATGCAAGACTCTGCCTCACGGGATTGCTCATTCTTTCTGTGGCTCCCACAGACGCAATCTCTGTGGATTTAGGCTCTTGTCTCTAATGCACATAAGTAGGAAGGTTATTTCTCATCAGCGTAGCAGTTACCCAATAAGCATTCACCTACTAACGTTAGCAGTTTATCCCAAGGGCAGCGTTTTTGTTTTCTAAGCTTCCTTAAATGAGAAAAAAAATCTTATTGTGTGTGTGTGTGTGTGTGTGTGTGTGTGTGTGTGTGTGTGTATGGGGGGAGGGGTGATCCTTGTATTTTACTACTTTTAAAGGCCAGAAATTCAAACTAGGAGGGAGGGTATCTTGTATAAAACAGCATGAGTACTAGAAGTATGTATGATATAGTGAGGCATCATAGGTCATGAAGTAGAATGCATTTGTGGTTTGGGTTCTGCAAGAGAAATTATGTGTATGTTTATTCATCACAGAACATATCCCGACTTTTGCTATACAGAGTGCTAAACGTCTCCTTCATCCCTGGGCCTGACAGAGGGCACAACTTATTTGATGAGAAAAAGTAGTGTAGACGATATTGACTATGAATTACAAAGGCCATTCCAACATGGCAGGATAGCTCCAAATTCAAGGGTATAAACATCAGATACGTGTGAGTGTGCTGGATAGTTTTATGTCAGCTTGACACAAGGTGGTGTTATCTGAAAGGAGGCAACCTCCATTGAGAAATTGCCTCTGTAAGATCCAGCTGTAGGGCATTTTCTTAAATGGTGTTTGATGGGGAGGGCCCAGCCAGCTGATGGTGGATGGTGCCATGCCTGGGCTGGGGGTCCTGGGTTCTTCAAGAAAAGAGCCTGAGCAAGCCAGTAAGCAGCACCCTCCACAGCCTCTGCACCAGCTCCCGCCTCCAGCTTCCTGCCCTGCTTGAGTTCCCTCCTGACTTCCTTGGGTGATGAAGTGCTGTGGAAGTGTGAGCCAAATAAACCTTTCCCTTCTCAATTTGCTTTTGGTCATGGTGTTTCACTGAAGGGACAGAAGCCCTAAATGAGACAAGTCGGTACCAGCATAGAGGGGGTTACGATGACAGCGCTGACCACGTTGCTTTGGGGGAGGGGGAGGAGACAGTGGAAGGACGTTGGGCCATTTGTTACTCTGAATGAAGATTCTGTGGCCTGGTTACCTGGGGCCGAAGGATCTGCTGTGATTAACAAGATACCAGAAGTGAAACTTCGCTTTGCTGGGGTACTCTATGCCAGTCAGCTGGAGCTCAGAAATTATCAGTGATTAAGAAGAGACCAGCATCGCTGAGGAGAAATGGCCTGGGAAGTGTTTCCTGAGAGCACAGAGGAGGCAGCTAAGGTCTGAAAGGATCATGCAGGGAAATTGAGTCTTCTTGGCACCATGAAAACGGGCCTATGAGAGGCTATCGACGGATGCACAGCCCCGTTGCAGCAGAAGACCCTAGCATTTCCGAGATGCCAGTACCACGGCATGACCAAGGACAGCAGCACCAGCCACCGTGGCGTGCAGCCAGCCAGGACCTAGAGGATGAGCTGTGTGCATCGCACAGCCTGAGTAAGTGATGCAGACCCCTTGGAGGGGCCCAGAAGGTCGAGGGTGAGTCCCAGAAATAGTGCGTTGAGTTATTCACCCCTTTTGCTTTGCTTTTTTCGGACCATGAAAGTTCTGGTTCTTCCCTCTTAAACCAAGAAAGCACTTAATTTTGGCTTCCCGGGATCCCACGGTTTGAGAGACTTCAAGCTTTTAAAAAAAAAGAGATTTTGGGGTTTTACGGCAAGTTTGGATTTTTAAAATAAACGGTATTTTTAAAGAGGCAACTTTTAAAGTGTTTGAGTTTGTAGGATGTGGGACCTCTTTGGCTTATACAAGGTTTTATGTTGCGGTGTCTATTAGTGTGCACCTTGGGGCTGAGCGAGAGAGGTAAGGTTGTGGCTTAACCGTGATGTGGTGTGTCAGGTTGACAAGGGGTCAGTTGTGCTGGATGGCTCCATGTCAGCTTGACACAAGCTAGGATTATCCGAAAGGAGGGGATTACCTGAGAAAATGCATCCACAAGATCTAGCTGCAGGCAAGCCTGTAGGTCATTTTCTTAATTAGTGTTCAATGGAGGACCCAATCCATTGTGGGTGGGGCCATCCCTGGGCTGGGGGTCCTGGGTGCTGTAAGACAGCAGGCTGAGCAAGCCCTGGGGAGCGAGCCAGATAGCAGCCCCCTCCACGGCCTCTGCATCAGCTCCCGCCTCCAGGTTCCTGCCCTGTGTGAGCTCTTGTCCTGACGTCCTTCGGTGATGACCACTGCTGTGGCAATGTAAGCTGAATAAGCCCTTCCCTTCCCAACTTGCTTTTGGCCATGGTGTATTAGGTCATGGTGCTTTTGGCCATGGTGCTTTTAGCCATAGTGGTTTTGGTCATGGTGCTTTTGGTTATGGTGTTTTAGGTCATGGTGCTTTTGGTCATGGTGTTTTTGGTCATGGTGCTTTTGGTCATGGTGCTTTTGGCCATGGCGTTTTTGGTCATGGTGGTGTTGGTCATGGTGCTTTTGGCTATGGTGCTGTTGGTCATGGTGCTTTTGGTTATGGCGCTTTTGGCTGCCTTGGCCATGGTGTTTTTGGTCATGGTGGTGTTGGTCATGGTGCTTTTGGTTATGGTGCTGTTGGTCATGGTGCTTTTGGTTATGGCGCTTTTGGCCATGGCGCTTTTGGTCATGGTGTTTTTGGTCATGGTGTTTTTGGTCATGGTGTTTTTGGTCATGGTGTTTTTGGTCATGGTGTATTAGGTCATGGTGCATTTGGTCATGGTGTTTCACTGAAGCAATAGAAACCTCACTAAGGCTGTGAGGTGTTAACTGAGAGATCCACAATGGGCCAGGGAAATTGATCAGCCAGTTAAGCCTGGTGCACTAACTTAAAGACCAGAGTTCTCAGGGGCCATCTAACCCCTTACCCGGCATGTGCTTTTTAAACAGCCCCTCACTTTTACAAACTACTCATCTCAAGCTGGAAGCAGCGAGCCCCGAATGTCCGCTTGTCTCCACATTCCCAGGGCTGGGAATATAGACAACAAACCCAGCCTTTTCCCCCCATAGGTTCTGGGGGATTGAACTCAGGCCTCCCTGTGTGTACAGCAAGCACTACCAGACCCCAGAGCAGCCTGCAGGGCAGTCTTAGCATAAACCTTTTCCTAGCCTTAAGTGTTAAGAGGAGGCCCTCCCCCTCCCCCTCCCCCTCCCCCCTCCCTTCTGCCTATTGTGGAACACTCCTTCACAAAGAAACGTTTGTGTGGAAGCAGGTCCGCTCACATCACCCACAGGTTGACAATGCTGTCCCTGGCATTGTCTCTCTCTTTCCTTTGCTCTCTGCCATTCTGACATAGATTTGGCTTTTTTTTTCTCTCTCTCCCCTAAAGGAAATCCCACAAAAGCTTCGGTAAATGATCTGTGTTTCTAGAGTCTGCCTCTACTGACTTCCAGCTTTGGTTCTTACAGCGGACCAACTGTTGGACGTGTGAGAAGATTGGACAGGGTTCTTGTAAAACTGGTTGTCAAATCTTAAATTCTGCAGATGTTCCAAGAACCTTTGAGATTAAAAAGAAAAAAGATTGCAGCAACACAGAATGTTTATTTCTAGAGAATTCCTATGCCTGACAATTACATTTACTTGGAGTTACATTTCTCTGGGTCTTTTCAGCACACTGATAGCTTTTCTTATTACCATTGGCTCCTACTTGGGGGACTGAGGCCTGAATAATTTACTTCACATAGATAGCAGGGCAGTCAGAAATGGAGGTAGGTCTCATCTCCCAGAAACCACACATCTTTACACAATTACAGTAGGTTTTAGGTCTACCGCCTCACCACCCTGCATGCACTCAATCTCGTCTGATCGTGGTAGCTAAGCAGTGTTGGGCCTGGTTAGTATTTGTACGGGAGACAGTAGATTTTATGAGTTACCTGCCCTGAAAGATTGCTTTGTTGTCAGGGAAAACTGAGTAAGGGTTTGATAAAGAAGCAGATAACCAAATGCTAGAATCACAGAGGCAGAAGTGTAGAGATTGCTCCAAGCTCTGGGCCAGGGGGACATTCATAGTGCATGCCAGGCCATCAGGGGGAGAGGGAGAGGGAGAGGGAGAGGGAGAGGGAGAGGGAGAGGGAGAGGGAGAGGAGGAGAGGGAGAGGGAGAGGAAGAGAGAGAGAGAGAGAGAGAGAGAGAGAGAGAGAGAGAGAGAGAGAGAGAGAGAGAGAGGGAGAGAGGGAGGGGGAGAGAGAGAGGGGGGAGGGGGAGAGAGAGAGGGAGAGACAGGGAGACGGAGGAGACAAGATTCTCAACAGAATAGTGTGATTTGCACTGGTCTAGAAGCCAAGCCCCATCACAGAGGTCTGCAAGGAGGCTCAAGTAAGGAATGAATTTACAAATACTAACGGGAGCCCAGAGAGCTCAGGGACATCTCAGGCTTCCTGAGAGGAGATATTTTAAGTCTGGTGCTGGTGGCCATGTGGAGTGACATGCAAGGGCAGTGTCACGCATGGAGACGCCCAATTTCCTCCTCTGTGAAACGTCGTAGGACCTGAGTCTGGGAAAGTGTCATCAAGTCATCAAGTGTGGCTAATCTCCATCTCAGAAATAGCGACGTGCCACCACCTGCATACAGAAAAGCTTAAGCATTTCCCCACTGTAAGTTTTGAGATGCAACCAACAATATGTTGGCAGTTTGGGATCACCTGAAGTAGAAGTATTTACAGAAATGGGCGAACACAGACATGAAAACTCTGACCCCACCCACACACACACAACATGGTCGACCACTTACTACTCAAAAGCCATTTACCAGCTCACCTGGAAGATGGGCACTGAATAATAATGGAACAGCTGCGGTAGCTGCATGTGGGAAACCCTGACTACACATGTGGGGAAATGATAGGTAATGAGATAAGAGAGACAGCAGAGACAACAGCGAGAAGCAGCCAGCAGGGACCCTTTATGAAGCAGATTTGTAGAGGTACCCACATCATCTCCTTTGTATCTTCAGGACAAAGCAGGTTGAGTAGAGCTATCTGAGTCTCTAAGACACTAACCATGTGGTCATTGGGGCTGGAGAGATGGGTCACAGGTTAAGAGTACAGAGACTACACAGCCATATGACACACCCAAGCACTCATGTGGTGCATATCCATACACATAAAATATCTTTAAAACCCTGGCTCCCCTTTTGCATTATTGTCAAACTGAAATGATCGTACTTTTTGCTATTTGGTCAATCTTATTTTTCTGTTCTTGGAGCAGGTCCAAAATGGTGCTTACAAAATTTTTGCCCAGCTAATCCTACCTTTCCCTGCAAATGTACTTAGACTCACTTAACAGTGACAAACTTCCCAGACTTGTCACTGTGAGACAACCTTGAACCTACACCTTTCATGACCTTGTCACTCAATGCTTTTCCTCTCCGTCCCAAATCTTGTCCGTAGGAACCGTCTCTGGATTTCACTCACATGTGACCACTCAACTCCACATCTTCAATGTGCATCCTAGCTGTCATCAAACTGCCGCAAATTAAGTTCTCAACATCCTCCCTCCGGATAACAGCGAACATCCATATTATCCCAGGTCTGTGCCTTTCCCTTCACCAGCCTTTAGTTCACGTTTCATATTAGAGCCCATTTAAAACCACAGATGTGGTCGTGTCCCCTCCCTGTTCCATCAAAAGTTGTCTAGAATTTCCACGGACAAGTTCCTTGCTCTTCACTTCAGCCCAGAAGTCCCCACAATGGGGAACCTTCTGCATTTTAGGGCTTCCCCAGAGCCCCGGCCTTTTGGGAGACTGGAGCAGTCATGCTTTGATGCATTTACATATCTGTTTCCATAGCCTGGATTGTCACATGTCTCAGCCCATCTCTATCTCATGGCTGTTCCTTCTCATCTCCTGGAGTTCAGCTCTGAAGGAAGTCTCCCAACAGCCTGCCTCTTTCCTCGACTTACTCCAGTGCCCTCACTACAGGCCAATTACAGCTTGGGCTTGTGGCTGGGTACCCATCTGCTTCCCATCACTACAACGCAGAAACAGTAGCCTCTTGGGTCCCCGTCTCCTTTGCATATATATCGTGCCACCAAAGCTTGATATATGCTAACATCTGGGCTGTGGAGTTGACTGTCTTGTAGCCGGGGTCTCTCATTTCTTGAGAACATAGGCATTGCATATATTATGGGAAGGAACGCAGTATGGATTCCTCTTTTCACTGTGTGGCTTAAAGGTGTAGGGACCGGAAAGATGAAGATGAAGTAACTTGAGGCAGGTCAGCTCAGCTGCATTGCGGTGGAGAGAGCTGATGCAGAGTGAAGGGAAGAGAGGCAAGTGCATTGGACAAGGGTGCTGGGGAGACCACGGTCAGGGGGCATCAGAAGAGCCACATGACTAGAGCAGAGCGTCAGGGAACCACAAGAAAACTGACGAGCACGTGTTAGTCCAGCGAGTGCAGCCTCACAGCGATTTCACCGTTTCCCGGGGACGTAGGCTTATCTATTTTAAAATGGCAATAGAATAGTTACTAACAACACAGATAAAAATCTAGTTTTGGGGGCCTTGAACTGGTAAGAATATTTTCAATACCAAGAATGGTTAGCAGTGATTTGTGCAAATCCTATTTTCAGTGCTGGCCCAACAGAAGGCCTCAATAATTGTTAATGGTGACTGGTGACATCCTTTCATACCCCACACATTCCCAAAGACCCATTTTTAAACTTTAACTGAAATTACCATGTGTGGATATTTTGCCTGTACACATGCCTGTGTACTACTCTATGCCTGGTGCCCAGAGGCCAAATCAAGTGTCAGGTCCTTTGGAATGAAGAGTTACAATTAGGAGCTATCATTTGGAAGCTGGGAATTGAACCTGAGGCCTCGGGAAGGGTAGCCAGAGCTCTTTAACCACTGAGCTGGTTCTCCCTACCAAAAGACTTCGTATAATATAGCACCCAGCACCCACGGATGAAGGATCAACCAAATATGGAATCTGCATACCATGGACTATTAAAGAGGGGGAAATGTTCTCACATCTAATATAACTCAGGTGGCCCTGGAGGACCTTGCCTATGAGAAAAGCCATTCACAGCAGGAAAACACTGAGTGGTTCCACAGTTAAGCATAACTGGGCTGGGCAAATTCATGGAGGCAGAAAGAGAAATCACAGTGCATCTGGGGAGGTTTTCACGGGATCAGAATTTCTCTTTTGTGAGGTAAAAACTTCCGGAGATTGGTAGCACAGAGGTGTAAAACCCTTCACACTCTAAAGTCTAAACCGGTTGCTATGGTGCATTCGTCACCTTTCTTGTTGCCATAGCCAAATACCTGACTAGCAGCAACTTAAGGGGCGTACCATGGCAGGGAAGGCTCCAGGAGTGTACAGAGCTTGGCCACGCAGTGCCTGTCTCCAGGAAGCAGAGACCGATGAATGCAGGTGCTCAGCTCTCTTCCTCCTTCCCATTCAGTCTGAGGCCCCAGCGCATTAGGATGCTACTGCTTCCATTTGGGGTGGTCCTCCCTCCTCAGGTAAGCCTTTCTAGAAGCACCCCCATATGTACTCTCCTTCATGTCGAATGCAGCCATGGTCACAGTGAAGCCAAGCCGCCGCAGATGATAAGTTTTACATTGCTTGTTATTTGTAATTTCATTGCAGTTAATTTTTTTATGCAAAGAAAATAATTCGTGTCCTCCTTCTGCACTACGCCGCTGTCTACTCTGGAAGCTCCCTGGGTTGCTGTTCTCCTGAAGTGCTTTCTGCTGAATTGCTGCTTGAAAAGGACTTGAGGTGATGAGGACGCTGAGTGTGTAAGGTGATGAGCACGTGGGGTTAGCCCTGTAGCTCCCGGGTGAATTCCATGGAATCCTAACAAGAAGGCATCGGTGATGCCCTGGGCAAGAGCTGGAGGGTGCACTCCAGAGAAGGGCTGCCTCGGGCCATGGCTGTGACCTTGCAGGCAGTTTCTCAGAGACCCGCCACCATCACCCTTCCAGTGTCCCCAGGACCAGCCACAAGAGAGCTGTGGGTTTTGTCTGCCTCCACTGAAGTTAACAGGCTAGAAATGTTTGGCCCCGATGGCATTTTAAAAAGCATCTTGAATTCTAGTCCTTTCTTTCCTAGTTTCAAAAGCACATTCTTTCACATTTGACATCACCCTGATTTTCTTAGTCTTGAGGAGCGACAGCATAGCCCGTTTTTATTTTCCTTTTGAAGATTTCCTTCCCTTCTGCTAGACTTTTTTTCTTCAGAATTCCTCCTCCTAGTACTCAGCTGACTGCTTTCTTTTGAGAGAAAACTTTTGGCAACAAACAGAAATCCGTTGCATTTCCTGGCTGGCCCAGGTCCCTTGCTGGTTAAACAAAGGGACCCTTCAAGACCTCAAACTTGCAGGGGGCATTTCACCCACCTGTTATGGCCCTTTGATTAGTTGGTGAGGCAGATGGGTGTGTGCCATTGCCATGGTCACTCAAAGACATTCTGTCTCGAGTCTGACTGTGAGAGCAGAGCAGGGAAGATGGGGCAGTCAGCTACTCTCCTTACAAAAGCAGCTCCTTCCAAATCTTCCCTGCCGGGGCTCTGGCTCTGGCAGGGAGTTTTGGTCATGAGGTCAGTAGCCACTTGGGCCCTTCAGTTTGCCCACCCTGCTTCCAATCCTTGGCACACACGTGCTCTGTCTGTCTTGGGGTTTTCTCTCCATGTTAGACTGCCCTCTAGGAGCCTGTGACATGAATGTGACCTCCACCATGCCACCTACAGAAAGTAGATCTTGGCAGATGTCACGGTGAAAATGTTAACCAACAACTGATACCATACACCAACCGCAGTTATCAAATGATGATATTTCACAAGTACAGGGACCGATGCCTGAGCTAGCCCTGCCCTACATTGCTGCACTCTGCCCCTGTGCACACCATCTTCCCGGTAACCCTGTGTGACGGGCCCTGTTAGTACCCCATTTCCCTGCCGAGGAAACGCAAATCTGGCATGCAGAAACCGAGAAGCTGGAAGATGCTGAAAGTGGGCAATAGGGACTGAGACTGATAGTCTGGTTTTTATTCATTTGCTTTTGGTTCTAGCATTCTGATCCCACGGCTTCACCAGGGAATAGTTAACATCTACACATATGGGGGGGGGGCTGTCGGCCGAGTGCTTGCTTTCTAGTGGGATGTAACTATCCAGTACAGTTAGAAAGCTGAAGACTAGAAGGGTTGATAACTGAGATCAAGAGGAGAGAGACAGAGACAGAGACAGAGACAGAGACAGAGACAGAGACAGAGAGAGAGAGAGAGAGAGAGAGAGAGAGAGAGAGAGACATATAGATGCTGAAAATGTTAGCTTAGCACCATTAAAGGGAGGAGAAAAGCCCAGGAATATGCAGTAGCTGGAGAAGACAGTGAGGGGAAGGCCATCAGGAGGCTAAGTCTGGTGAGAATTAGCATTTAAAGAGCAGGGGTTAGGGCGGGCTCTGGATGGAGGGAAGGGTTGATTCTAAGGCTATAACGGGGGTTGTGGAGACAGATAGTTCTGGGGTAAGCGCCCATATTGCTCTTACAGAGGACAAGGACATAAGTTTGCTTCCCAGCTCACAACTGAGGACCTCTGGGAATTAGTTTTTTGTCAACTCGACACACGTTAGGGTCACATGGGAAGAAGAAACCTTGGCTATCATCTCCTCACGATGGCCCTTTAGGTAAGCCAGCAGGGGGCGTTTTCTCTATTTATGATTGCTGTGGGGAGGCAGGCATCTCGCTGTGGGTGGTCCTGTCTCTGGCATGTGGTACTGAGAGGTGAGAAAGGCAGCTGAATGTGGCTCAAGACCAAGCCAGCAAGCAATCAGTCTTTCTTCTCATGGTCTCTGCTGCTGTTTGGCCTCCAGCTCCTGCCCTGACTTCCTGATGGGCCCTAAGGTGTAAGATGAAATAAACCCTTTCCTCTCTGAGCTATTTTTGGTTGTGTTGTTTATCACGGCAATAAAAAGCAAACTAGGACAAGATCCAACACATTTTCTGGTCTCTGTAGTTACCTGTGTTCAAGTACATGTGAGCACGCATGCATGCGCAACACACACACACACACACACACACACACACACACACACACACACACACACACGCACGAACTCATGCACCTCACCCACACATACTCACATAACTAAAAATGATAAAAATAAGTCTTTGAGAAAAATCCCAGCCTCACCTGCCACTCTAAGATTCTTTGTGCTAGAGGAAATTTGGGGAAATTTTGATGCGGCCGAGGGCATTTAGCCCACATATCACCTGCAAAATTATCTTTGTTAAGTGGAAGAATATACCAGTATAAGTAGCCTTAATCA
The DNA here is from genome assembly GCA_030556225.1 of Cricetiscus sungorus. Taxonomy (NCBI): domain Eukaryota; kingdom Metazoa; phylum Chordata; class Mammalia; order Rodentia; family Cricetidae; genus Cricetiscus; species Cricetiscus sungorus. Next base: position 56,570,656 of record JANBXA010000741.1, on the reverse strand, counting down.
TTAGCCAACAATAGTGTGGATCTTTATAGGAAAAACCTCCATATGGAGAAACAAACGTTTGATGCTTTTTATTTCCTACTAATTGCAAACTTGTCTGACACCAGTAAGTGTCCATTTGAATTGAAACGACCAGGATTTACCCACGCTACTAGCAGCAAACAGCACATTTCTGACTTGTAATTGCCTACAGCACACAGTGTTCGGGAAAAGCCACGTGAATTTAGCAGTTGATTGCTAGTGCCATCTAGAGGTAGAATGTAGCATGACAGTGCCACATGGATCCTGGGCAAGATTCAGCTACTCTGGGGAGCAGGTTCATTGTCCCCTTTTTGTTTATTTATGTCTTTGTGCCATGCATGGGTCGAGTGTGGAGGTGCAGGGCAAGTGTTGAGAATCGGTGCTTCCCCTTTACCATTGGGGTTCTGGGAATAAAGCCATCAGGCTTCGTGGCAAGCCAGGTTAAAGAACGGTGGTAAATCCACTTACTCTTTTATTTTAGGGATATATACTGACAGTTTTGGATACATACTACAGCAAGGATGGACTAGATGGCATGCTTTAAGGGAATAAACACAGCACGGGGTGCCCCATTTGCATGAAGACCCTAGCAGGACCTGATTCATGGAGACAGTGAATGGAGGGATGCTAGGATCCGGGTGTGGGGGCGCAGGGAGCTGCACTCCTTACTAGGTACAGAGGTTTAAACTTCGAGACCTAGGGACGGGTGATGGTGTTGGTTATAAACAGTGTGTGAGTGTGTGAGTGTGTGTGTGAGTGAGTGTGTGTGAGTGTGTGTGAGTGTGAGTGTGTGAGTGAGTGTGAGTGTGTGTGTGAGTGTGTGTGAGTGTGTGTGAGTGTGTGTGTGAGTGAGTGTGTGTGAGTGTGTGTGTGTGAGTGTGAGTGTGTGTGAGTGTGAGTGTGAGTGAGTGTGTGTGTGAGTGAGTGTGGAGTGTGTGTGAGTGTGAGTGTGTGTGAGTGTGTGTGAGTGAGTGTGTGAGTGTGTGAGTGTGTGTGAGTGTGAGTGTGTGTATGAGTGTGTGTGAGTGAGTGAGTGTGTGTGAGTGAGTGTGTGAGTGTGTGTGTGAGTGAGTGTGTGTGAGTGAGTGTGTGTGTGAGTGTGTGTGAGTGTGAGTGTGTGAGAGTATGTGTGAGTGTGTGAGTATGTGAGTGTGTGTGAGTGTGTGTTTATGTGAGTGAGTGTGAGTGAGTGTGAGTGAGTGTGTGTGAGTGACTGTGTGTGAGTGAGTGTGAGTGACTGTGTGTGTGTGTTTGTGAGTGTGTGTGTGAGAGATAGAGAGATAGAGAGAGATTACTGCTACTGAACTGTGCAATTTAAAACGGAAAATGCTATGTGTATTCTATAGCGATGAAAAATTATAACCACAGTGGTTCAGAGTACAGATATGACAAGACTGGTCTCACACACACCAGAACATAATGTGTCCTTGTTTTTCTATCTTTAAAATTCTCCAGCCCAAGAGACTGGTCAGTGGGTAAAGGCACGCTTGCTGGCAACAGTGAAGAATGAGTTCAAACTCCGACACCCTCTGGTGCATATTGTTCAAAGGGGACAGGAACAGAGGCCAGGATAGTTCTGTAGTGTTTCATGATTTTTGCACACATTTGTACACACTGAGATGTGCACGTAAGAAAAGGGGTTGGCCATGGAGACCAGTGCAGCTCGTCCCCTGGCTCAGATGTGGGGAGGGGAGGGAGCAAGGCAGGAGGTCAGCTCTCTCTGTCCTGGAGCACCAAGGGTCCAGACACCCTCAGCTGCCAGCTAGGCCTGTGAGAATGCGTGATTCTTCTTTCACTGCTTGCTTCATACACAGCATCACTCATGTTCTTGCTCCACGGTCATGAATGTTAGTACCAGGTCTATGGGATGATTTTCAAACGCCTCCTCGGACCCCCTGGGCACAAACTCACAAGCGTTGTTTGTTTCACGTGCAAACCCACATATCCCACCAGCTGTGTCTTGGGATCAGAATTTGCATTCCCGCATATTTCCTGGCCGTCTCCATCCACACCAGAACTGCCGGCACACTGGCTGAGTGGGCGTGGTGATTTGAATAAGAATGCCCCTGCCCACAGGTTCATATGTCTGAATATTTGATCCCCACTGGTGGAACTCTTTGGGAAGGATTAGGAGGTGTGGCTCTGTGTGTCGCTGAGGACGGACTTTGAGGCTTCCCAGTGCGCCCTCTGCTTTTTCTTGTGTGTGTGTGTGTGTGTGTGTGTGTGTGTGTGTGTGTGTGTGTGTGTGGTGCCAATGGTGAGCTCTCAGCTTTTCCTGGTTTCATGTCTTTGCTTTGCCGTCATGGACACTTAACTAATCCCCCAAACTGTAAGCCCAAATTAAATACTTATTTCATAAGTTGCCTTAGTCATGGTGTCTCATCAAAGCCATGGAAAAGTAACTAAAAGACTGAGGTAGAGTGCACAGAAATAATTCTTCCGCGCAGAGGGCGGATCTTCTGGGAAGAGGTAAGGGATCCAGCCAGGCTAGGGGAGGAGGCTGGGAACATCTTCGCCATCTGGGCTCAGCCTGGCTGGGAACTGGCTTTAGGGAACCTTTTGGCCTGGGGAAAAATAGGGCAACTAGAGGCAGACACCCTTCCACCAAGTATGCATCTTTTGGGGGGCCGCCTTTCAGATGGATGTGTGTGTCCACATCAGTGTGAAATAAAGGGCAAGAGGAACTCCAGGAAGCTGGAGGGGCCGCAGGCGCTCAGTGTGTGATCAGGATGAAGTTCTCGCAGAGCCCGGGGCGGGTGAGACCTCCTAGAGTCCTGCACAGGGTGTAGACTGCGGGCCTCGCGTCTCTGGGTTTAAAGCTTGCTCTGGTGGCCAGCTTGTTGACCGTGGGAAAGGACCTCTGCGCGGTTACCTTATTAGGAAGATGGGCTTCCTAGTGCTGTCTAAGCTTGTGTTAGAAGGAAGCATGAGAATCAAGCAAAAGCCAGCCTCGGCACTCTCGGCTGTGACAGACGCAGCTTGTGCTTGATCTCACGGAAAGTGAGACGAAACGGATGCCTTTAACCGGCCAGCACAGGAACCACTCAAGCTGCTGCTGCATCTCGAATCTTGGCCAGCGACTTTTAAGTCCCCTGAGAGGAACCGTAAGAGAGTCTCCTGAAGTTACAAGTTCCAGCTGTGCCTGTCACATTTCTAAGGATGCCCGGACCTGGACCACTCACCTTACAGCTAAAGTTGGGAAACAAAACAAAAGCCTCCTGCGACAGTCATGCCATACTGAAAGTCACCACTAGGGGGTAGCAGAACACAAGCATCCTCGTGATACCTGCAGAAAACGTTGTTAGGCAGGAGGGGCTGAGCCTCCCTGTCTGCCCAGATCTGCACACACACACACACACACACACACACACACACACACACACACACACACACACACACACACACACACACACACACACACGCTCTTGCTTCCGAACCACCTTATGGTTCTTGTACTCTGTCCCTGGCTCTTTTATATCTCCCATAATACAAAATGCAGTTTTCTCAAACCTGGCTGTGTCCCCTGGGCTGCTGCCCCACGGGGCTCAACACTTCACACAGGTGTTTTACTGTAAAAGACTCGTTTCCCCCTAAACTTGGCCTGGCTTCCACTGCTAGATGGTTCCTCCAAGAACCCTCCCTCACTGGTAGCACCGTCTTCCTATGCCGCCTGGTTGCATTCCTGATATACGGTTTGAATTCAGTGGGCAAAGTTTCTTTATTTGGGTCCCAGATGTCACACCGGCAGGCTGCAGGTGTTACACGGCCCGCAAAGGCAGCCGTCACTACCATCTTCTAGCTCCTTTGGGTTTCTTTTTTTATTGAATGTTACCGTGCGTCTAACTGCTGTAAAAGATCGCCCTACCATCTGCCCTGAAGGCCTATACCGACTGCGGCTTGTTCTGCACAACTTGGCGATAATACACCTTCGTCCTCTACCAGGATGTCCCGTCAGCTTCGTGGCCTCCCTCTCTTCGGGGGTCTTCCCCTTCCTAGGCGCTGCTTTTCAAACAAAGCCAACCTGGCTGTACTATGTTTGCTTTTTCCTTCTGGGCCACTAATGTCCTGCCTTCGCCAGCCAGATGGAATGATGTAAACTAGCCAACCCTAAACGGGCCTATCCTGTCTCACCCCTTCATTCCCAGGTGCATTGCTGAGCTCCACCTGATACCACCCGACACACCTGGGAAGAGTTTTAATAGGGAATTATCTAGACCGGGTTGGCCCTGTGGCCATATCTGTAGGCTGTTAATTGTTATAGGGAGACCCAGCCCCCTGGGCTGGGCCCTGAACTGTACTAGGGATGAAAAGTAGCAAGCAAATAAGCAGGCAGCGTGTGTTTGCTGCTCTTGACTATGAATGTGATGCTTAAGTTCCTAACTTGACTTTCCCACAATAGCGGTCTGTTATCTGGAACTGGAAGTCAATACGTCCTTCTCCTAAGCTGCTTTGAGTCGGGGCACTCGTTTTCAATCACAGCAACAGAAATGAAACCAGGACATTGTGGAAACCAGTGGTAGCTCTTGTCATGGTCTCACCTGCTCCTTCGCGCGCCCTTGCTGCCGTAGCCTCTGTGTTAGGACATACAGCCTGCCCTGGGTTCCGCAACAAACCCTTCTCAGTACCAGTGGCCTCTTCCTAATTGGCTAGCCTCCGCCCAGCTGAGCAATACTGCATCCTAGAGAGAGACGACTTTCCTGCCGCCGCAGTGGCACCCTGACTGGCATCCGGGTCCTATCCAGTGCCTGTGACACACAAGAGAGCCCAGACAAGGACAGACGAGAGAGAAAATGAAGGAAGTGGACAGAAGGCTGCAGATTTGGAATCTGGCCTTGGTTCTTCCTCCCCCACTGGGAGAGCTTGATCTGAGGAAGAGTCCAGGCAGACAGCTACTTTACTGTTGAGTTTCGCCATGAGCCAATGTAAGTAAAAGCCCTTCTCGTGGCCATAGCAGCACCTTCTTCCTGTGTGTCGCCTGTGCGAGGACCCACCTGGCTCCTCACGCATCCCGGGGAGGAGTCCCAGTTGTTCTGGAGACTTCAGCTCTCCAGCCTCTGTGGTCTGAATGCTTAGATGCCACCAAAACGCTTACACCGACAGCTCAGCTTCAAAGGTGATATTGTAGATGGGACCTTGGGCGGATTAGATCATGAGGAGGAGCTGCCTGTGAATGAGGTCAGTGTCCTTCTAAAGAGCGCCCCTCTACCACACCAGGGACACGGTGGGCTGGGGCATCCGTAAGGGCGAGAAGCAGGCCCTTGCCAGACACCAAGTCTGCTAGCATCTTGATCTTGGATTTCCACGGTGTGAGAAATGCATTTCTGTCTGTGAGCTACCCACTCTAGGGCGTTTGCTTAGAACAGCCTGAACAGGTTAAGAAACCAGCTGAAACCGCCCTCCCCCACCGCCATGAGCTCCAGATGCACCTGACTAAATGCTTACAGGACATCCCCAACTTGCCAACCTATCCACAGTCACATTTAACATGCCAACAGTCGAGTCCGTCAAGTCCCGTCAGCTCCCCGGGGGAGGGGGGGGGAGCAGCACGCAGGAGGGAACGCTATGGAACACACTGACAGATTCCAGACAAGCAGAGGCCATTGGCGTGCTCCGGAGAGCTATCATTCCGGGAGGTGCCCTGAACACAGTGTTCATTCATCAACCAATAAGAAAAACGTACACACAGGAATTCCCCCATCACTCCTCGAACCCCAGGATGCCCTCAGCCTCACCCTTCTCCACCAGCCTGGCCCTGACGAGCTCAAGGTGACATCAGCTCTCACTGGGGGACCCGATATCCACCCAACCACTGCTCTCCTCTCTGCCCCTAGAAGATCAATCCGCATGTGACTTCCTCCTCAGTCCCAGAGAGACAGGAGCACCCCCCCCCCCCCATTCCTCCTATTTTTCGTGTGCCTTTTGCCGATGGAGGCAACCAGGCCGGTCTTCTCCGAGCTTGCAGCGGCCTCTTCTGTCTTGCTCAGAACTGCTGCCCTACTGCTTTCCAATACCTTAGTTCTCGCTTTTATCCCCACCACGGGGGGCGGCACGGGCCCTTGAACACCTTTCGGGTTCACCAGTGCGGCTCCAAGTTGGGTCCCTGGACCACCAGAGTGAGCATCACGCGGGAAACGTGGCACGCCAAGTTCACGGCCGCAGCCCAGCCCTGCCTGGTCAGAGCGCAGGAACAAAGCGCGAGGCTGTTTTCTGAAGCACTGTGGACCATCCTGACCCATGTTCAGTCAGAGCTTGGCTGGCAGAAACAAACAGGAACTGAATAAATATGACATAGTGGGAGTTGCTGCTGTTTGCCGTGGACTGAATTACTGGGTCGATTATCTCCAGAGAATAAGCCTCAGCCTGGCTCCTGACCTTGCCACTCAGCATGCAGACTGCCTGGGGTGCATCGTCTGTCCCCCCTCCTTAGCTCCTTTGCACTGTGTAATCATTACTACGGAGGTCTCAGATTATAACCTGAGGGGACCCAATGACCAAGGTCATTCGGGATGGAGCCTGTTGCTCTGACACCTGCTTTTACCATCCCACACTCTCAGGCTGAAAACAGTTGCCCAAGGAGTTAACCCCTGAAGGTTTGGCGTCACTGTCTTCCTTGCAGTGACAAGTGTCCTACCCTCACATTGAGTCTGAAGGTGTCTGTGTGTCCCTGGAGGCTTTGGTTGTTTTTCAAGTCCCTGGCTCCTGCTGCTGTTGGGATCTACTGTCTCAAGAAGTAAGGCAGTGTGGTGACGCATATCTTTAATCCCAGCACTTGAGAGGCAGAGGCAAATGGGTCTCTGAGTTCAAGGCCAGACTAGTCTACTGTTTTAGTTAGGGTTTCATTGCTGTGAAGAGGCACCATAAACACAGCAATGGGTTTTGTTTGTTTCTTTTTTATTTTTTCTTTTTGTTGTTGTTTTGTTTTCTTGTTATTTTGTGTGTGTGTGTGTGTGTGTGTGTGTGTGTGTGTGTGTGTGTGTGTGTGTTTTTCTTGAGACAGGGTTTCTCTGAGTGGCTTTGGAGGCTGTCCTGGAACTCACTGTAGAGAAGGCTGGCCTTGAACTCACAGGGATCCATCTGCCTCTGCCTCCCAAGTGCTGGGATTAAAGGCGTGCGCCACCAGTGCCGGGCAACCACAGAAACTTAGATGTAAAAACATCTAATTGGGGTGGCTGACTTACAGTGTCAGAGGGTCTGTCTATCATGGTGGGGTGGCTGGCTTATAGTGTCAGAGGGTCTGTCTATCATGGTGGGGAGTATGGCTTACAGTGTCAGAGGGTCTGTCTATCATGGTGGGGTGGCTGGCTTATAGTGTCAGAGGGTCTGTCTATCATGGTGGGGAGTATGGCTTACAGTGTCAGAGGGTCTGTCTATCATGGTGGGGTGGCTGGCTTACAGTGTCAGAGGGTCTGTCTATCATGGTGGGGTGGCTGGCTTACAGTGTCAGAGGGTCTGTCTATCATGGTGGGGAGTATGGCTTACAGTGTCAGAGGGTCTGTCTATCATGGTGGGGTGGCTGGCTTACAGTGTCAGAGGGTCTGTCTATCATGGTGGGGTGGCTGGCTTACAGTGTCAGAGGGTCTGTCTATCATGGTGGGGTGGCTGGCTTACAGTGTCAGAGGGTCAGTCTATCATGGTAGGCAGCATGGCAGCCTGCAGGCAGCTACATTGGAGAGGCAGCTGACATTCCCAGACAACTGACTCACTGAGTGGTGTCCTGAGCGTAGGACAGTGTAGCCCACCACAACAGTGACACACTTCCTCCGACGAGGCCACGCCCACTCCAATAAAGCCACACCTCCTAACAGTGCCACTCCCTTTGGAGGCCATTTTCTTTCACCACATTCTACCTAGTAAGTTCCAGAGCAACTAGGACTACCCAGGAAGGGCCTGTGTTCAAAAGAATCGTAGGACGAGGGGGAGGAGGAAGAGAAGAGGAAGACAGAGCCTCATCTGATGATCTCTCTAATGGAAGGGCCATTTGGAATTGATGGCTTCCTTCTCGGGCCTTTTACCATGCCTGGGCTTCTCAGGCATTCAACAGTGGTTCTGTCCACTCAGTGAAAAACCCTGAAAGGCCATTGCTTCCTGTAGGACTGAAAGCTACATTCCCTTCCTTATGCCATATCAAAGGTCCTTGAGAGCACTTTTAGAGGGTGCTGTGACCAGCCAGTCACCCTGATTCCTGCCTTCCTCTCCTGCGGCGTCTGAGACGCAGCCTGCGTTCTAGCAAATCTCTACCTTTCTTGCTCTCGCGTTTACAGATTCTCTTTTCATTTACGTGTCTTTTCTTTGACGTGTCTTTCCCTGGAAATCCCCACCCCCTCTTTTCCTGCCTGACTCACCCACCCAGCAGGCCTCCAGGCAATGTCACTGTCTGTGGAACATTCCCCCTTCTGCCTGAGCTTGGGGCTTCACCCTGTCTTTCCTGTGGCTTTGCTCACCGTCTTCTCTGTGACCCTTTCGCTCTCCAGCACCGTTCTCTGAGGCTGGCCAACACAGGGCTCCAGTGTCCAGCAGCTAGCTTGGCTGAACCACTGAACCGAACCCAAGTGAACAACTTCCCAAATTGCAAATTTACTCTTTTTTCTTCTGCCCCGGACTAAGAATTCAGTTCCTCGAATGGGAAGAGTGTATCCAGGAAAGGATGAGCATATTTCAGGGAAGAGATGGGCTACCAAGACACAGAAGGGATGAGCACACAGGAACGGGGGAGGGGACCATAATTCCACAGCACCCGTGTGTCCACAGGGGGGGTGCCCCTGAGGTAACAGCCCTGTGGGGACTCTCTGGGGGCTTGCTCTGCCTTATTATCTGCTGTGCCCAGCCTCTGTAGACAAAGTTATAAAGAGGAGCTGGACCCTGGCTTGGAGGACAGAGGGATTGCGGGTTGTGTTTCTTCATGGAAGGATATTTGGTGGCAGCTCTGCCCCAAACAAGCCACATTAACTGGGATATCCCAGAAATAATGGGACCAACTTCTCATGCACCCACAGCCTTGCAAAGCTGGGTATTGACCTTGATTGAGCTTATCGTCCAGCCTGTGCAGGGTTCCCCTCAGCAGATTCTGGTCAGCATTCCCTAACCTTCAGTTCTCCCTCTGCTAACGTGTGAGGTGGCTGTCTCCATATCCACCGGAGATAATTTCTGTCAAACCCCCGGTGCTGGCTAGTTTAATGTCAACTTGATACAAGCTAGAGTCATCTGAGAGGGGGAGCCTCACCTGAGAAATTGCTTCTGTAACACTGGGCAGTAGGCACACCTGTAGGGCATTATCTAACTTAGGGGTTGATGTGGCAGGGCCCAGCCCATTATGGTGACATCACCCTGGGGCGGGTGGTCCTGGGTGGGATAAAGCAGGCTGCAGGGGCCATGAGGAAGCCAGCAGGCAGCATTCTTCCATGACCTCTGAGTCAGCCCTGACTCCAGGCTCCCTCCTAGTATGCTGTCATGGCGTCTTGCCACAGAGAGAGAAACTCTGACACCCTCTGCAGGCCAGGCAGCCCATACTGTGAGGCGGCAGCTTACTGAATTAAATAAATGGATATAGACCACATAACAATTAGGAGAGCGAGACTGATATTTTAAATATTATGCTGTTTTAAAATAAAAGATGGTATGACTGCCTTATTTATTTTATTTTAAACAGACTGCAGTTTTTATATTGTCCCCAATTACATGTCCTGGCTAACATTTTATACAGATAATTAAGACCATAAAGCATCTCTTCTGTACACTCAGCCAATCACTGAATACTTTCCAATGCCAACTGTCCCACAAGCATTTCTTAAGTCAGCTGAGTCCTGGGACTGATGTTTCAGAATTGCCCCCTGCTTCCCTCTGAATGAGGCTGTGCCCTTCAGCGTTGACACAGGGGTGATCAAAGTGGCTGGGCCTTCAAGGTGCAGGTCCCCTCCACCCATCCACAACTCCAGCACGCTGTCCTTTCCTCTTACATACCAAATCCCCGAGAGTGAAACGGACTCCCTGCCCTCTGTATAATCCATCATTAGCAGGAGAGAAGCTCTCGCTAAATATAGAAGCTTAAGCTGAAGTCCATACTGCAAGGCAACTATGCATGCGACCTGCCCTGAGGGAGCCGGAACCAGAGTTAATAAGTAGTTGGCTGGAAGGCCCGCCCGCTGGTTGTAGTCGGTCATGACTGCCAGGCACCACAGCTCGGCTTCCAGTGTTGGCTGACCTGCGGGTCATGTGGCTCTGGACTTCTGGTGTTCTTCTATTTTTAAACCACAGAATAGTCTTGCATGGCCGTCGTGGGGTCCATGCCAAGGTGGGGGGGTGGATAAAAGAAAAGAAAGTGGACCTTAAAAAGCTGTAAAGAAATCAGGTTTTCTTTCTTAGTAATTATCTGGTTTTTTTGCATGATTTTCCCCTGATACAGTTAATTCCAAGCGTTCATGAGACCACGGTGTCTTTTTCAGAAAGAGAACCTATTCTCTCATTTAGAACACAAAATTTTCAGTGCAAGAAAGAGAGAAAAATACCACATCAAAGAACACACCCCACCCGTCTCGCAGCACAGTGTCTCCCAAGCCTTGTTCCCCACTGCCAGGGCCAGGGCTCCACGTAGAAATGCCTGCTTCCATACGGAGGATGGGGCAGGGCCTCCTGGTCATGTGACCCACCTTGTCACTTAAACAAGCTGTTGCTGATTGTGAACAGCTGGGGGTGGAGGGGGAGACGCTTTATTTGGATCACCGTTTCCAAGTTACGGTTCATCACTGAGGGTGAGTCAAGGCCTGCACTCAAGAAGCTCGTCCCATCACATCCATAGTCAAGAACATAAGCCAATAGATCCTTTCGTGTGTGTGTGTGTGTGTGTGTGTGTGTGTGTGTGTGTGTGTGCGCGCGTGCGCGTGTGCACACGTGCTGCCCGCGCACACACACACACACACACACACAGAGAAACAGAGAGATAGAGAGAGAGAGACAGAGAGAGAGGGACAGAGAGAGAGAGACAGAGAGAGAGGGACAGAGAGAGAGAGAGAGAGAGAGAGGACAGAGAGAGAGAGAGAGAGAGAGGGACAGAGAGAGAGAGACAGAGAGAGAGGGACAGAGAGAGAGAGAGGGAGAGAGAGAGACTCACAATGTTACTTCTACTAAGATAGTTTTCTTCAGCTTTAAACAGTTCAGGAGCCCGAGCCAGTCCGTGAAACAGCGCAGCCCATAGCAGGTGAAGCGAATAACAGTTAAAACAGTTCCCAAGGACACGCCCACCTGATGTAGCGAACTCCTCAGTTGAGGCTCTCCTCACAGCTGATCTAGATGTGGCAAGCCGGTGTTTAAAACAAACTGATACACCCACTTATCAAACGCAGGAACACAAATGAGTAGTAACTGCAGAGACTGATGAAGTGTGCTGAAAAGTATTCGAGAATTCTCTCTATTTGGTGGTGCACGCTTACAATAACAGCCCTCAGGAAGCTGAGGCAAGAGAACCATGGGTGTAAGTTCAGTTCAGGCTAAACCATGAGTTTCTGGCAGCCTTTCCTACGCAGTGAGTCTTTGTCTCAAGAATAAAAAAATAAAGAGTCCTAAACAAAGTCTGTGAGTTCCTACATTTTCCCCAACCACTAAACCACACACACACACACACACACACACACACACACACACACCGTGCACACACACCACAGGCACACACAAGAGCACACACATGTGCGCACACACGTGCACACACACGTGCTTGCACACACGCGTGCACACATGCGCGCACATGCACGGACACACACACACACATGCACGTATACATGTGCACACACGCGTGTGCGCACACACACACGCACATGCTCACGTATTAAAATGTGTGCGTGTACATGGTATGTACTGTGTGGGTGTTGGAATGTACATATGTGGATGTGAGCACAGACACGCATGTGCATGAGGAAGAGGCTGGGTTGGCACTGGATGTCTGTTGCTCTCTGTCTGGCAAAATGTAGAGCTCACTGATTCTGGCCTCTGAATGCTGACAGGTGGATTACACACAGGCCACCACGCCCACAGGGCTTTTCCTCAGATTTGGGGAGCCCAAACCTCGGTCTTCCAGGTTGCACAGCAAGCATTTTATCCACGTACTCAGCTCCCTGGATCTTAGCATCACCCTAGGCTTTTGAAGGATACTGGGATTCATCTCAGTATTCTGAAAACTGGAAAATGAACATAAAGAATTATGTGTTATGCCTGTCCTCTGCAGAACTGTACTGAAGTTATTTTTGAAAGGTAGTCTATAGCCTATGAAACAGATTTATTTCTTTTAGAAGAATCCAAGATAAGAAATGCAGAAAGAACAGTAGAATGAGGCTCGCACTATTTTACCACTTCGAATAAAATGATGGAACAAGACGAATGGGTTTTCGTGACGGCTATTAAACGCGGACAGAGTTACATAACGAATGGTCCACGCAGGGACAGACATCTCAAGCCACCAGGCCTCGTGAACCTCTTGCTGGGATGCAGTAGGAAGGGTATGTCACCCAAGAGCAATTCATGAGGGAAAAACAGAAGGAAAGTGAAGCCTACTCAAGCCAGCCCCTCTTTTTAATTTCCAGGTCACACTGGGCCAATTTTGTCTCCATTTGAGTGGGCCTTAGGCTGCCCAGACATTTAAACATTTTGATAGTTGAGGCCTACCACACTCAAGGTCCTTTCTTTCAAATAATAGAAGACACGTTGCGGCCAATGATGTCAGAAATCACAGAAGAAGAAAGCTATGGACACGTCCACTCTGCTCCCTCCAAAACGCTCCTAACCACCTTTGCCTGGTCATGAGGTTGAACCATGCCCAGATGCGGGGGGCTTCACTTGTCTAATATATGCATAATACGTACATATACATGTATATATGCATAATACATACATTTACAGTGTGATATATCCATATATGTGGGCATATTCTTCCTTCTGACCCCTCTGCTTCTTCCTGACTTCAAACTTGAATCTTAAAAACAAAACAGTAACAACCTAAGAGCAGTAATTTCTCCTTATTGATGTGTCTGTACCCATGAACAAAAACAATCTTTTTTTTAAAAAAAATTTAAATTAGAAACAAGCTTGTTTTACATGTCAATCCCAGTTCCCTCTCCCTCCCCTCCTCCCCTGCCCTCCCCAACCCTCTATCTCATCCTCTTTCTGCTCCCCAGGGAGGGTGAGTGATGGGAGATGTTATTTTGTAAATATGTTTCTCATACTGGTTAAACAATAAAGCACTGTTGGGCCAATGGAAAAGCAAGAGAGGTGGGGCTAGGAGACAAGGAGGAAAGAGGAAGTAGTTAGGAGGAGTCAGCATGTAGAGCCTAGAGGAAGCAGGACGCCAGCCGCGGCTCCCGATAAGATGACCACGTGGAAATACTTAGATAAGTAGAAATGGGTTAATCATTAAGACAGAGCTAGCCCATAAACAATAATGGTACTGGCCAACAGGATTGTATCAAATACAGAGTCTCTGAGTGTTATTTGGGGCTTGAGTGGCGGTGGGACCGGGCGGCCAGCGGGGAGGAACAAAGAGTGGGTCAGGCGGCCGGAGGGAAAAACCTGCTCGTAACAGGTGAGGCCTTCCATGGGGAGTCTTCAAAGTCTGTCATATCATTTAGAGCAGGGCCCAGACCCTCCCCACATATGTCTAGCCTAAGAGAATATCCATCTATGTGGAATGGGCCCCCAAAGTCCATTTGTATACTAGGGATGAATGCTGATCCACTACCACAGGCCCCACAGACTGCCCAGGCCTCCCAACTAACACCCATGTTCAGGGGGTCTGGGTCAGTCCTGTGTTGGTTTCCCAGCGATCAGACTGGGGTGCATGAGCTCCCCCTTGTTCAGGTCAGCTGTCTCTGTGGGTTTCTCCAGCCTGGTCTTGACCCCTTTGCTCATCACTGCTCCCTCTCTGCAACTGGATTCCAGGAGTCCGGCTCAGGAACAAGAAAAACCTTAACACATAGAAAAGATGCTTAATCGACATTTGTGGTGAGTGTGTGTGTGTGTGTGTGTGTGTGTTGTGTGTGAGACAGCTGTCCAGATGTTCACATACATGACATTCCTGAGGTTCCTTAGAAGATGTGGAGTAGGAAAGGGGAGGATGTGAGGGGAAGGAGTTGGGAGATTTGTGGGAATAAAGGACAGATTCCAAAGGTAGCGATGGACCTCATGAGAGTCAAGCGAAGATACAAGGGAAGAGACAAAAGACAGTGAGTTAATCTACTTGGAGTGACAATAGCAAGAGTAGTTTTATATTTAAAGGGAGCGAAATTAAATTTTAACTCCCAAGGGAGGGTGAGCTGGCTCTCGGGTAAAGCTGCTTAGCATGCAAGCCAGGTGACCTGTGTCTGAGGGGACCTCAAACATGTACAAACATGTCTTCTGACCTCCACACGTGTGCCCTGGCATATGCGTCCATACACACATCACCCATGCACAATAGCATGTTTTAAGTTTTAACTATTTAGTTTTTTATGCTTATGAACATTTATTTGCCTACATGTTTTTAAGGGTACCAGATGGGTGCAGTGCCTTCGAAGGCCAGAAGGGGGCGTGAGATCCGCTAGAATTGGAGTTACAGACGCTAGACACTTTCGTGAGCCTCCCTGTGGTGCTGGGAACAGAAATGCCTGGTCCTTTTGCAAGAGCAGCCAGTGCTCTTAGCCACTGAGCCATCTCCCCAGCCCCTCATAATGTAAAGGCTAGGCTCACAACCAAAAGGTATCCCCGGTGACACGCAGTTACCCTGCTTCTGCCCTGACTGTAAATAAAGCCCTGCCCCAGCTTGTCTGTACCCATCCCCATCTGGTCCAATGCAGCCTTTCCATTGGGCTGTGTGGTATCTGTTTTTATGATCACGCCGGAGACTTCCTGCTAAGTCATCTTGAAATCAAACTTTGCTTGCACCGCGTGTTGTTCAGTAATTAAATTAAAATCCCAGGAAGCTTTGGATTAGAGGAATCTTCCTTCAAGCAAATCCAGGTTAGTGAGACTCTGTGACCTGTCTGGGTTAGAACTCTCTCATCCAAAACATCGGAGCACTGGCTGGATTAATTTGCAACACACTGGGAGATTTCGGGTCCAATTTGCCAGAGATTTTCTTTCTGTTCCCATTTCTCTTTTCAATTCAAGTCAATATGCATTTATTCAACTCCTTTATTGAAAATGATATGAAAAGTGTTACTAAGTTCAAAGAATAAAGAAAATGGCAGATAAAATGCAAGAAGAGGGAGAAGTGTAATGAGTGAATAAATATGTTCACTCATGAATAAAAATATATTCATGAATAAATAAATCCATCCATCCAACAAATGAACTCACAGAGCCCTTATTTTCACTCGTCACTGGGTTATTATGCAGTATAGAGGGAAACATAAAGAAGTGCTTCTGTTTCGGGAGAATTTTGAATTTAATTTATTTTTATTTGAAATACCAATTAAATCATTTGAATTCAATTTATATCGTCAAAAACTTCTAAAAGAAATAAGCCCGGAACAGTTTCTTTTCTCTTCAGAAGACATGGACTAGGGCTGGTGGAGGCCTCTGCAGGTAAACATTTACACCAAGCCGGCTGACCCAAGCGTGATCCCAGAGACCCTCCCAGAGGAGCGAGAGCACTGATTCCCCCAAGCTGTCCTCTGACCTCCACACACATGCATGTGCACAGGCACAACACATAAATGCAATTAAGTACATGCAATTGCATTTACTAATTTTATTTGTTTTCTTGGGATGGGAATCTCTCTCTATGTGGCCCTGGCTGACCCGGAACTTGCTCTGTACTGGGACTGGCCTTGAACCTACAGAGAGCCTGCCTCTCCCTCCCAAGTGTTGGGATAGAAGCTAGGAACCACCATGCCCAGCTAAAATGTTTTAAAAGAGAAGATATAAAATACTTTCTTTGGGAAAATACTAATAATTTTTATTATTATAAAAATATATAATTTTTATATTATATTATATCAGCTGCAGGACTGAGGAGGGGTTGAAACCGTGACCAGACAGAATCCCATGGCCACAACCACCAGGCTGCAGAAAAAAGTAATTTTTAAATTAAATTTTCTGTTAGGGGTTATTGGAAACAAACTTGCATGCAATGTACTGGGTGTGATTTTCTCCTTGAGCGTTGTATAAACTTTTGTAGTTTCAGAGAGAGCAGTTATCAACAGTAGTTAGTGAGAACAATCAAACATTCATAGATTTTAAAAAAACAAACAAAAAAACCATCAATAATAATCCCTTCTAGTTTATCCAAACCCCAGCTTTGGCTCTTTGGTCATCAAACTTTAGTTCTCTGAGACTCAGTGAAACTATCCAGGCCCTCTTGGCACATACCTTTTACCCCAGCACTCGGGAAGCTGAGGCAGGCAGATCTCTGAGTTCAAAGCCAGCCTAGTCTAGAGAGTGAGTGAGTTCCAGGACTGCCAGGGCTACACAGAGAAACCCTGTCTCAAAAAGCCAAAGCAAACAAACAGACAGACAGATTTAGTGAAACTTTGACTTGTTTTCTGATTTATGCCCCATGCCCAGAGGGTCCCAATGCACACCTCCTGAATAGATGAATGAGTGAGTGATATTTAGCATGCCCCACCAGGAGAAATGCCCATCTTCTGCTCAAGGTCAGTGGCAGAGAACTGTGTTGCTCCGTGATCCCTCAATGACGGCTTTAACCCCTGACGTCCACCCACACAGCCTTGCATCTGTCCATCTGCCCAGCTAGCATCTTTCACTGAGTATCTCTTCTTGGCCTGATACTCCCATTTATTAGGTATACAAGGAGAAAGGGGTGAGGCATGAGTCGCCAAGGAGCCCATGATCCCAGTTCTTAGACGGGGTTCCTCGGAGAGGAAGGAAGAAGGGAGCAGAATCATCTCAAACGCAACGCAGGTGTCTGAATACGCAGGGACTGCAGAGGGAGAAGAACATGAGGTAGAGTATTTCTTGACCAAAGGCAGCTGCCCCTTGTGAAAAGGTCAGCCGCTCTAGTTAGACTCCACAGTGGAGGAAATGAATGACATGAACAGGACTGAGTTCTGAGCTCACCGGAGCTGGTAATGTGAGGAAAGAGAGAAAGTCGGTGCAGCAGACTGTGGGTTCTGAACCCGTGTGAGTGTGGAAAATATGGCTCCGGGAGGACCACATGAGGGAGGAAATGTGTTCGCTCCCGGGCAGCCTCTCCCTCACACACTGTTGAATATAAAGTGTGTGAAATTCTATGGGGAAAACGAATGTAATTAATTAGATGTTGGATTCTGGTCCGGGGTGGTGGTGGCGCACGCCTTCAGTCCCAGACTTGGGAGGGGAGGCAGAGATAAAATAAAATAAAAGAAGCTGGGTTCTGTCCTCCAGCAGAGGACATGCAATGTGTGCACCCATAGCTGGTGATGTGCCAGACTGGCTTGCCCCAGCTCTCCCCAGCCAAGTTTTGAAATGTGGCTATTTAAAGAATGACTTACCACTGCTTAAATTCTAACCTCTCTTCCCAAGGGGTCTGGGCTTATTATGTCTGTGTATTGGCTTGCTCCTGGCTGTCTCCTGCTAACTCCAGTTCAGTGACCTGTGGCTTCACATTGACAGCTCAGAGTTGTGGCGACGGGACTCTACACCACAGAAATGGGCAGACCCTACACATCAGCAGTTAGTTCCCTCTTCTTGCTTCCTAGATGTGAGCCGTGGGGAAGAGTCGGAGAGATGGCTCAACCGCTAAGAGCCCTTGTAAGCCTAAAGCCTCCAGAATCGGAATGATCCGCAGGACGCTGGGATCTGGGCTGTTACAGAATCCCACATAGTGGGGACAGAGAGGCGCCACTAACAGACCAGACCGATTTCTGCACAAAGCTTTAATGTACTGTTCTTGCAGCCTTCGAGCTAGAACTTAATTGTGAGGTGGCTTGGAAGCTCGCATCACACCTGCACAGAACGTTTTAAAAATCACAAACTACTCACGGAGTTCTGTAGTACTTGGACATCGGTATCATCTCAGACTCACACCTTTTCACGAGTCATTTCCAGAAAGGGCCCCGGATTTGGGCATTACCCCCTCTCCCTGCCTCCATCCATCCTTCCCACGTTTGGCACCTTGATTACCACCGTTCCCTGCGAGTTTCCCAAGCTGAGGTCAAAGAGTAGTCAATACACTTCAGAGAGAGAGAGAGAGAGAGAGAGAGAGAGAGAGAGAGAGAGAGAGAGAGAGAGAGAGAGAGAGAGAAGAGAGGAGCCTGCCTTGGTGATCACTCCCAGGCCAGCACAGAGCTAACTCTCTTAATTGCTGGGGCAGGAGGGCAGATTCGGGCTTCGGGCCCAGTGTGGAACCCTTCTGCCCTGACTTGGTCATCATGGATGTGGGTGACACCTTACGGGAAACACCTGCTCACAGATGCGTCCCTGGTAGCCACACTCGGGAGCAGTCTGTCTGGTTAACACAGGGGAGGAATGGGGGAGTTAGTGTGGGACCCTGCGTGGACGCCGGGCACCCTGAGCAAGCCTGGAGCTGCTGGCTGGAACAGCTTGCCGCAGAGTTGTTACTGGTTCTCGTCTTGATTTGCTAACACACATCTGCTGGGAGGGACTGAGCTGAGAACTTGCACAATTAACCCTTGATTATTTTCCACCGTGAAGCCTGCGCCATCGCCCTCCAAACGGCACCCGGCAGTCAGTATTCCAGCATTCTTGTCTTTTATTTAAACCTCTAGGCCTTCACCCGATTAGTGGAACAGATTGTAGCACGGGCGCTACAAGTTAGGGAACGAGAAAGAGAAGGTGTCGGGGCCAGGGGAGAGGGGCACGGGATGGAGAGGCGGTCAGAGACCAGCAGGGTAAAATAAGACTTTGAGGAGATAATGTGGCAAATCCTCAATGGAAAGAGAGCGCATGCACACAGCAGTGTTGTTGGGAGAGGTTATGTCAGGGACTGCTGGTATACAGTGCGCATAAGACAGAGTTTGCTCTCTTGTGTTTAGCTAGAGGAAGGGCTGGTGGGTTTGGGAGACAGGTGGTACCGTTGTTAAAACGACAGCCAAGCTATTTCCCAGCTGAGAAGAAAGAGTGGCTTCCTCCCAGCTCATAGGGAGCAGCAGGGAGTTAAAGAGGAGGTGTGGCCAGGGAAGCTTGGAGATGGCAGGACTCCTGGCAAAGCCTGCAGTGTCATCCTAGACCCCATAAGGAATTGGGCATAAATGTCAAACTCCCCGGAGGGAGACTGCTTCAGTAGAGCACAGAGGACAGAGAAAAGAGACGCGTGGAGGAGAGGTTAAAAGGTCAGAAAAGCAGTGCACAAAGCTTGAGAATCGACATTTGTGAACAGGCATTGGGAGGGGGAAGCTAGGAAATTGAAGTTAATAGTGACAGCCATTTACTGGTCTTCTACAGAGCTGAAGGCCAGTTGTGAGTCTGTGTAATTAAGGAAGGAAGAAGCTAAAAAAAAAAAAAAAAAAAAAAAAATCCTGACAGGAAGCAACCCCAGAGAGGAAACAGCTTATTGTTGGAAAATTATTTCCCCTTCCCATCTCACCCACCAGAGTTGGAAAGCAAGACAAGAAAGAGCGCCATTTCCCGGCAATCATGCACAGCCATGTGCTGTGACGGAGATAACCGGCCGGTCCTATCTGTCTCCGAAGCCTACAGCTGCTGATTTGGTCTGAGGGCAGTGAATGGGACCATATGTTTACCTTGCACTTTGTAGCTGTGATCTCAGCATTCAGAAACTGGATTCCTCATAGAAATGTCCACGCGTCCTGGCCACTCTGAAACCCTGCAAATGGGGAGCCAAGGAGCCCATTTTCTGCTGATGGTGGTCCTGCTTGGCTGTGCAATTTACGGACAAGACCAACCAACACGTCCATATCTCAGAGTCATTAGTTACCAGGGCAGGGACTTAGTCCCTCTGAAGAGAGCAAGCGCTCAGGGGTTCAGAGTTAGTCTAGCTAGTTACTGTCTTTATCTTTGTAACCATATGACTTAGTCTAGCTAGTTACTGTCTTTATCTTTGTATCCATATGACTTAGTCTAGCTAGTTACTGTCTTTATCTTTGTAACCATATGACTTAGTCTAGCTAGTTACTGTCTTTATCTTTGTAACCATATGACTTAGTCTAGCTAGCTACTGTCTTTATCTTTGTAACCATATGACTTAGTCTAGCTAGTTACTGTCTTTATCTTTGTATCCATATGACTTAGTCTAGCTAGTTACTGTCTTTATCTTTGTAACCATATGACTTAGTCTAGCTAGCTACTGTCTTTATCTTTGTAACCATATGACTTAGTCTAGCTAGACACTGTCTTTATCTTTGTAACCATATGACTTAGTCTAGCTAGACACTGTCTTTATCTTTGTAACCATATGACTTAGTCTAGCTAGCTACTGTCTTTATCTTTGTAACCATATGACTTAGTCTAGCTAGACACTGTCTGTCTTCAGAATCACATGACTTAGTCTAGCTAGACACTGTCTCCAGAATCACATGACTTAGTCTAGCTAGCCACTCACTGTCTTCAGAATCACATGATTTAGTCTAGCTAGACATTGTATCTTTAGAACCACATCCAGATTTTTCAGTGGGCTGTTTCCCAGAAGAACAGTGTAGATGCTAATGTCTGAGTGAAAAGTCCTATAAAATGAAGACTGGAAAGGAATCCAGGGACCCAGTGGGTGCCACGGGTATTTACAGGGTATATTTAAGAGGTTTTTGTCAGAAGCAAATCCCAGATGTGTTCTAGAGTAGATGATTAGAGAGATGACGTCTGAGCCCAGAAACAAGGGTCCCACTGAGGCATGTGCCACAGGACACTTCCTCCTCTGTTAAGCGACTTGTGTGCCTCATGTCTGCCACGCTATGCTTGTCACATTGTCACAGGAAGGTGGACGCGGGGCTGTGGTCTGTGTGGGGGAGATTCAACAGAGCCACTGTGGTTTGGGTGAGGCTGGAGTGTGTCCCGGTCACTGGAGGGTCCATCCCTGTTCACATCGGGCTGGTAGGGTAGGCTCTCTGCTCTCTAGCCCCCACCCTCTTCTGCCTAGAGCTGGCTCCATTTCTGTTTTCCCACAAGTGACACAGTAGCCTCGGCCAGAGGTGGAATGTGCAGGCGGCCTAGCAGAGAGTGTTGGCTCACAACTGTCACCTCAGTGCTCCAGAGGCTGAGGCAGGAGGATTACTGCGAGTTTATGGGACCGAGCAGGCAACACATTGAGGAAGAAAAAAATGATTCTGTCTTATCTTGGGTTTTAGCCTCTCAAATTGAGCTAAGTGTATCTCTTTTCTTTGTATTGTGGTGTGCATGTTAGCATTCAGACATTATGCCAGCCGACCCCTGTCACCTGTTTGCCAGCGCTCAGGCAAATACCTAGCCAGCCTCAGAGTCTTATGGCCATGCATGAATTGTCAGTATTCAGGCAAATACTAAGTCAGCCCTGGGCTGAGTAAGGCTCTGTGCGCATGTGCAAAGAGCTTCCCTTTTCAAACAAGTCCTCTGTCCCTCACTTTCTTTTCACCGCTCTCCTGTCCCAGATCGGTCACAGGACTTCCTCTTTCACCCCATCAATAAACTTCCAAGTGGGTCTGTTGTACTCATTCTGTGATGGGTTCTCCCAGCCGCTAAAACTACAATAATAGGCGCTACAACTATCCTGTATTCTGTTACAGCAATATGAAATGAAACAAAACACACAGCATTTGTTGGGGAAAAAAATCTCAGTGCCCCAGGATCCAGATCCTGCCTTCATTCATTCAGCCCATCAAATGATTACTCATTAATTCAACACTTTTACAGAGCATGGGTTTTATCTGCCTGGGGTGGCACTTGACTCTAATTATAGCACTTGTGAGGAGAGGCAAGAGGACCACTACAAATCTGAGGGCATCCCAGGCTACACAGCGGGGATGAGGCTTTCCAGGTCTATAGTTAGTCCCTGTCTCAAAAACAAAAGAACATGGATTTTGTGCAGAATGGTCTAGAAAAGGGGCCAGGCAGAAACTGTTAAATCCCTGTCCTCCTGGAGCTAAAATTCAGCACGGAAAGACAGAAAGTATGTAATAGTCACAGTAGAAGCCAGATTAGCAAAATCATAAAGCAAGTTCCAAGCAATGTGGGGTACAGTCCTGGAGGGAAATCTTAGAGGGCTGTGCACGGCAGGAGGGGGATTTTAGGGGGCTGTACACGGCAGGAGGGAGTCTTAGAGGGCTGTGCATGGTAGGAGGGGATCTTAGAGGGCTGTGCACAGCAGGAGGGGGGTCTTAGAGGGCTGTGCATGGCAGGAGGGGGATCTTAGGGGGCTGTGCATGGCAGGAGGGGATCTTAGAGGGCTGTGCATGGCAGATGGCAGTGGCAATGCAGGGGCTGAGCAGGATGTCCCAATCTTTCTTGTTGAAAGTTAGCCACTCCTGGGGAGCCCTTGATGGCTGGACCATGCAGGGCAGGAGTCAGTCATGAGTACAGTCCCAACACACCTCTGTCATGAGATCGTGACTCTTCACTGTAAAACAAGTATTGCTCGTCTCGTCGCACCCAGCATGGAAAGCCCGTGTGGGGACGAGTGAGAGGACATTGCGGGGTGCAGGGTGCGGGGTGCGGGGTGCGGGGTGTGTGCGGCTGCTCTCCGCAGCAGCTGAAGGAAGGCTGGAGTTGAACTAGGAAGCTCTGCCGTTGGAAGTTATTCCTGGCCACGTCACTCAGCAGCCTTGCTCACAATGAGGAGAAAATTAGAAAAAATTATAACAGTTCATCCAAATCTAGGTCAGCAGAGAGGAGGGATATGCTTCTGGCTTGGGAGATCAGGGTACAGAGGCGGGGTTTGCAGGAAGAATCCCACAGAGACCACGTGGAGGGTGTAGACGGTCTTACTGATCCCAAACTGAAAGATTGGCTGAATGGGGCAGGTGTGGACACTGTCCAGAAAGGCTGCCGCAAGTCAGAGCTACAGCAACAGAGGTGGCTAACAGTTCCCAGCGCGGTCCTCCTAAGAGGGGACTTAAGGAAGCTGGACAGGGTCACACAGCTGGAAACCCAGACCCGGAAGGAAAGGAGAGAGGGAGGAGACGTCAGATGCCAAGTTTACCAAAGGCAGTGCTGAGGAGTCTGGGTGGCCTGCAGTGGAGGCAGGTAAACTGAGTTCAAGGCTGCCCTCACGTGTCCCAGTAGGTCAAGGCGACGGTGGTGTGTTGGACATTGACAGAGTGTGTTTTCCGTTCTGATCCCCGTTCCGTGTAGTATAGGTTACTGACTAGGATGAGCAGCAAGCTCCAGCGTTACCTTGGGTTTCTAATTCTGCCTTTCCATCTGAGATTAATCATACATCATGCTTGAGGTGCTACATGACAAGTGGTGTGTGTGTGTGTGTGTGTGTGTGTGTGTGTGTGTGTGTGTGTGTCTGCACGGTAAGAAAATGCACGCGTCGCACACACGCCACGTGGAAAGACTGTAGTGAATTCGTATTTGTTATTTGCAATTTCAAGTGGAATTGGGGAGAAAGCTGGACGGAGCACGGCCCCAGGAAGAGCAGCCCCTCCCACCACTCTCTGAAGGTGGGACTGCAGAGGTGCAGAAGCAACACAGGGCAGGGCTCCGAGAGCTCGTGAGCCACCTCTGCAGGTCAGTTTTGGAATTGCAGCAGACCTGGGCAGATCCCTTCAGTGGATACATTGTCATCCTGGATCCAGGATTAAGATGGGTACTAGGAGTCACTACAGGCTCATGAGTACTTCTGAAATGAACCGAATGAATGGCATTCTCTCTTTCCCTCCCTCTCTGTCTCCCTCTCTGTCTCTGTCTCTGTTTCTCTCTCTCTCTGTCTCTCTCTCTCTCTCTGTCTCTCTCTCTGTCTCTCTCTCTCTCTCTCTCTCTCTCTACTAGCCCCCATCCTCACCCCCTAACGTTGTCACCTCCACTAGCTCTTCCCAGGGCATCCTCGAGAAAAAGTAAACTCTACTGTGAGACAGAGCTAAGCAGGCTGACGAGACGTGCCCACCGGGCAGGTTGGTTAATCACGGAGTATTATTCAGGGCAGACACTGAGTCAGCAGGCGGCCACCAGGCCAGCTGGTACCGGGGAACTTGACACATGTGATCGATCTCCTGCCTGAAACCCAGACAGACAGCATAGAGGTCTGAGGCCGGGTTCAGCCAGGAGAATGGGCGTCAGCTGACCCCCAGGTTCTACAGCTAAGTCACTTCCGTGGGACAGAAATCTCAAGACAGGAACTGCTTGCTGGATTGCTGGGCGCTCGAAGGTGGACAGCCGGTTGGGGTCAGGTAACGACATGGCCCCCAGGGCCCACTACAGTTCATGTGAGGGGGAAATCTCTCTCCTCACAGCATAGCTGCTCTGGTTTTATCCGTGGCTTATATTTGGTACATACAAATAAACGTCAACCTGCAGCAATGTATCAAAAAAGCAAGACGGCTGGATCTGGGGACAGTCATTCCGTCCTCCCAGCGAAGGGCAGTTGGGTACCATATACTGTGGGTGTCTTAGGAATCTCAAATTCCAAACTACACCCTTAGAACTATTAATTCTTACACTGATCCTGACACCAGGCTGTAAAAGAATTAGCACATCCTATATATTACAATAGATGGTGCTTTTCTGGGCACCTGGAGGCATTTCTTCGTACAGTAACTCAGTCCATTGTGGGGCACTCTGGTAGAAATTTCTTCTCCAGGTAAATCTAACTTCTTTGTGACACCTACCCCCAAAATCCCATGTTTCTTCTCTCCACCCCTCATATTTTTTCTCCTGCCTTCCTTTTCCCCCATACTAAACACCAATGCAGTAACTCCTGGTTACCGCATTTGGGTGAGTGAATATGGCTTACTAAAATGTCTATGACAGTAGAATATAGCTCATTGTAGAATATGAGGGCTATTTTGTTTCTCTCATCATCTTGCTAATTCCTCAGTGGCAGCCCCAGGCTGAATTCACTTCTGTTGTTACCCCACTGTTCTCCAAGTTTGTATTAAACTTCTAGAAATGTGCCGTTTCTTACGTAAAATAAGTGAATCCACTCAAAACTATGCTGTCTCATTCCACACAGATGACTTCTCAAAACTAAGCAGGAAGTTAGGAACGTCTTCCTGTGATAGGTGGCGGTTGATTCGCAGACTCGGGATTTGTCGAAGTATTAGGAGCATCTGGTGAGTGGGGTCCTAAACAGGGCACCCTTGTCATATCCTTCAAGGCTCGAGGGACGTTGTGGCGGATGAAGGGGTGGAAATAACGTAAGGGCTGGAGGATGGGAGGAGTGCTGTGAAACGCTACTGGGTGTGACACGACTGTCCCACGAGACCTTCATAAGATAGGGCCTGCGGACGGACGGTCCGCCATGGATGGAGGAGGGGCTCAGGGCGCCTGATCCCTCCCTGAGCAGTTCCTAGTCACTGGGTAGGGAGAGGCCCTTTCTTCAGCCGCAGAGCTATGCACCTGTAATAACCTCCCACCTGTGGCTACATAAGCAGCTCTAACTAAACTCAGGGGGTCACGCACACAAAGTGGGACCAGAAGTCGACAGAGAAGTTAGGAGGAGGAGTCCAGGGTGCCGTCCAGCACCGTTCTTCCCTGAGGAGCCGCGGGCCCTTGCCCTGCCCGTTCGTTAATCTCATACCTCCCTCCAAGGTCTCACAGGTATGCCGTCTCTGTGAGAACAAGGCCTTTCCATTACACATTACAGGCATCTGTGTCTCAAGTGTCTTACGGGGACTGATTAGAAGAATCCCAGGACATTAGAAAAATACTTTATTCAACTATGTCACATAATAGGAGCCCTTGCCTCAGTCTCCCCTACAATAGGTGCTTCAGGAACCACAGGCATTGGCTTCCATGTGGCTTTGAGGTCCAAGGAGCAGCTACTAAATCTCAACGTCTTACTGTTGAGATGCAGACTTTCAAAGACCCGAAGATGTCTTCATGGTAGTAATTGCCACCACGGATGGAGACATTTCTTTCTGTCAGGCAGAGTAAACATGTATTTTGCCTGTGTTATGTCAAGTCATCCCCATATAGCAGGGATACGGACGGCTGAAAGACGGCGCAGTGAGTGAAATCTTGCTGTGTGAAGATCTGAGCTGGAATCCCCAGAGCCTGCATAGACGCCAGAGGCCGGTAACCCCAACTCTCCTGTGTGGAGTGGGGAAACAGAGGCAGGAGGCTCCCCAGAGGCTCAGGAGCCGGCTTGTGTGGTGTGTGTGGCAGAGAAAAGGAAACACAAAGAGCATTACTCAAGGCAGGAAGTGAGGACTGACACCTCAGGCTATCTTTTGCCCAGCACATGCCTGCCATATGTGCATGCCTGCATTCACACACAAGAATGCATACACATGCTTGAGTGCACACGTACATGCGTGCACACACACACCAAAACAACAGCAACAACAACAACAAAACAATGATCAGGGTAGGTAAGATATTCATGACACATTCGGCCTTCCAGAATTCTAGATCGGAGAGCTTTTACTGGGGGTTTTATAACGCCTCTAGTGAAAAAGTGGCCCGGGACTCTTTAGAGATCCTGTAGATACTGAGATTGTGTATTCCTAGAAAGTTCCCAGAGTACATATGTGTTGTCTATCCATGGCCCACGCTTTGATGAAACATGGCGCTCTATAAATCCTATCATAAATACACATGAAAAACACATGACCGTCTGTTTCCTAGGATCCCCTGGATCCCAGACTTTGCCCAGGCTTGTAGACATGAACAGAGGTCCTTGCTCATAGATTAAATGTTGGAAATCTCACTCACTCCCAACTGGTCATCTCTTGCTTCAAGATGAGGCTTCTAGCAGCAGGACTGGGTTGCAATCGACTGAGTTCTTGGCCCAGGGGACCTCATGGAAATCCCCAAACAGCCCAGGCTGTTGCTAAGACAATGGGTTGCTCTCTGCAAACTGGCAGTGGGGCTCACTGCTAAGGACAACACCACACACGCCATTGAGCATTGAGAAGTCAAGCTAGGGTCCACATGGAGACTTCATCCCTGTGCTCTGGTCTCTCCATGTGAAAAGGTGCCCTGCAGGTTACCAAGAGAGGAACATAAACACCAACCCAGCCAGAAAACCTTTGACCTACAATCTGTCCTGCCTGCAAGATACGCTAGGACGATGGTGGCACAGAGTATCTGATGTGACCTAAGGCCCACTCCACAAGTGGAACCCATACCTGACACTGCTTAGGGGACCAGGAACCAGAAACTAGATAGGCAAGAGACGGGGCAAAGCCAAATACTACTGGTGTTAAAAACAACATAGTGTCAATAAAATGACTTCTAATGATTCTCTGGTGCTTGTGGGCAAGGCAGTGTTTCCATCCATCTCTTCTAGCTGCGGCCCTGGTGCGATTAGAAAACTTGACGTTTCTTTGGAAATAGGAATCAATAGTAAAATCTGGGAATGCACATACCCCTTATATAAGGGGCTGGGTATGACATGTGTATGTGCATCTCCCCAGGGAGTTCAACACACCCGAGGACGATAACAATCCTCATGCTGAAAGTGGTTTTCTGCAGTAACTGAATATTTACTTAGTGTCCATACATGCACATGAGTCTGGATCATATCTTCCCTCACTCTTTCCCCTCCAATTTCTCCCCCACCTTTCCACCCCACTTTATGTGTTTGCAGTCTTCCCCCCTCCAGACCTGCATCCCTGAAGAAAACCGACTATCTCTTTCCCAGCAGCCAGCTCCTCAGACAGGGGTGGGGCATCAGGAGCCCCCTCCCCATCCGTGCTGGCTTTTTGACTGGCTTGACCTTGTCATGTGTGCCACGGGCTGCCATTTGCAGCAAGTACCACTTCAGTGCAGACACCTACTCCTTCAGGCCCGTACAGCCTTTCACCCCCTCTTCTGCAATGCCCCCCGGGTCTTGAAGACGAGTGTGTGGTATTGATGTCCTATTAGAGCTGGTCTATGGGTGTAAAGAACTGAATTTTTGAGGCATGGTCTCCCTGTGTGACCTCAAACTCACGACAATCTTCCTGCCTCCTCAGCCTCCTGAGCGCTGGGATCATAGGCACGATCCACCCCCACACCTGACCACCTTTTGTGTTCTGACTGCGACACTGTAAGCCAATTCCACAACCACCTCTCACGCAAAGGACGTACGGCAGATTTAGAATAGATGACTCTCATCATCAAGGAGCAAGGTCAACTTTAAAAATAAAGTTTCAGGGGCCTGTGAGAAGTCTTGACAGGTAAGGTTGTTTGCCCTAGAGGGCTGACACACTATCTTAGGTCCCCAAAACCAGTAAAGGAGGACAGAGTGAGCTGACTCCAGAAATGCTTTGGCCTCCACACACGTGCTTTGGCATGTGTGTACCTGCACACATGCCCATGCACACGCACGTGTACACACACACACACACACACACACACACACACACACACACTGAGTGAGTATACACAATGATGATACATGTTTCAAAATTTTAAAACTAAGTTTTAAGGGAGGATTATTGTTTGTAGGGCAGTCAACCCTGTGTGTTTTCTAAGCTGCATTTTGGAAGGAACCATCCACTCAAGTTGGTACAGAGATCTGTCACGGTTCTTTCGGCCACTTGGGGGCCAAGTTGAGCATGTATTTCTCTCCATCACTAGGCTCCATTTAGGGATATGGAATAAAACACGATAAGCTGGAACATTTGCTTAAACATATATACTCAGCTAAGGACGAAGGATCAGGGCTACCCACGTGCTGCTCAAGGTAAAGATAGGCTAAGAAGTATGGGGAAGGGTGACCCGTGGAGGCGTGCAGGGAGCCATTCCCACACACATCCCTTTCCTCTCAGTCTTCTTCCCTGCCCCAAGGGAAGTTTTCCACCGAGGGAGACAACAGTGATTCCTCCAGTAGATTCTAGAAAAGCCCATGCCACTATCAAGGGCTCTCCCGAGCTAGCCACGCTTGGACATATCCATGGCTTGTTCTAAGCAATCTGATGGCTTTATGGCAGTAATCTATCTTTTCCCTTGACTCTCACTAGGGACTAACACTGGGCAGACCTGACACAAGCCCCATAAGATGTTCTTTAGTTACTTCTGGTGAAACTTCTCCCCCCCCCCTCTCCTTTCTCTCTCTCTCTCTCTCTCTCTCTCTCTCTCTCTCTCTCTCTCTCTCTCTCTCTCTCTCTCTCTCTCTCTCTCCCTCTCCCTCTCTCTCTCTTCCCCCCCTGAGGCCAAGGTACAGTTTTGTCGCTTGATTGTGAAAAGCCTGTATCTTAACAGCACTTGGGCAGAGTTTCTAACTTGACAAGCTTCCATCATGGGCGTATTTGCAGAAGAATGCACTTTTCAGCAAGAAGGTCAGATGGAGATTATTAAAAAGCTATGAAGCAAATGACACTTATTTCTCTGGGGGCCTCTAAAGTTCAAAAACGACCTTTAAAACCAAGAGCCAACCAAACTAAGCTGTCCTCGTTAAGATCCAGAGTTCTGAAGAGGAAGACTACACACAGTTGAAAAGCAAGGAAAAAGAAGCAGTACGGACATTCGCGGCATTTTCGTTCAGTTAACTGACATTTGTGGCGCTGTTGTTTATTACTAAATGTGGCTCTAGAGAAGGAAACACGGGACCCACTCTGACGTTTTCATTATTTCCTGCACTGAGTGCTGTCCTTCAAGCGGGAGACTCGAGATCAAAGAAAGGTGTTTCACCACGGATAGAACTCGTGGAAGATTTCTCTCTGACTCATGGAACGCTAACATAAGCCTCAAGTCAATGCCATTGGTTCACCCTTTCCATTGGGGTCTACTGGCCTCAGCCAGGTCTACAAGACCCATAAGGTTATTCTTAATTTCCCACTGTTCAGAGCAATCATTTCATTGTTGTAGCCAGCAGAGCCCCCACCCATCACATGCAGACGTGGCCCTGAGACGGCCAGATCGAGTGGGAACCGGTCAACAGCTTGCTGACACAGCTCAGGAAGAGGAGGGTCACGTTCTGCTCCAGCCGCAGACACAGCTGTAATATTTACCTTCTACTTTGAAGATAGTGAAATGTGGCCGGCAGTGGAAGGAACCCAAGGCGTTACCTGCACAGTTCATCCACAGACCCTGGTAAACCCACGTGGCGGTTATTACAGAGGACGCACGGGTGGTCACTTTCCACTCATTGGACGTGGTGGCAGCAACAAGAGCACCAAACCCTCCGATACCGCACACCAGAGCCGAGATCTGTGCCCTGGACATGTCGCCCGGCCTTGCCTGCCGTCACAGTCCAGACAGAACGCTTTGCTGGTTGGTCTAGGCATGCAGTCGCCAGGCAGAATTTCCACCAAAGTTACAGCCAGCCCATGCTGGTAGGTGACAGGACTTCATGGTCCGCTGACCCATAAACTTAGGATAAAGTACGATTCCCCAACAGCATCTTAGGAATAGCCTGGAAGAATCTTCCTAATCCTCTATGAGATACCAAATTTTTGTAGATGGATTTTAAAGGGTTTGGTACTGCAAGCATTTTTTATTAGCATTGGAGTTAATGCTTAATTTTCTGTTAGCATAAAGTTAGTGAACCGTGCAGCGATCAGATATTACAAAGTACAGATTATACAGTAACATTTAAAGGCTCCTTATTTGTCCAATTTCTTTAGGTTTACACGATTTCGAGTCTTTACACAAATGGAGTTATGCTGCAGAGATTACCCGTAACCTTTTTAGGCGCAATACTGTGTATATGATTTATCTGTGACCATGAGTGTAGCTGCCACTCATCTGGCAGCTGGATATGTTATTTCAATACATGCACAGGCCACAATTCGTCCACTTTCTCTGAAATGGATATTGTTCCCATTTCCCTCATCAGTAACCGTTAGCCAAGACAACCACTACTGAACATTTTCCATTATTTCCCCTTGTGCACCTGAGTGAGGGTCCCCAGAGGGTAGCTTAGAAGATGACACCATCTTCATGGATGGCTGTGAATTTCCCTCCTGTGTCAATTCAGCACACATCAGTCCTCACAATGAACAACACGTCCTCATTGTTCTGATTCCTAATACTTGGCACTGTGGAGCTGAGAATATTAAATTTCTAGACAACTTGATGGAGAATTAAAAAACACAAATTTATGACCACAAATTTATGTTTGTCACTATGAACAAGGCTAGAGCATTTTTTGGGAAATTGCCGGTGAACTGTGGTTTTTGTCTGTCATGAAATGTGACGTGCTTGCTTGTTAATCTGTTGCATTATTTGAGTTGTCTGATTGATTTTTAATTCTATAAATATATCTGAGGTAATAATCCTTTAATATTATGCTGTAATTGCTTTCTGGCTTGTGGGTTGTCTTTAGGTGGTCTTTTGAGAAAGACTTCACTTTTAAAATCTGTCTCTCTCTCTGTGTGAGTGAGTGTGTGTGTGTGTGTGAGTGTGTGAGTGTGTTTTGAGTGTGAGTGAGTGTGTGTGTTTGTGTGTGTGTGCATGTGTGTGTGAGTGTGTGAGTGTGTGTGAGTGTGAGTGTGCGTGAGTGCGTGTGTGTGATGTGTGAGTGAGTGTGTGTGTGTGTGTGTGTGTGTGTGTGTGAGTGAGTGAGGCCACCTGTATGCTCCATGTGGAGGACAGACAGCCATGGTGTTGATCTTCATTTTGTGGTTTTGTTTTTGTTTTTGTTTTTGCTGGGGGAGAGGCATGTTGGTTTTTTTGAGACAGGGTTTCTCTCTGTAGTTGTGGCTGTCCTGGAAGAGGACGACTTTTTGGAGTGGGTACTCTCCTGCACGGGTGGGGGGTGCCTAGGGACCCAGCGTGAATGCATGGGTTTCTACCCAAGTTGTTTGCCAGCCCTCATTCCTTAGGTTGTTTTGAATTGGGATATTTTTTAATTCCATCTGAATTAGTCGTGAGTTAACCTATTACTTGAGTTGTGTAATGGTGAGAAGTTTTATTGTGTTTAGCTTAACATATAAAATTAATGTAAGCCATCATTTTCCTCTTGATGCACGTAAACGCTAGCAACGCCTCAATCATGCATTATTACTTGATTTCTGTCTTATTTGGTGTTTAGCCTCAGGAACTAGGGTTTTGGCCTCATAACTGTCCACCCACACTATCACCAAGGCTGTGCAATTCTTTTTCCGCCTTCCGAAAGCCCATTCCTTTAGTGAGGAACCATTGGTATTTATGGGTCTGTTTCTGACATATAACACCTTTATTATTGGTTTATTTTGTAAATAACTTTTCTGAGTATGAACAAAAATTCTTTCTCTATGCAAACTCTGCTTAGACTTCTTCTGGGTTCTTTCTCAAACAGACTCCACCTCTGAACTCTCCTGTTTATCTCCACCCTGTCTAAACTACCCAGAACCCCCACCCGTGATACCTACTCACTCTTACTATCTGTGACTTCTTTAGTGACTGCCCCACCCTGTTTGATCAGCCTGGACCGTGTTTAGCAAACACCCTACCTGGGTGGTGATTAAGACCTTACCCTAATCTCCAAAGATGGTCACTGCCATCTTGTCTGGGTTTAGGAGACCCCAGGAGACACACTTCTGGGCGAGGACACGTAGGAGGACCTTTCCCGGGAAGGATTGCCTGGGAGGGGAAGACTATCCCACTCAGAATAAAAGGGGAGACAGAAGGTGTGCTAGCCTGGGAGGGGGCTCCCAGGTGGCTCCACCACCAGGCTCTCCACGCTGAAGCCACAGCCCCTCAAACTGTTCACCAAACAAAACCTTCTCCTCCTGATCCTGTAAGCACCTTTGTTGGGTATTTTGCTACTTTTGTTTTGTTGTTGTAATTTTCTACCCAGTGGTCTTCTCTTTGCTTTCTGGCTATACATTCCCACATGTCAAAGTAATATTCACCTTTCCCCCGGCGTCTCTCTCTCCCCTGCTCCAAAACCCCGCTATGGGGTACCAATGCCTACTGGGAAAGCCCTTCCTTCCCTGGCCTTGAACAAGGTGCTTTATTGGTGAGTGCTATGGGACCACATCTGCCTTTAGTAGTGTACCCTCATGACTAGACAGCAGCTTTTGACTCTTCTTTAAAGATTTGCTCTTTTAGCTTCCGTCATTGCTTTCGAGACGTCAACGTCGGATTTGTGATCTCTCTGTTAATCTGTGTTCTCCTCCATCTGGTTACAAGAGTCTTTTATGGGGCCTGGAGGGACAGCTCAGTGGTTATGGGCAGGGCTGCCCTCCCAAGCCTGGGTTGCATTCCCAACCAAACTCATGGTGGCTCACAACTCCATCCCTGCATCTCGGGGGCATCGGATGCCCTCTCCTGGTTTCTGTCGGTACTGCATGCACGTGGTGCCTGGATACTACATGAAGGCAAGCCGCCAATACATGTCAAATAAAAATAAATACAAGTGAATCTGAGAGAGAGGGAGAGGGGGAGGGGGAGGGAGAGAGACAGAGAGACAGAGACAGAGAGACAGAGAGAGACAGAGGGAGAGGGGGAGGGGGAGGGAGAGAGACAGGGAGAGGGAGAGAGAGCCTCAGCCTCTGGCCTTAGTAATCTCGCTTTTCTCCCCCCCCTTAAAATTCTTTTAATTTTCTGAAATACTTTGGTTTTTTGAGACAGGTTCTTTCAACCCTGACA
The DNA here is from genome assembly GCA_030556225.1 of Cricetiscus sungorus. Taxonomy (NCBI): domain Eukaryota; kingdom Metazoa; phylum Chordata; class Mammalia; order Rodentia; family Cricetidae; genus Cricetiscus; species Cricetiscus sungorus. The sequence continues at coordinate 56,537,131 of JANBXA010000741.1, read as the reverse complement.
GTCATTAATCTCCCTCCTTTAACTTTTTCCCTAACTCTGTTTTCTAGTCTTATACTTGAGCATTTTCCATTCCTTCGTCCCTCCATGCAGCATCCTGGGAAGTTTCTCCGGCACATCCTAGTGTGCTGATTGTCGTTTTAGCTGTGTTCAGCCTGCTGGCATAGAGGTTGTAGCACACACCCACCCACCCCCATCTGATTTGTTTTGGGAAAAGGGCTCGCTATGTCGCCCAGGCTGGACTTGAACTCATGCTCTCGAGTTTCCGGCTGCTGGGGTTACTGACAATTGCCCACATATTTTGAGCCAGGACTATAAAACCTCAGTTTCCTCTACTGTGCAACTATGGTGAATTCTGGTCCTAACGCAGAGCGCCTGCCCACTTCCTGGAGCAAATCCTCAGGTGCCTTTAACTTCTCAGATCCAAGACTGAGACGGAAATCCTGTCATTATTCAGAAGGTAAAAAAGATGGAGGCCGCAAAGCCGGAGGTCCAGTGCGTCCTATTGTGACTTTGCTACGGTGGAAACAGCCCCATGAGTCTTGCTCCAGCCTCCAGCCTTGCACCCTTTAGAGGCTCTCAGAATTGCTAAGGTGGAGAGCTGGGGTCCCTGGCTGCAGGGCCTTTGCGCTTGCGGTTTTGGCTAGGCTGGCTGGCAAGCAAACCCCCAGGATCCACCCCTCACTCCCACTTAGCCCCCAGGGCTGGGGTTCCATGCACGCTGCCAAGTTGAGTTTTTGCAGGGTGCTGGGGACCCAAACTCAGCTCCTTATGTTTGCATTCCACCTAGCAAACCATTTCCCCCCACCAAAAGCTCGTTTCTTCCCGAGATGTAAAGCTGGAAAATCGCCAGGTGGGCGAGTCTCCAAAGGCTTGGGCCCCTTTCCTTTATTCACCTTTCACTGGGTTGGGTGTGGGGATGAAAATCGCGTCTCTGGCAGTATTCAGTCAGACTTTGTTCACCAACTCAGTGTGAAGATTACTAAAAGATCAAATTTAAAGTGTGTTTTTGATGCCCTACCCAGTATCCAGGACTTCAGGAGGTAATTGTAGGGCAATCAATTGGTCTTTAATCACAGAAAAAATAAATAAAATAAAAGGGGAAGCGAATTAAGCACAGGAAGGACATAATATTTTAATGTTTAAATTACAGAACACAGCCCTCTGCATTTTCAGCGGGGGCTGGAGGGAGCTGTAATTTAATTACAGTCTTCCTCCGAAGGACGGGGAAAACGGCGAGCTTTTCTGGGTTAATACATTTTATGGTATCACAACAAAGAAATAATGGATGTCTGAGGTGATAGATATAGCAATTATCCTAATCTAATTTTCCACCTCGTCACCCGTGCCCCATAAATATATAAATATATACAACCGTGCTGTGTTAGGTAAAAGGAATCACCAGGCGGGCTGCACACGCCTGTGATGCCAGCACTTGGGAGGTAGAGGCGGGAGGATCGGGAGTTCAAGGTCATCTTCAGCTGTAGCAGGCTTGGGGTCAGCCTGGGCGTCCTGAAGCTGGGGCTGCAGACAGAAAGGAGGCCAGCAGGGTGTGAACTGCCCGTTATTCAGACACGCTACAGCGAGGGCTGACTTAAAGAGTGTGAGCTTTCAGCTGGTGAGTCTGGAAGCACTAGGAAAAAAGCAAACAAAGAACCAAGATGGCCAGCCTAAAGCCTCGAGAGGGCAGGGCCCTGGCCCTCCCCAAAGCCCCGAACCCGTACAGAAGGCTCTGGCACGCATCCTTGCACAAGCAAAGACAGCTTCTAACAAAGCCTCTGCCTGTCTTAGGAAAGAGACCCCAGACCCCGCCAAAGACAAGGAGCAAACTAACGAAGAACTGAAGCTACTTCCGAGCAGCTGTGAAACAAAGAAAAGTTGGTTAATTAATAGTTCTGGAGGCAGCTGCCGGGTCAGAGGCCGGCTGAGTGGCTAACAGCTGGCAGACAGTCAGAGTCAATGACTAACAAAGCCGGAGTCAGGACGGTGGGTGTCAACCGCCCCCGGTGGGCAACACGTGGACAGAGCGTGGCCATTTCCCTGAGTGGGGAGGTGGTGCACGGACCTTGTGCTGAATAAATGCCTTCTACTGCCATCGCCAGGCTGAGTGAGGATGGTCAGGGATTTCGGAGTGCCCTGCGTCCTGCTTCGGGACCCGTCACACAGGCTCTCACCGGTCCGGCTTTGTTTTTGTCTGAGGGGGAGGAAAGTGGTCGTATTGCTGTTTTATGTGCCTGTCACAGGCTCATTAAGTTTCAGTTTCCGTCCTGCAGTCAGCGCACGCGGCCACCTGCCAGGAAGATGCTGGCGTTGCCCTCAGTGTGGGAGGCAACCTCAGAGGCTGCCTCAGCTTCCCACCAGCGGATCGCAGGTGTGCCTCCCATCACACGCTCCTGCCTCCCACTCAGTGCACTGCCCTTCCAAGGTATGCGGCCCTCCTGCTGCTCCTCCAGCCCCTCCCTCCCCCTCCCTCCGTGTTAGGTGGCCACAGGCTTGATGGCGTGTCCTCTGTACACGTGAAGCTGTGTACAATTTGTCCCTTTCATGCCCTGGGCACCGGGCACTCATTCACCCCACGCCCCGCACTCATTCCCTTCTGTCCACAACACATGCACATCCTTCTTTACTATTATGATTGTTATTGTTATTATCATTATCATTATTGTTGTTGTTATTATTACTATTGATGCTTTAGGGCTTTTCACATCATGCACCCCAGTCATCTCTCAGCCCTTCCACATTCCTCACCTACTGCTGTATCCTCCCCCTCCCAAAAAGTAAAATGCAAGAAAAAATAAAATGCAAGTTAAAAAAAAACCCAAGTCCTATTTATGTTACCTATACACTTACTGGAGCTTGGTCAACCTCTCAGTGGCCGCCCGCCCTTGAATAGAGCACTAAATCCTCCCCTGCCCACTCAATTGCGGAGTGCTAACTTCAGCCTCCTTATCACACTTTTTTAAGAGTTCCCTTCCACGGCTTCCTGTTTGGGCGTGGTGGTCACGGTAAGGGTTAATTCTGTTCTAGTCACCGAGCCCTCCTCTGCTTTTCCTGCTGTGACAAGAAGCAAACTAAGGGAAGAAGGGTTTATTTGGCTCACCATTTGAGAGGACACGGTCCGGTCCGTCGTGGTGGGAAGGTGTGGCGGCTTGGAGGGAGCTGTCACACTGGCATCCACAGCCAGGGGACACTGAGAGCCTGCTTTTTTATCCAGTCCGAACCCACCCCACGGTCCGTGCATATTCCCTCCTTAGACTAACCTTTCTGGAGACAGCCTCACAGAGAAGCCCAAAGGTGTGTCTCCATGGTGATTCTAAACCCTAGCAAACTGACGACGACGATCTGGACTCGTCAGAAACACGCATGTTTATTTGACGGACATGTCGTGTCACGTGCCTCATTCTGCTTTGCATTTTCTTGGCTCTCTGTACATTTGAGATGTCTATGCTACTCCCTGAGTAGGCAACTGCTGCTAGAAGACAGGGTATATTCCACAGAGGCCACCGACCATCCCTACGAGGGATGTAGTAATAACTCCACCCCCCTCCAGGAACACTCCGATAAACATGGGTGCCTATTGCCTATGGACTCGTAGGGACATATCATAAAGGAAAGGAAGCAAACCTGGCTTTAAGGTCTGCACTCCCTGTACTTATTTGTCACTGCTCTTGTCCAGCCCCATCCACAGTCTAGCCACAGACACTGACATTTCTATGTAGCCACAGATCTCTACCAACTCTTAGAATTAAGCCAACGGTCCCCTTTTTATCAATACAATAGATGAAAATTAACACTGTTGCTTCGATTCATATTTGTCTGAAGACTGGACTTGGCCATGTAACTGTGTGTGTTTTAATTCATTAGCTTTTGGCTTCTACTTTGGTCCTTCAGCTGGCTTTCTTGGGCAGGAGATATACTTGGAGCCTTCCGAATGTCTGGGTTACAGCTAACCCTCGTCAGTTCTGACTGTCACAGACGCCCTCCTCAGATGGCCCCCCCTAGCTCCCAGATCCTCTAATTCTGATGGAGTCTAATTCCTCATTGTTCTGGTTAAGAAATGTTTCTGTCTGTAGGACGACATCCCTGCTTCCCTCGTAGTACACGGCCCCTCGTTCACAATTCTGGAATCCCCTAAGGTACAGTTCACCACATCAGTCAGCTGGAACCAGGTGGCATTCCGTGGCTGGGCGGTGGGAAAAGATGCTAATAATGAGACTTACTGAGAGCAGACTGGCTCTTCTAACCCTGGTACTCCTGACATTTGGGATCAGGCATTCTGTCTGGTGTGGTACACGGTGCTTGCCAGCATCTCTGCCCCATGCCAGCGTCATCTTACACCCCGACAGCCACGGCAGCCATCGATGTCCCCAGGTGTGTTATACAGGATTACGTCCTATTTAGGGCCACTGGAATATGAGCACAAATGAGTCCCGGCTGCAAGCCATAGGGATGAGGGAAGGAACCAGGTGACGCAGAGGTTTATAGAAGCAAAACAAAGCAGCTGCCCTTCCACAGAGGGAACGAGTCAGTCAGAGAAGCCCTGACCCAGCTGTGCTCTCTCCCCCCCCCCCCCCCGCCCTTCAGCAGCCTTGCGGCGAGGTTCCAAGCATTTGCCTCCCAGACAGAAAAGGGGGAAATGGGCTGGGCCAGAGCAAAGACACCAGCCACGTAGCTGACCCTGATAGTCATCTGATGGGCGTTAGCATCTTCATGGAAAGGAGTCTCTGGGCAATGCCTGTGGGGACTGTTGGGTTAATCTAACTTGCCCCAGCAGGGATCCTAGGGCTGGGGTCTCTGGATAAAAAGGAGAAAGTGAGCAGACCACATTCACTGGTCTCGTCATCCTGATCATCAACACGTGGCAGCTGCCTCCCGCCCTCCCTGTCCCGAAGGACTGATTCCTGGAATCATGAGCCCAGATAACCCTTCCTTCCCGTGTTGCTTTAATCTGGCATTTTGTCACGGTAGTGAGACCAGCACAATCCCAACTCATTTGGTGATGGAAGCGGTTAAAGCTGAGCCCAGTGTATTCTGGTCTTTGCTCCATTTACTGCAGAAAGTCTGAGGTCTGGGATTACAGCAGCTGCCTGCGACCCCCTCACAGTGTGTGTGTGACCAGTAGACCATGTTAACTTTTCCCAAATGTGGTGGTGCAAGTTTGGCTTTCCAAACTTGCTGGCTGGACACGCAGTCCAGCTGTGTGATTACAGTTTCACAGAGGTCTTAAGGCCCCTGCAGTGTGTCTGTGCAAGGTGGGGCAGAGGCAGTTTATTGGTTCTCATAAAATGGACCAACTTCCTCCACGGTGCCTAAAACTCCATCCCCCCTCTCATTGGTTTACTGTGACTCCCATCCTGTATTGAGCTATTATGGGCTCGGCTTTCTAGTTTATTCCTCTGGTCCGTCCGGCTACTTATTTACCTGCCAATACCGCACAATGTTCTTTTAATTATTACTTTGACTTGATATTTCCTAATATCTGATGAGTAAGTCTCACCTTTGTTCTTTTTATATAATATTATTTTATTGCTGGACTTAACAGAAAGGCTGCATAGATCTAAGATTTTTTTAAAGTCTTAAGAAAACTGGCGACTCTTCATAAATTATTAGTATGCTAGTTCCAGCTGGTTAAGTTTCAAAAGGGAACATCACTTTTGTTTTCTGTCTGGAAAACAAGATCTGTGATATTAATAAAATTTGTAACAAAGCCGACATGCACATAGCTTGATGTTCCTTCATTAGTGCAGTCTAAGCCAGAGCAGCAACCTCTTCTCTGGTGGCCACCTGTGTCTGCCTCACTTTTATCTGTCTGTCTGTCTGTCTGTCTACCCATCTGTCATCTATCTACCTATCTACCCATCTATCATCTGTCCACCTATCTATCTATCTACTCATCTATCATCTGTCTATCTATCTATCTACCCATCTATCATCTGTCCATCATCTATCTATCTATCTATCTATCTACCCATCTATCTATCTATCTATCTATCTATCTATCTATCTATCATCTGTCATCTATCTATCTAGCCATCTATCATCTATCTACTCATCTATCTACCTACCTATCATCTATCTATCTACCTATTTATAGTCTATATATCTCTCTATCTAGCATCTATCTAGCATCTACCTATTATCTATTATCTATCAGTCTATCCTCTATGTATTATGTCTGCTCCCTGTCTCTCCTTTCTTATTATCTATCTGTCCTGTATTTCACACTCACCAGAAGCTGCCACCCTCCAGCTTCCTGACAGGAGCCACGCCCCTCTGCTTCCTGACAGGAGCCACGCCCCTCTGCTTCCTGACGGGAGCCACTCCCCTCTGCTTCCTGTCGGGAGCCACACCCGTCTACTTCCTCTTCCAAATGCACCTCTCACATATGCAGTGAAATGACACTTGCTTTCCTTTCTAAATTCTAAAGTACTAGGAAGTTGGTCTTTTAAAATGAGATTTATTTTCATTTTTATTGTGTGTGTGTGTTTATGTATGTATGTCTGTGTGTTTATGTGTTGTATATATGTCTGTGTGTCTGTGTGTGTGTGTGTGTGTGTGTGTGTGTGTGTGTGTGTATCTGTGTGTTGAACCACCTGGGCTAGCCTTATAGGCAGTTGTGAACCTCTGTACCTCAGTGTTGGGAAATAAACTCAGGTCGTCTGGAAGATCTGCAAGCTCTCTTAAACACTCTGCCATCTCTCTAGGTTGAAAGTTGATCTTTTGGTTATGCCCGCCTCCACAGGGACACACTTCTATTGTCCTTAACAAAAATCTCAATTGTTTGATTTTGCCAACGAAGACTCGGGGCCAGAACCTGGAGTGAAAGCCTACCAGATCATAGAGGCAGAGAAAAGCACCCAGCTGACCTCCCACCTCTGCTGGCATCACAGAAGCCTCCTCCTCCTATGCCATCTCAAACCAAAAGGAGCTCGCAAACCGAACGTCCCTCCTGTCTACTTCCTGCGTGTCTATCCAGCCTCCCAACTGCCTCTTGCTTTCTATGGTTTGTCTCCAATGCTCACTTCCTGTCAGCTGGCTGCTTGCTCTGACCTATGGTTGACTTTGATACTGTTTACAATATTCAAGCAGAAAGCTCATGGATTAAAGGTGTGCTAGGGCTGAGTCACCCAGAATGAGGAATAGGTTTTTCCAGTAACTAACACAACCTTGGGGTTCACAGTGTGATCGGATATCTCTAACACACTTCCTCCAACAAGGCCACCCCTCCTAATAATGCCACCAAGGGGCCATTTTCTTTCAAACCACCATTTTCCACCCCCTGGCCTGCAGCCACATCATGATGCAAAAATTCATTCAGTCCGATTTCAAAGGTCCCCATAGATGATCATAGTCTCAACAAAGCTAACGTACAAAGCTCAAAGTCTTTTCTAAGATTCATGCAACCTCTTAACTGTAAGCCCCCATAAAATCCAAATAAAAAAAAACAGGTCACATACTTCCAACATATAATGGCACAGGATATACGTTACCAATCAAAAATGTAGGAAAGGGAGCCAGTGAGGAAAAACCGGGCCAGAGCAAGACGGGAAACCGGCTGAGCAGAGTGAACTCTGCATCTCATGTCTGACGTCAAAGCGCTCTCCCAATCTCCAGCTCCATCCAGCTCTGCTGACTGCAGCACACCTCTCTCTATCGGGTTCCTCTCCCTGTCAGCAGCTCTCCTCCTGGCTCCAAGATCTTTAGCATCTGGGGGTCTCTAAAGCAATCCGGCTTCAAACTCCCGGCTTCACACGATGGCGTCTCTGGGCTCGCTCTGTGGCGTCAGGGACACTCCTGACACGTGCCTGGCTTCAGCAGCCTTCCTGAGTCTCAGAGACATCTTTCTTTCCCTCCTTTTCTTTCGTCCTTAACTGCAGGACCGCGTGTCCGAAGCTGTCAAGTTCTGCTGTCGACTGGAGCTGAACACGGCCCCTCATTCAGTTACATCTTCACCAGCCTTCTGTTTTCAATGGTTCCTTTCACTGCCTAAGCTTGGCTGTTCTGGAACGTGCTCTGTAGACCATGCTGGCCTCAAATTCAGAGCTCCCACCTGCCTCTGCCTTCCAGGCGCTGGGGTTAAAGGCGTGCACCACCACACCTGGCTCTAAGCTGTTCTTTAATTCCCTTCCACAATTTGGAAACTTAGCTGTGTGGGACCCTGCCCTGAGGTCACCCATCCCTTTATTCCCTTTCTGGATCTGTTTATCTCCTTGCTCAGCTTGTTCCTTTTCCTAATAAATCTTCATTAGAGTTACCACCAATAACCACAGGATACAGAAGCTGTTTTGAGGTTTCCTCTGCCAAAGGAATTAATTCAAAACTCTTCACTTTAGCCTCAGGGAGACTCTAGATAAGGGCAAAAAGCAGCCACATTATTCACCAAAACATCCCAAGAATGGCCTCTAGACCTAGACCACATATTAATATCCTTCTCCTCTGTAATGTCCTGAGCAAGGCCCCACGGCTCATCAATAACTCAGCACTGCTGTCTCCCATGATCCTACTACAATGGCTCATCCAGCAGCACTAAAGTATTCAACTGCTTTTCAAATCCAGAGCCCCAAGTCCACATTCCTGCAAATAAAAGCACCGTCAGGCCTGCCGCGGAAATACCCCACTCCTGTTACCAGCTTTTATCTAGGGCTGCGGTTGCTGTGAAGAGACTCCATGGCCATGGCAAGTCTATTAAAGGAAAACATTTCATTGTGGTGGCTCACTTACATGTCCAAGGTTTAGAGCATTGTCACCGTGGAAGGAAGCAAGGCAGCATGCAGGCAGCTTTGGGGGGAGATCCCAAAACCTAGGCTGGAGAGTGGTAGAGGCAGACTTCAGATGCAGATTTCTGACCTCCATCTTCCCCCACAGGCAACTGACCTGTATACACCTTCGTATATTACACACATTCATACATGTGTGCGTGCACGCGCATACACACACACACACACACACACACACACACACACACACTTGACAGGTATGCCACAGGTATTACTCAGTTGCTCAGTATTTGCCTACCATGCATGAAGCCCTAAGCCCTTAGCACTACAGGAAATGGCTTCTAGGCCTGTAATTCAGGGATCTGGAGGTGGGAGCAGAAAGGTCAGGAGCTCACTGCCCCCTCTGCTACTTAATGATTCTGAGGACGGCCTGGGCTCCAGGAGACCTTGTTGCAAGTAAACAAACCGAAGTGTGCTGGGTGCTCAGAAGAGCCGTGCTTTAAGCAGAAGGTTGTCCTTGCCAGGTTCTCCAGTTAAGAGTCACCGTGTCTCCTCCTGCTCTCCATCCCCCTTCCTCTGAGACGTGTGTCTGCTGAGTGCTGTGCGCCAGTAAGGTCTCCTGAGAGCCACAGGTTGAAGCATGTAGTAAGCATGGGATTTTGGGGGTGGAGCCTCTGGGAAAGTCATGAAAGCTGAACACTGACCTGTTTAGCCTTGACTGTCGATTTGTCATAGCCCGGAGTCACCTGGGGAGAAAGCCTCAATTAAAAAGAAATCCCCAGGCCAGGTTGGCCTGTGGGAATGACGGCCAGGGACTGTCTTGATGGCTGATTGATACAGGAGGGCCCAGCCCGCTCTGGGCGGTGCCGTTCCTTAGGCAGGTGGCCCTGAACTTTGCAGGTAGATGAATGACTTAGAAAGATCATAGTGAGTGAGATGACCCAGGCCTGGAGAGGCAAGCTTTGCACGTCCTCCCCCATCAGACGCTCCTAGCTCCAGATCTTCAGATGTGAGAACTGATCCCAGGGTAACCACAGAAGCCAGGAAAGTGAAAAGGGACCTTTGCTACTGGGGACATGGTGACTGATAGACAGGGCATAGCAGGGTACATGTAATCTGATGGGGGAAGCAGGAAAAATGAGGTGGGCTAGTAGGGACCGGGAGGGAGATACATAAGGAAGAGAAGGGTAAAATAACAGTAAGGCTATCTGATTTAGCTGAAAATGCCTGTATGAACCTATGAATATGCATTATAGTTTAAGCGAGAGTCTTCCATCTGGGATGGTAACGCTCTCTTCGGGGGAACACATATTAAAACCCAACCCCAGCTGTGAGGAGCCCTTTGAACTGTTGGTCAGGGTTGCTTACCCTCAAAGACAGAAGGTGAGTCCTTACCGCTGAAGCAAACACAGAAATCAGAGGCCCCTGATCTAGATGTGACTGAATACCTCTTACCAAGAGGTTTGTGGCTTGTTACCTCACATCTTGCTTCTCTGGCGGCGGCTGGTGTCCCAGACTCTGCCTTCTTTCTCCCTGTATCTCTGCTTGGATTTCCCACCTGGCTCTATTGTGCCTGGCTATTGGTCAAATCAGCTTCTCTATTAACCAATGATAATAAGACACATTCACTGCATAGAGAGAGACCGCCCACATCGGACGGTGGTGCAGCCGTGGCTGAGAGCCTTACAACCTGATGAGAGAGACAGGCAGGCAGGCAGGCAGGCAGGCAGGCAGGCAGGCAGGCAGGCAGGCAGGCAGGCAGCCCTGGCGCTGGGCCTGATGTGGGCTTTTGAAACCTCAAAGCCCAACCTCCTCCGACAAGGCCACTCATACCTCCTAACTCCTTACCAACTGGGGTCTAAGCGTGCAAATAGATGAGTGTATGGGAGCCGTTCCATCCAAACCAGGACACCCCATACACATAGATTTATGCAACAATTTAGAAAGAGGCCATGGACCTGAAGGAGAACCAGGCGAGGTGTGGGGGAGGGTTTAGAGTGCAGAAAGGGCAGGAGGAAGTGGTGCAATTGTGTTATCTCAAAAATTAAGGAAGTGAGTTTCGTTAAAGCGAGCCGAGCACAAACCTGCCTGCCAGGCGGCTAACAGCCTCCTCCAGGGCCCTGCTTCCCTTCCTCATCTGAGTTCCTCGACTGGAGACAGAGCTGAGCAGAGCAGCACCCCCCACGCCCCCCTGCACGTTCCTCCCCCGAAGCTCTGAGAGCTGCAGGTGTACCTGCTAACACCGACCTTTCCTCCCCAAGCTGCTTCTCAGGGTTTCTGTTTTGCATGAAAATATTTTTTCATACAATATATTCTGATTATGTTTCTCCTCCACCAACTCCTCCAAGATCCTTCTCACCTCCCCACCCACCCAAATCCTCACCCCTTTCTTGCTCTCTCTCATTAGAAACCAGTGGTGGCGTTTGGTTTGCCCATAAGGCAGCCCTGCAGCCTCTTTCTAACCGAACCGCTGTCCCTAAGCCCCCCCTTTGCCTTAGAAATTCTGGAGCCCGACAACTCCTATGTATTAAACATATGTACAACCTATGTATTATTTATCTGTGTCTGTCTGTATTTACCAGATGCAGTGGTAGCTGGCGGTGAGCAGAAAGACGCATGGAACACAAGGTGACAGTCTGGAAGAGGGTGCCAGAGGGTTAGACTTTCCGGGGGAATCGCTCGAGCACGGAAAGATATATTACTAGGGGTTAGCAAATGTGTAGCAGGGTTTGGGAGTGACTGTCACACCCCATTCAGGGGACAGCAGCTTTCACAACGCTGTATATTTGTGGAGAGTGGCGCTGTCACCATATGCCGTGCGTGATCGCACACCTGTGCCGTCGAATAATGTTGGATTCTGTCACCCTTTGCCACCCATTCTCCTGCTTTTTTTTCTTTTATCCTGAGAGGTTTTTTGCTGGCTTCTACCATGAGTCAGGACTCCTGTGGCCTTTCCTAGGTGTGTGTGGGAGAGCAAGGAACCGGAATCACCGGGGCGCCTGTGCATGGCTTGCTAGGGGACTTTGCAGCGGTCCACTTGCAGTTGCACAACTCTGCCAGTAGGTGGCAGCCACACACCAGTAAGACACTGGCTGCTCTTGGAGGTTGCCCTGCTCAGAAGGGTCAGAACCCTGTGGCTGATGAACCCCAGGAGGTGCATGAAGGCTCAGAGCGCAGGGCTGAGACAGAGAAGGTTGGTTACTTGCAATCTCAGTTCCTCCAACCCTCTAGCTTCCCAACCTCAGGCAGTTTAGTTTTGATTTTCTTACCGAGAAAGACAGACGTGAGTCGTTTGATGGGAGGTGAGCAGAAGGAGGTTCGTAAGCACCAAGCAAGCGCCCCGTTAACACTAAGCACACAGGACTCTGGAGGAGCTGGGACCTGGTAGAAACTTAGCACCGTGCCGCTGAGAATTAATGCAGCCCGGGCTCTCTACACACCGAGGGTCGTTCAGCTCAGGAATCTCTATTCCTGGTTCCCTAGAAAGGAGGCTGAAAACTCCATCATAGACGCACACGGGGCCGGTTCGTTCACAGAAAGCTCCGGTTCTCAGTACTCAGGGTCTGGGATGTCTATGGCAAAAGTGCTGTCAAGATGACATGAATCCATAGCCTAAGGGCGGGACATTTGTCCCCCTCCCTGCAGCCAGCGTGCCCCACGGTGATTCTTTAGCGGAGAGAATGAAGTTATCAGAGGAATAAGACTGATCTTGAAGAAGGAGACAAGGGGGAAAGCCCCAGAGCCCCACCCAGCCGGGCACTGAGCTTTGCTTCCTTTTAAATATCCATAGACACGCAGAAGCTTCGCAGTGTGGATTGACCATTGATAGACCTTTTGTTCTTTAAAGGTAATCTAACGCTGGCTTTGGCTACCCAGGTTCTGAACAGCGTTGATCACGCTGGGCCACAGCAGGACACCGCCTGCTTCGGCTTAGGGAAAGGCTCCGGTGTTCCTTCACAAACACAGAGGAAGTAAATGCTGTTTACGGCTTTTGTTGACTGAATTCTAAATGGGGCTGCACAATAGAAAATTGGTTCCTAGCAACAGTGACTGAAGTAGAAGAACAACCCCCCTTCCCACACCTCAACACCACCTCCAGGGGTGCTCCTGTGGGCAGGAATTTCCCAGAGGCCAGGTGAGGTGTACGCTGCTATAGTCCCACGCCTGGGAAGCAGAGGCAGGAGGACCACCAGTTTGAGCCAATCTGGGCTTGCAAAGTGAGGCGAGACAGGAAGGAAAGAAAAGAGGGAGATGATGGTCTAGTCTTGGTGGTGGCAGGAGAGGGAAGGTCAGTGCCAAGAAATAGTCTGCATAAAGAGACTTTTAGCAGCCGGGCGTTGGTGGCATTAGTAATGGGCTAGAAGAGGGATACAGAGAACACATCAGTTATGAGAACAAAGATTTTAGAGTGCAAGTGTCCTAATTGGGGTGACGATTGCTGTGATGCACCCTCATCATTGTCCATCACTGGAGGAAGTCAGGACAGGAACTCAAGCAGGGCAGGATCCTGGAGGCAGGAGCTGACGCAGAGGCCATGGAGGGTGCTGCTTACTGGCTTGCTCCCCATGGCTTGCTCAGACTGCTTTCTTATAAAACCCAGGACCATCAACGCAGGCATGGCCCCACCCACAGCGGGCTGGACCCTCTCCATCAGTCACTAATTAAGAGAATGTCCTACAGGCTTGTCCACAGCTTGACCAGGTGGAGGCATTTCTTGATTGGGCTCCTCTCCTCTTAGTGTGTGTCGAGTTGACAGAAAACTGTCTGGCACAGCAGGTCTGCCTACGAGGAGGGGGTCACATGGTGACACGAGGCCAGAATGGGAGAGGTACCTCTGAGCAATCTAAGGGTGGGAGGTCTGTTGTTGTGTGGTCATAGAATACTTACCCAACCCTGGACGTGTAGCCTCACCCACAGATGCAATTATGTTACAGCCTATTGCTTCTAGACTGCAAACCCGTCAGCATGTTATTATAGTGAATACTGGAGGACATTATAATACAAAATTTACAGTTTTAATCCCATTTATTGCATGTGTGCGGGAACATGCGCGATGAGTCTCGGGTAGGGTGTGGACGTCAGAGGACAACTTGCAGCAGGCAGCCCTCACCTCAGCTTGGGATTCAGGTGTCAGGCTTACGTCATGGGCTTGCACAGCAAATCTTCGCCTGCTCAGCCACCTCACTGGCCCTGTAACACAGTTTTCAGTATTGGGGCACCTAAACTTACCAAAACAAAGAAAAGGTGTTCTAAAAGTAGGAGGTGAAAGGCATTTTTCCCCTCTGTTGTGATCTTCTGGGTCCACCATCAACGACACGGTCTATCATCGGCTGGAATGTCACTATAACTGTGTCCCCAGTTTAGTAATGTGGGGTGCACAGGCAAGCTTTGGAGAAGTGGGTTGTGACATTGCAGAGGGGAGACCTGGGTTGGCCTTGAACTAGTGAAATACGAGTTGGAAAGAGCGAGTGAAGACAATGTTTTTCAAAGGCTTTATGAGAAAACAGACGATGTTAACTTTCTTTACAGTCTGGGAGCATTACAATGTGACCAAATACACTGGGAGTGTTACAATGTGACCAAATACACCACAGCATTGCCCACTTTCGTCTAAATAAAAGAGGAAGGTTTTAACTCTAACACAGTAAAGCTATATAAACGGACGAAGAATATCACGTAAGAATTACACTCACAATGTCCAGTCCATTTGTATTTGACAAATTTGGAGAAACTCCTCTGTTATCTATCCTGTCTTGATGAGTCAACATTTTATACCTAAACCACTTTCTGCACTAACTTGTATTACCATCCTAAAAATGTCACTTTAGACAGTAAAACATGTTTTAGATGAATTAGGTAAGCTTTTATGTCTGTCAACCTTATACACTTTACATCTCTTTCCTAAGTTTCTTTTGTGGGTTTGGTAACGAAGAAGATGGATAACTATCTAGTCTTTAGCATCATCAGAGGCCTGGGAAGAATAAAATCTTAACCTGAGTAGACAGAAAGTGCATAGCAGGCAACTTCCAAAACTATAGAAATGACAGCCAGCCGGCTGCCTAGACAGACACCCAGGTTCCCTCTCCAGCATTAGGACATCACCTTCAGCCTATGGACCGTCCATTCTGTGAAACGGGAGTTTTGAAGAAATATCCTACCACCGTGTCTTGGCAAAGGTTGGCAGTCGCCTTCTCTTGTGTCCTGCTTGTCCAAATTGAACAGCATATTGTCAACTGTTGAGGTGAGGACAGTCTCCTGCCCAGTGTCTAACTTTACCACAAATGAAAGCAAGCCCCATATGGAGGCTCTCTGACACCCATCATCTTCTCTGAAGTAGATTGGTGCTGCTGCGAGCAGACATATCTCACGGTCATGAAAAGACTTGTGTTATTAAAAACATCTTAAATGCCATATTCTGTAGGCCTCTGAAGTGTTTGAAGACCACCTATCGATCTATAACATATTTTTGACCTTGAGAAACATACCTTACAAGACTACAAGTTTGATTGTTATAGATAACTAAATACTAACCGGCATTACTTCATTTCCTAAATAGTTTGTAATAATAACTTTCAAGGACTATAACTTTAAATGAGCTGCATAGGTAAAATACCTTAAACAAGAGGAGAAACATATATACAGTATACTGTGACAACAACAAAAAAAACCTTAAATTTGTGTCAATATTCAAAAATCCATACCAATGTAAAACATTTGAGACTGGTAGTTGCTTTTTAGTTTAAAAGTAGAGTCAGTAATCTACCCCCTCACCATTCCCACGTCTCCCCATTGTTATCTTTTCAGAAGGAGACCTCTGGGTACAACCTCCTTTGCTTAGTTTTCTTCCTGACTTGCAACCAACCCACCTAGATGATGACAAACACCCACAACCCACCAAGTGACCAAAACCCACCCGGGTGTCGTGTTCTTAAAGTTACTTCCTGCTCTCTGGGGCGATGGCATCTTCAGGGGAACCCGAGGAAACTGAGATACTGGTCAGGTCCTGGCGATGTAGCTGTTGTCCATTCTTGGTGCAATGCGGAAGTGCAGGGTTACCTGAGGTCCTGGCTGGAGTAGTCATGAGGCTGTGAACACAGAGTCTCTGTCCCACCAGGTCCCACAGACCCTTAGGCTCAAATAAACGCACAGAGATCTCTATTAATTATAATCTGGTGACTCAGGCTTCTTCTTGATTATCTCTTTCTCAGTCATTAACCCATTTCTACCAATCTAAGTATTTCCATGTGGTGGGTTTACGCAGAATGCCCAGGCATCCTACCTCCTTGGTGGCTACATGGTGACTCTCTGGCATCTCCTCTCTGCCTTCCTCTCCCCAGAATTCTTGTCTGGGAGCACCACCTATACTTCCTCCCTGGCTACTGGCCATTCAGTGTTCTATTCATCAACCAATAAGAGAAGCGTGTACAGACGGGCATGCCCCATCCCGTCAGGCTGGACCCTCTTCACTAACTGGTTTGACTTTGTCCTGAGCCCTGTGTACTCTGAAGCTGATCTTTGGGCGCTGTTCCTCAGCTCAGTGGCGTCACCACAATCCAGGTGGATTCACCATTGCAGGACCCCATCATCTCCTTGGGGACTTCAAAGGTCTCTGCTAGGAATGGTCATGGTTCACTGCAGAAAACATTTCAAATGTCATATACAGCTGATCTCTGAGAAATTAAAGGACCACAATCTGTTAAATACATCTAGAGTACACAGAATACATGAACTTAGTCCCTAGTTACCTGCTTCAGAGCCTAACCCAAAATCACATACAGGAAGCTAGATGGAGCTTATTTCTAGAATTAATTAGTGCTCCACATGATCATTAATATCAGAACAAAGAGTTTACATATACATAATGATCTTAAAAATTTTGAGATAATACTTATATCTTAAGAAATGTTACAGAGTCTAAATAAAACCAAAGGACTGTGAGATTTTTTTTTTTTCTGTCCCATACCAGGTGGCTATTCTGACATGAGACAGAGGGTTTGTATTTTTCTTTAGCAAGCATACTTGAGTTTAAAGAAGGGAGCCACGCTCCTACTCTAAAACCAACTTTAATTTTTAATTGAATTGGGGCTACAAAAAGATAATTTGCCTTATAGGTATGTAGAGAACAGCAGAAACGAACATTTGGGATGATTTATGAAATTCTATCCTGTTGGAGATGTGATATACCAATAGGCCAATTTACTGTTTTCCTTGGGACAGTTTCCTCTGAATGATTTGTCTCTTTTCTTCAGATGTCTCATTTGTCTAGTGGTCTGCAGATTCCTTAGCTTAATGCTTTAATTTTCCTGGACAAACAAAAACAAAACACTGCCCATAACTCCTTTGGGGAATTTCCCTTTTTGGAATTTATTAGTCTTATAAGTCAGTTTAGATTGAATGGCCACACTGTTTAATTATCACCTCTCCTAATCAAGAGGTCTCTCCTGTTTGAATCTAATCTTTTATCAACGTGATGGTACCTATAGCTTTTCTCCTCCTGTGGAAACAAAAGCAAAACCCCTTCCCCAACTTAACACATATCCTTGTTTTCATTCTGAGGTCAAGACATCTTTAAAGTATACAGGCTGGTTCAATTCAGCATATATATATATATATGTATATATATATATATATATATACTCACATATATACATATACATATATACATACATACATACATACAACATACACACACATACATACATACATACACACACACACGTACATACATACATACATACAACCTTTCATTTTACTAGAGACACATGCTGGGGCATTGTCAGTCTTAATTTTTTCGGGTATCCCCATGATGGCCAAGACTTCTAATGGATGTATAATTACAGAATCAGCCTTTTCAGACCTCAAGGCAGTTGCTCATTAAAATCCTGAATGTGTTATCAGTGGTGTGGTGTACACATTTTAATTTTCCAAATTCTACAAAGTGAAATACATCCATCTGCCGGATCTATTCCTTTGAGTACTCTTTTGATTACTTCCTGCGGGTAGTGGAGTTTGGTTATATAAAGAACAAGTAGAACAATTCCTTATAATTTCCTTGACTTGTTGCCAAGTGATTAAAAAAAATATATTTTTTCTTCAAACCTTTGCTAGTAGCATGATGTTTCTTGTGAAATTCTGAGGCCTCTAGTACATTTCCTACCAATAACTGATCAATTTCACCATCACCTTGTGATAAGGCCCCACCTGGGAGTCCCATATGGGATCTGATATGTGTTACATGCAGTGGATGATTGCTATTTCTGATTAATTGTTGAAGTTGGGTAAGCAACAAAATTAATTCTAATTTTTGTAACTAATTTCCAGTTTTAAATTTCTTGAGATATATGCTCCTTTTGTTGTTGTTGTTATGATTACTCTGTCTGCATGTACGCCTGCAGGCCAGAAGAGAGCAGAAGATTCCTGTAGATGGCTGTGAGCCACCATGTAGTTGAGTGGGAACTGAACTCAGGGCCTCTGGAAGAACAGCCAGTTCTCTTAACCAATGAGCCCTCTCTCCGGCCTCCGACCCTACTTTTTTAAAATCTGTGATTTAGCTGTGCTCTGCTCTGAGAGAGTGTTCTCTATGTGTTGTCATTTTTTTAAGGTGGTGTATGGGAGAGAAAGATGCCCTTCGACAGCACTCAAGCCAAGGGTTTTGTTTGTTTGTTTGTTTGTTTGTTTGTTTTTGTACTAAAAGGGGGAAAGGAGAGAGGGAGACCAGTCTCTGGGGACAGGAGCAGTGGGCGAGAGATAAGAGAGGCAGAGAGGGGGGGAGAGAGGGAGGGAGAGAGAGAAAGGTGGGAGGTGGGCGGGGCCCTTTTAAAGGGAACTCAGTGAGCGTGCACAGGTGGTGCTCTCAGTGGCTGCAGCTGAGGGCGTGTCCTGTCAGAACCCCAAGGACAGGCCAGCACAGACGCCTGAACACTAACGTGGGTAGCTTTGTCCTCCACGCTGAGGAGGACACAGGCACACCCGGTGGGCAGGTGCACAGACCCATCTGCCCCGCACACTCACCAGACCCAGGCTGAGGACTACGGTATTCCTGAGGTAGAAAGGGTGCCACGCTGTAAACGCACTGGGCATGCCGAGTACACAGTTCAGTGACATCGCATCAGGGAAGCCAGGCCCAAGGGCCCAGTGGGCGCACCAGACCCAGGAAAGGCAGCGGTTTTCTTATCTAGACCATAAAGTCACTGTGGTTACAAAGTCCCAACGGATTCTCACGGTCCTCCCTGTGTGTCACCTGGCTTATGTGTCAAGACACTAACAGGCAGGAAATGCCCTCCTGACCCAGAGCTTGAACTCAGCATGGCCTGCCCCATTGATGTAGCCTACTTCAAATGCATCTGCCCACCTGTCCATTTGTCTGTCTGGACTTGCTGTCCATCTGTCTGCCCTTTCATTCAGTCTCCAGTGCATTCACTCCTGCAGCTCAACTCTGACCATGCAGTTTGACCCTATGGTGGTGATGGTGGTGGTGATGATGGTGGTGATGATGGTGGTGATGATGGTGGTGATGATGGTGGTGATGATGATGGTGGTGATGGTGATGAGGATGGTGATGATGGTGGAGATGATGGTGGTGATGATGGTGATGGTGGTGATGGTGATGATGGTGATGATGGTGATGGTGGTGATGGTGGTGATGATGATGATGGTGATGATGGTGATGGTGGTGATGGTGGTGATGGTGGTGATGTTGTGATGATGGTGATGATGGTGATGATGGTGATGGTGGTGATGGTGGTGATGGTGGTGGTGATGATGGTGGTGATGATGGTGGTGATGGTGATGATGGTGGTGATGATGATGGTGGTGATGGTGATGAGGATGGTGATGATGGTGGTGATGATGGTGGTGATGATGGTGATGGTGGAGATGGTGATGATGGTGATGATGGTGATGGTGGTGATGGTGGTGATGATGATGATGATGGTGATGATGGTGGTGATGGTGGTGATGGTGGTGATGATGGGGTGGTGGTGATGGTGATGATGGTGATGATGGTGGTGATGGTGGTGATGGTGGTGATGATGGGGTGGTGGTGATGGTGATGATGGTGGTGATGGTGATGATAATGGTGGTGGTGTTGGTGGTGATGGTGGTGATGATGGTGGTGATGGTGGTGATGATGATGGTGATGATGGTGGTGATGGTGGTGGTGGTGATGGTGATGATGGTGATGATAATGGTGGTGGTGTTGGTGGTGATGGTGGTGATGATGATGGTGGTGATGGTGGTGATGATGAAGATGGTGATGATGGTGGTGATGGTGGTGGTGGTTAGACCTCCAGCTGGTTTATTATCTTGTCCACAAAGACAATTTTCATATCTATATCAACTTCTGCTTCTGCCTGTCAGGTCTCTTTGAAACCTCTTGAAGTCTGCTGTGGCATTTTAAAATGCCTTTAGCTACTCTGTAACCCTACCCCCTCCAAACACACATACAATGAAAACTAAATATTAGAGAGGATTAGAGTGAAAGGGCCTGTGCTTGTCTCAGACAGGTCTACCAAGGACTTTGGGAATACTAGACTAGTGTTTACCCTCTAACCTGCTATAACTTATAAGTTCTGATATCATGGAAAGACACACATGTGTTCATCTGTTTCTGACATGACTTTCTCATGACAAGTGCATTCTACCTTCCAGCTCTGTCTCTCATCTTCATGGTTTTCCATCTCTTCATTTCTCTGTGCTAGAAACTGACCAGTTCCTTATTTCTTTTCCAAGGTACTGATTCGCTTGTTGGCTGCATCTAAACTACTATTTAATTTGGTCACCGAGATTCTGACCATTGTAATGGTTTTCAGGGGAGACTGGCTTCTCATTAACAGTCCTGTCCAGCTGCAATGGGATGTCCCCTTCCCTAATTGGTAGCACCAAGTTGGTATGTACCACCAGGAGATAAAAGAAGGAGAGGAAAAGAGCCTACTGCAGGGGCTTTGCAAAGCTGAGCTCTGTGAACTAAGAAAGAAGGTTTGTTGAAGGAAACTAGGACAGACTCACTTTCTCCCTAAGCCTAGAATGTCTAGACCGTCATCTAGAGAGACGGGCACATTCTTTAACACATGTGATATGGGGTCATGGGCCGCAGATAACAAGAGAACAAAGCACAGCAGGATGCTTCGTGCGGACAATTCTTTCTATGTCTCCCAAGAAGCTGAGTCAGAGGAAGATTCTGGTTGCAGGTGTGGTCGAGGATTATTTTAAACCACAATGAAAACTGATTTTGAAGGAGCATTAACCTTCGTATGAAGGGGCAGAGGGGCACGTTGAAGCTATTGTGCCCTTGTGCCTGCCAGCCCTCACTCTACGTAGCTACATTTTCATTTGCAGGAGTAAATTATTCATCAGTTTGCTCAGGGCTGGTGCTGGGCGGGCGGTGGTGCCTACATGTACAAAAGAACTGTGGAGTCATCCTGTCTCTGCATTTTCACTCAAAGGAGACTCATCCAGGTCAAGACTTAGCCTGACAGTCACTGTAACACAACATGGATCAATTTAGGGTTTGGTAGCGTCTTAGCCATGGCACAGCCGGGTTTGCGCACAAACACTGCCCAGAGCATGGGAGAAGGGCTACATGGACCCCCCAGGAGATCTACATGGACCCCCCAGGAGATCTACATGGACCCCCCAGGAGATCTACATGGACCCCCCAGGAGATCTACATGGACCCCCCAGGAGATCTACATGGACCCCCCCCCAGGAGATCGAACCCAAAAGAGCTCAGCTCCCCTGAGCTGGAACTGCTTGCTGCTCTTAGTGTTAGTAGACTGCATGGTGGTGATAATGGAGGCTTCGTAAGAAGCCAGAGGAACACTGGGAAAAACCAGAGTGAATTCTCCAATTCTCTCCTTTAGCCTTTGAGTCTTCGAGTCTTTCTATGATGCATCCTGCTGACAATCGATATATCTATCTATCTATCCATATGCATATACATATACACATAATATACATACACATACACATACACATACACATACACATACACATACACATACACATACACATACACATACACATACACATACATATCCAGGAAAGAAGCCAGCAAGCTCATCTGGGACATGTCCTCTACAGAGTCCAGGCCCCTGAAGTCCAGGGAAGCCAACCGAAGTGTGTGTTTGGGGCAGGCGACATGGATGACCCAGTGCACTCCTGCTCCTGTGTTCCTCTGTCCTCTTGCGCATGCGGGAGCCTCTGGGGTCCTACCAGCTGAGATCCCGTCCCACACATTCAGAGTCCGTCTTCAAGGATCCTTCTTTTGTTTTGCTGATGTCTGGTCCCTCAGTCAGTACCCAGTCCAGGAAAGCCTGACTGTATTCCATTCCGTTCATGTGCAGAGTGAGACCAAGACCTTGGGCTTCTACCCTACTTGGGCCGGAGAGTGTGTGGAGCGCACTGGGCCTCCGGTTAGTGGAGTGTGTGCCTGCCACGTGCTTTATTGGGCATATGGGAGTGACACGACTGTCTCCGTGCTTTGATTTGATGAAACTTTATTTGTCTCCTACACTAAGAGCAGATAGCCTCTTCATGCAAATTATTCTGCTCCCCTGTTTCTTCAAGCCTTTGGTGGTTTTGTGTGTGTGTGTGTGTGTGTGTGTGTGTGTGTGTGTGTGTGTGTGTGTGCGCGCGCGCACGCGCATGTTTGAATCAATGTGGACCCAGAGATTGATGACAGATATGACCCCTCAATCACTTCCCTGTAATTCTGGGGATAGACTCTCACTGGACTGGAGGTCACTGACTCTTCTACACTAGCCAGCCAGCAAGTCCCAGGGGTCCCCAGTGTTGAGATCCCTGGCATGCACTGACCACACATCTCTTATTTATAGTTGCTGGGCATCAAACTCGGGTTACACGTATTTTACTGGCTGGGTCACCTCCTGAGCTCCAATATACATACATCATTTCCTACAAACTGTGTCTTCCTCCCAATGGAATTTCAAAGTCTGAAGACAGGACGTATGCATTATTTCCTTTTCTTGACCTTGAACCTTAAAGGGCAGTGATGCCTGAAGGGGAAACGAGAAGATAGATCATTCACCTCATTGGCTAGCCCATTTGGCCTCAGAGAACTGAAATTAGATTCAAAACAAGTGAAGGAGCAGAAGTCAGGCGACTGAATGGTGCGATGGTGAATGATTGGCAGAGATTAGCTGTAATGAGATTGCCGAAGTCACGGTGATGGATGGGGTTTCCTGTCTGGACAGGAAGAGCCCCAGTCCTTGGCTGCTTCCCGTGTTTACTGTTGGTAATGAATGTTGATCACTTGTTCCTCTAGTTCTCTGCTTGGATTGGGTGAGCCGACACATCAGCAGTTTCTATGGCTCAACTTCTAAGAGGTCAAAAGCAATGGAAATGTTTAATATTAACTTTTGGGTAGGGCGTTAACACTCCAGCGCCCATCAGTCTTAAAAGTACGGACTAAGAATTCAGGTGTTTAGAAGGAAATGCAGAATTTTCAGTTCAAGTGTCAGCATATTTTATTCTCAAACCAATGCAATGAGGCGGATCTGGGTTTGTGTCTGAAGTTGGGAGAACACAGAACTAGCTTGGCCAACCAAGGTCGAGCTATCAGGGTCCTCCAAGCCAGAGCATCTCTGAGCCCCGGGGTGGGGGTGGGGTTCTCCTGCTCTTGATTTCTGACACCTGGGCAGTGGTGGCGGCTTCACAGCACACCACTTCCAGCTCTGTGAGATTCGTCATGATGCTACTGGAATGCTTGCTGCCTTTTGCTGAGAGAATCCAGCCTCAGGCACTTCCAGGGGAATGGTGGATGAGACTGGGTGAGGTTTCTGCTTCTGGAGCTTATTATAAGGAAGGGCAGTAAGGCCGCCAAAGCAAGCTTTTCACAGGTTTTACTTTTGCGGTATTAGGGACTAAACCCAAGGCTTTGTGAATTTGAGGTGAACATTCTATTACCAAGTCCCTGAACAGATTCCACCAGCCCATGAGCTAATATTTGCTAGGTCTTAGATTATTGCGTGAGTTGTAGTAGGGATATGTTTGTAGAGATTTTGGTCCTTGTTGGGGATTACTTCTCTGGAAAAAAGGCCTGAGAGTGTCGGGCAGCAATTCTGTGAAAGCATTGGCCTCAGAGAAAGCCAAGAACAAAAACAAATTAAGCCCAAGCAAGAACTGTGTAGCCAGGTCAGTCAGGGAATGTTGCTCAGAATTCAGTGGCATCTGGGTCTCAGGGAGCGGGGTTAGGGTTTCCTCGCATGCTTCATATTGAACGCGGCACTTCAAGCGACAAGGACGTGCTGAGGGAGTACAATATAGGGGCGTACAAAGGGAGTGCACAGGCCTCCTGCTCGATGAACTTCAGGAGGAAAGGAGCATGGATCAAAGTCAGGGCCTTACAGAGAGAAGCCAGGAGAGGCTCACTGAGAATGGCTCGCGGGCTGTTGCAGTAAGTCGGTCAGTAGAGTAGTCGTCTAACCTGCTAGGGGTCCTGGGCTCCATCTATAAACTGGACCTGGTGGCCAGCACTCAGGGATAGAGGTGGGAAGTCCAGGTTTTCAAGGGCATCCTTAGCTACACACTGAGTTCCAGCCAGCCTGCTTCAAAAGAAGAGAGAAGCTCCAGTTTTTCCGGACACCAGATACAGAAACAAGAGAAAATTTTACTGATCAGCCAGAACCAGTAGAATAAAGTTGCCAAAAACTGGGGGTGTCCTACCAGAATTGCGCAATGCTGGCAAAGGCTGGGGGTGTCCTACCAGAATTGTGCAGTGCTGCCAAAGGCTGGGGTGTCCTACCAGAATTGTGCAATGCTGCCAAAGGCTGGGGTGTCCTACCAGAATTGTGCAATGCTGGCAAAAGCTGGGGTGAATTGTGCAATCCCAGATGATCCCCCAAAATGTTGGGTCTTTGGGTTGCACAAATGATGGGGACCAGACCACTGAAGTATATTAACCAGAAGCAAATTTTATTCCATCACCATGGGGTACCAAACCTTCTAGCCAGCTGGGACTATAGACAGAGCTGGGATTCTGACGCTGTGGCCATGGCCTCTTTCTATAGTTTAAACAAACCCACATGACAGGTGGCGACTTGATGGAGTTTTACAGTCTTGAGGCCAGGCCTTGAGGAAAGTCAGAGGGATTTTTCCAATCTTGAGTTTGGGCCTTGAGTCACAGTACATTCCAGGATTTACAACTCTTGATTACAGGTGTTTGCAGAGCCTGTGACTATCATGACACAGCTGTTTTCCTGGTAGCTGAAAGGAATGTGTGGCAAAGGGTCATGTAGAAGCAACTATTAAAGGTTAACCTTCGTCCAAAGCAGCTGCCAGTTCAAGGCTCTTTCGAATATGTGCATAGGCCAGGCACGCGGTTCTCCGGGTCCCTGGGCTTTTCACCATCCGGTGTGGTGGTCTCCAGGCAAAGCAGAGATTGGCTTGCTGCTCCCGCAAGTACAAGCTGCTCCCTGGCATATCTTGCAGGCAGGAGAGACTGCAGGTCAAAAGATTTGTGTCTGGGTTGGTGTTTACATTTCTCTTTTGGTAGCCTGCAGAGTCCCTGTCCTCACCAAAGGTGCTAGAATGTAAGGGTGGAGGCTCTGTGCAGGCACCAGCTAGACTTCTCCATGATCAATGAGTGCTGTGGTATTGTCCACTGCCATGGGGCCCCACAGTCTGTTTTTCAGAGAGCATTGTCTTGGATGAATAGGTGGGTGGGTGCGTGGGTGGGTGGGAAGGGGGTGGATGGATGGTGGATGATGTTGGATGGATGGATGGATGGGTGGGTGGGAAGGGGGGTGGATGGCTGGATGGATGGGTGGATGGGTGGGTGGGTAGGGGGGTGGATGGATGGATGGATGGGTGGATGGGTGAATGGGTGGGTAGGGGGATGGATGGATGGATGGATGGATGGATGTCTTCCTTTCACAGGGCCATCTTCTCTGTGAGTCCATGGCTTTCTTCAGTGGATTTCAGACTGCCCTAATCAAGTTGATCATACCGCAAAGACTTTGTTTCTGAATGAAGTCATAGTCACAGACAGTGTGAGGGAATTAGAACTTCAGTATCTTTGGTGGCCCTATAGTCTCAGCACTCAGGGAACTGGGGCAGGAGAATCATTCGAGCACTGGAGTTTTAAGCCCACCTTGGCAACATAATGAGACAACCACAAAGACTGAGTGGGAGGGTATATCTGTAAAGATGATAGCGACATTATGAGCTAATGGTAAGCCAGCTCGCTCAATCCTATTTTAGGTCTGATTGGGTTCACAAACAACGTTTTCACAGGCAAGAGAAGTGTACTCTATTTGGTACACTGTACGCTAGAAATTGACAAGTCAGTATTATTTAAGATGTGTGTGTGTAGACAGAAATAACTTATATGCAACATTGCACACATTCCTTGCAGACTACACCCATGAGAATGGGGTATAAGCAAAATGTTGAAAGATGTACATTTTTCTCCCTTGGGGCTGGATCTTGCGGTGTGGTTCTGAAAGGTCTTTTGTGCCTGCTTAGAATTTCTGCTGGTCTCAAGCCTACCTCACAAATGAGAGATGGTCAGAGCAGAGCCCATAGGAGTATAGAGAGCTTGTGCTTCCTAGATTTGTAGACTAGGTTTTGGGAACGGTCTTCATGCCTGTTTGTTCATAAACAACTACCTAGCAAGCAGCTCCCTGTGGCTGTGTTCCCCAGTATAACTCACTAACAAGATCGTAGGGAGGCAGTTCATTCTCTTTTGCGTATTAACTTGCAGCATTCTTAGACGCTCCTGGGAAAGACCTAATGATTGCCCATGAGCTAACTTCACCAGTCAGTTCTGTCCCATGGGAACACTGCAAACCATACAGCATGTACAGTCAGTCACAGGGACCTCCCGTTCTCTGAGCAAACCTCTGTTCCTTATCCCTTTCTTTGCTTGGTCTGACCTTTGTCTGTGAGTTTACCCTGGACCAGATTTCCTACTTCTTCTGGATGTTTTGGTCAATGCCTGAGAACTACACTGCCTACCCTTCCTTAAACTTCAGGGACCTTCCAGATGTTGCCTCTTGGCATATCCTTGGCTCCAGGTGCTGTGTTGAAATGCTGTCCTTATACCCAGTGGTCACCCAGGTCCCCAGAATTGCACCTGAGACTCATTTTCTACTCCTAACATTTGGATATATAATTTGCCCATTTGAGCAATTAGATGTCTTCCTTTCACCTATTGTCTTATGTTTCAGGTTCAATGGAGAAAACCAAGAGGCTCTGTCCAAATCTGCGTGCCCTAGCCTGGCCCTCACTCATTCAACTACAGAAGTCCACACTCAACATGCTTTGACTTTGCTCTCCTTGGAATTTGGAAACAAACAAAGTTAGAGATAGTAGAAAAGAGGCTATGGCAGCAAAATCAGCACTGGCTTCTCCTGGAAAAGTTCAGCGTAAGAATGACTTAGCAAAATCTTTGTTTTTCTAGTGAGTGGCCTCCTCCTCCTCTTCCCTCCTCCTCTTCCCTCCTCCTCTTCCCTCCTCCTGTTTATAGCCGTGACCATGATATAGCACAGTCACGGTTTTAAGCAACTGCCCTTGGCAAATATCAGCAAAAGGTTAGTTAATCCCATTTGAATCAGAACGTTTTCCCTCTTTCTTTTTGTTCCTCTCTTTTGAGACACAGATAGCCATTATAGCCCAGACTAGTCTAGAACCCAATATGCATCCAAGTGTCACCTTGAACTTCCAATCTCCTTGCTTCCACCTCTCAAGTGCTAAGGATCACAAGCATGGACCATCATGCCCAGTCTTTGTGACCCAGGTCTTCCTGAGTCTCGGGAAAGTACTCCACCCACTCACTGACCTCCCGAGTCTCAAGGCAATTTCAGATGTTCAGTCGGGGTTGATTTCAAATGCATAAATTATAACAAAAAATAGGAAGGACATTTTTTTTTCCACACTGCCACCACCATGCTTTGCCATCACCATGGGCTACCCTCTCAAGCCACGACAAAATGACCTTGCTCCTACAAGTTGCTTTTGTCAGATGTTTTGTTAGCACAACGGGAAAAGTAACTACCACAACTGGACCAAGGATGACAAAGGTTTCTTCAAGTGTCTAGATGCCATCCCAACACACCCGAGGCTGCCAGGTGTCAGCAGCTGTCTGTTGCCACAAGAGGAGAACCAATGTTTGCGTACCGGTGCTGCTGCCCATGGGTAACACCCTTGGGGACAAAGCTAGCGTCCCCTGGTGTAACCGATAGGAGCTGGGCCAGGATGGCTTCCTGGCTTCCTTGGCCTACCCAAGGAAATACGGCTTAAAAACCCAATCCTTCTCTGTGGCGATCGATGTCCAGCGTGTACAAATAGAGCCTGTTTATTTGCTGTCTGGTTTACTGTTGATCTACTTGCCTATGAATTAATTCCCACCATGGGACAAACTTCCTCTAACCCTAAGGCCCCCGGGGACCTTGTCCCTTGTCATTTTCAGGACTCCAGGGAGGCAGCAGCAGTATCCGCCGGCCGTATAAAACGGGTGACTTGGGGTCTGTCCTTCAGTAGGATGGCCAGCTTCCAGTTAGAATGGCCTCCTGAAGGTTTCTTTGATCTTAGCATCTGAGACATTGTTTTTAGCCACCCAGGCTATCCGGACCAGGTCCCCTACATCGTGGCCTGGCGTTACCTCCTGATCAACACCCCCCCCAGCCCCCGTTCCTGGCTAAAACCGCTCATTCTTCCCTCAGAGAACCTGATTGCCATTCTTCCTGTTCAACAGAGGAAACCAAAAGGAAAGCCTAGATGAGTGACGCTCCTGCAGTCAACTTCCCCTTCCAACCCTGAGCTGGATGACGCACCCCACAGCCCCCTGCCCTGTAAGTGAGTGTGGAACTCCTCTCCCACGGGAAATAGTGTGGCTGCTAATTCCTGCTGCCTCACCTTCCCCTAAACCCTCTGGTCCCTCCCGGAGCCCCTCATCCTCCCTCCCTGGCTCCCTCCAGTCATTCGCTTCCTGGGCTGAGCCTGTCCCACATTTGATCTGGAAAAGCCTGGCCTCTTTTCTCTTCTCTTGGGCACCACGGGGCCACTCAGCATAGATGGCAACCCTCACCTAGGCTGTTTCCCCTTTGCTGCCAATGACCCATACAGCGGGAAGCTCCGAGCTGCCTCTTTTTCCCAGAAGCCACAGTGCTAACAGCTCTCCTTGATACTGCTTTGTTCACGCATCAGCCCACTCGGGATGGTTGCCAGCAGTACCTCCACGTCCTAGTTACTACTGGAGAGACACAGGCTACTGGGGAGAAGGTGCAAGTTGGTCCCAGGGCAAGATGGCCACCCCACAGATGATGCGACAGCTACCGATACTGCGTTCCCTCACTCACCTGGGACGGCGACACAGTTGAAGGTAGGGATCGGCTATAGCCAGATTCCTACTGGAGGTGGGCAGGTGCAGGTGAGATGCTCACTGAAGCCCCAGTATGGGCCATGGCTTTCGGAGGCAAAGATGGGCTGTCTCTTAGCCTTCAAGGTTAGGCTGAAGAAGGCATCTTTAAGGTCGAGAACTGAGTAAAGTTGGAGCTCTGGAGGGAGGGAAGGAGCTCAGGAGGATATAGGGGTTGGGGATAATTGGGTGAATATCTTCAACCCATTTGTTAACTTCCCTAAGGCCCTGCACTGGCCAATAATCATTGGTTGCTGGCTTTTTGACTGGCAGAAGTGGGGTAATCCATGGAGATTGGCAAGGTACTGGAGTTCTGTTCCATAGGAACCAGTTGATGCACTTAGTGACCTCCAGTTTGGCTTCTGGAGTCACGGGGTCCTTACCCGGGCCAGTAGGGCACTCCTTTTAAGGTACTAAGACTGGGGGGCAGCTGAGTGCTGGCCCTGGGGGCTTGGTCTCTGCCCAAGGAATTGAAGCATGAAAGGAGATACTGGTAAATACCTGTGGGAAAGCATGTGCTCTTCTTATTGGGTCCACACATAAGGCAGAGGCCTCAGGCCATGGGGAGATCATCAACCCCTTCCCAGGGAAATGAATGTGGACTTTCATCTCGGTCAATGAGTCTTCCCAAGAGCGTAGGGGCATTCGGGAACAACCATGACGGCGTGTGTGACCTTTCTCCTTTCCAAGGCCACAGCTCATTTTGTGGTCCGTGGATGTAGGGTTGTCCCTGTAGCCTCTCAACTCCACGCTTCTTTGTCTGATAGAGGTTTCTTAACATGGAATGTTGAGCTCTAGAGCCCACCAGGAAGGCGACAGGTAGCCTCTCTGCTTACAGGGTTACCCGAGGCTTGAGGAGAGGCTTTGGGCCCTGCCACCCTCGGTCATTTAGGCCTTTTGAGGACCTTTTAGCCATTGTTAGGCCCTCTTTGTCCTTTTTCCTCTGGGGACACTCCCTCTTCCATGGCATTGGCTGGCAGTATGCAGGCTGACTCTTTTGGATATGGGGGCACTCAGGGTTCTTATTATCTGCTCGCACATTGGCTATTTGGGACAGTTGGCGGTCCCTGGATTCAGTGGACCCCGTGACTATCTGCTGCCAGTAAGACCTTAGCCAACCCTCGATTTGACTGTCTTTGGGTGCCTCTCTGTTGTTATAAACTTTGGTGGCTAGAGACAAACTTTTACCTTCAAATCCATTGAGCCGCTGAAGTTTCCTTTTAATATCTGAAGCTGCTTGGTTAACAAAAGCCAGATCCATTGGCATCTGATTCTCCGCTATGTCATGACCCAACGGAGTGCAGGGACAGCCAACATCCATCAGGGCTTCAAGCAATGCACACAGTGGTTCTTCTTTTGCCGTTCCTAGACACCGTTTGTGGGGTGTCTAGGAGCCGCTTGGGGCAACAGCTAACCGTAACTACTCCCCACTCAGTAGAGGGGTTGTTAAAAATCCCCCTGTCAGTGGATGACCAATGCCCCACTGACACACCATCAGACCTTGCTCCTCAACCCCCCTCCCAACCCGGTGGCCTTGCTGCCTAACACAGATTTGGACAGCATCCATGGCTGCCTAGAAATACTGCAGAAGTGCATGGAAGCAACCAGACTTGACTGACATCCCCTGAGCGGATCCAGACCACACATACTTCACGGGCCGCAGAAGCTTCATTTGGGAAGGAACCAGGCATGCAGAGGCCGCAGTATGAACACCCTCAGAGACTATCTGGGCCACAGCCTTGCCCTCTGGCACCTCACTCAGCACAAAAAGCTGAAGTGATTGCCCTAAACAAGGCCCTACAACTAGGAAAAGACAAAACTATCGATGTTTATGTGGACAGCCGTTAAGCTTTTGCCAGGGCACATGTCCACGGGGCCATCTACAGAGACAGAGGCATACTAACCTCTGAAGGAAAGACTACTAAAAAGAACAAGAGGTCTTAGACTTACTGCCTGCCCTCTGGCTCCCAAAAGCACTGGCCATCATCCATTGCCCAGCGTCTCCAGAAGGAAACTCTTATGAATTCCAGAGCAATAGAAGAGCAGACCGGACAGCCAAGGAGGCTGGACTGGCTGCCACCAATTTACACACAGCAACACCAATACCTGAGATGCTGGATTATTCTGCAAGGTGTAAAGATGATAAAGACGGCCTCTTTCCCTGGCCCCCCGGTTAAAAACGGACGGAGGCACACTGCGGATGATGGACTCATCCTGTGGACTGAACTGGCTACCTCCCTGCTCTGCCACATCCACAGGAGGACACATGTAGGCCAAAGAAAATAAAAGGAAGTCCTGGGACACTCAGAATTCAAAACTTGCAACATGGATCAATTGGTGGAGGGTTGTGTGACCCGGTACCTCCTTTTCCAGGCTACTGACCCAATAAAGAAATAAAGAGCCCTCCCGAAGCAAGAGAGGAAGAGGAGCCTCTCCTGGAGTCCGCTGGGAGGGGGGCTTCATGGAGGAAAAACCAGGCAAATGTGGGTATAAATATCTCCTGGTCTTTATAGATACTTTTTCAGATTGAATAGGAGCCTTCTCCACTATGAAAGAGATGGCATTCACAGTAGTCAAGATCACCGATGAACTTGCCCCAAGGTATGGACTTCCTTCTGTAATAGGGTCAGACAATGGACCAGCTTTCATCTCTAACATATTGGGGGCTAGTTGGAAATAACATTGTGCATATAACCCTCAGAGTTCAGGACAGACAGACAGAATGAATTGGACCCTAAAAGAGACCTTAACTAAATTAACCCTAGAACTTTCGGATGACTGGACAGCCCTTCTACTTTTGCTCTGTTCCTGATAAGGAATGCTGGAATCCCTACCCTGGTGGCTTAACACCCTATGAAATCATGTTTGGCAGGCCCCTCCCCTGGTTCCCAAGCTCCCTTCACAAGCATGGACAAGATGTCTGAATACAAGTTTCGTTAAGTCTGTCCAAGCATTTCAGGCAGTCCAAGACAACGTTTTCCCACTCCTGAGCTGACACCTGCCAGGCCATATAACCATAAACCAGGAGACATCACAAAGAGCTCCCTGGACCACATCGAAAGGGACTTCACTCAGTGATCCTGACTATTCTGACTGCCATGATGGTCAGCAGGATCAGGATGCAGATTCACCACACTAGTCTCAAGCACACTCCTGACAGAAGAGCAGAGAACTTGGACACCAGATGGAGAGTCTTCATATACCCCAGGACCAGCTAAAGGTAAGAGTAAATGCTCTCAAGCTACCATGATGCTTCCGTGCACTCATGCCTGGTTTCTGGGACTCTTGGAGACCTCCCAGTACCTTCTCTTTTACTTTTATTTGGAGACTCGCAGACTTCAGGACAGGGTAGCTAATAGCTGGAGTGTTGCAAGCAGATTTTGAGACAGCCCCAATCTTTAAGACTGACTTGTGTCATCTAATGGGAGACCTAATATACAATCGGGTATCTGGGAGGCCCAATCATAGGTGAACCCTGAGTCTTGGTTCTCAGGCTAGGAAAGCATGTGAGTCTCTAGCCTTAGCTAAATGTCTTTCAGGAGAATGTCAAGGAAAATACTATTGTTTGTCCAGCTGTCTCTACTCCAGCCTGCTCCAGTCAAAACGAATTCTGGTGTCCATCCCTGGGGATGTGAGACTTAGTCCTCCTCTTGGAATGTTGACAGTGCCACCTTCATAACAATATCAGCTTCTGTTAAGTCCTACACAGAAGCCACGCTCTGTAACCCTCTTATAACTAAAGCTCAGCGATGGGATACTGCACACCCACAATCTTATAGCTCCTAGAACTTGAAGGGCCTTGGGGTTTAGGTTAAGGAAGTCTGGCAGGGACCATGGAATGGCATTTACCATACATCAACCACAGGGAAAGACCCACCCTTGCTGTAGGACCTTTCCATGACCTCGTTAGGCCTCTCCTGACTCTCACTCAGGTCCTCACAGCTCAGGTCAGCATCAGAAGGTGCTGACAGCCCAGACGGTCCAGGATGTCACCTCACCAGGAACCCATGTGTTGACTGCAAGTAAGAAAATAACAAACCAGACTGAACCACCGGCACCTATGGACACCCCCCCCCCCGAAATGGCCCTGGCCACCTACTCCCTCCTTAATTCTGTTTTGTTTTTCTTTCTGGAAAATCAAGTATAACGGTCGCAGAGCTGGGGACATGGCTCTTTAAGAGGGCTTTCTGTGGAAACGTGAGGAGCTCAGTTTAAATACCTGGAACCCATATTTAAAAAACAAACAACAGAAACCCATGATTGCTACAGGTGTCTGTAACCCTAGCACTATGAGGTAGAGACAGGCAGATCCCAGGAGCTTGCTGGCAAGTAGTCCTAGTCCAAGTAATGAGCTTCTGGCCCAGTAAAAGACACTGTCTCCTCCTCTGGCTTTCATATGTATGTGCACATACATGCACACCCACACACCAAGTCTCCATAGGCGTGTCCACATACATGTACACCCACACACAGCAGAGGAAAGAACGTTTATGCATCATACTATCTTACTGTATATGCTTCCAGTAATCCACCTCTCTTACTCTAGGTCCTTTTGACTTTTGCCCTGGTTGCCATTTATAAAAGAATCTGCTCATGTTTTCCCAGTGCTTGTTCTGCGTAGAGCTCTGCTAAGTCAACTCTCTTAGAGCTGAGGGTACCTATGGCATTGAATTCTGGCCCATAGAATGTGAGTACATTAGTATGTCAGCTCGGTTGCAATGCAAGGAACCACAGATTAGAACCCCAGTGCCACACACACTGCCCATGGCAGCATACACCCAAAATCACAGCACTTGGATGGTCTAGCCAGGAGGGTCGGAAGTTGGTGAGTCTGAGGCCAGCCTGACATTTTGTCTAAAAATAATAAAAGGGTGAAAAAAAAGATCGTTATGTTGATATGTGCTTTCAGGCCAGGGAGTTTTCCTAACCTTTCTTACCCATAAGCAAGAAGCAGGAGGCTGGGTGAGGTCACGTTAAGGCACCACAGAAACGGTGGGAGTGCCACAGCTGGGAAGATAGAGGAACCCTGAGGGTGATTAAGGTGTCAGAATCAAAGCCCTCCCCAGGGAAGGAAAGAAGAGAGTCAAGGCCCTGGTGGGTGGTGGTGCACGCTCTTATCCAGGGAGGCAGCCGATCTCTGTGGATTCAAGGCCTGCCTGATCTACAGAGTGAGTTCCAGGACAGGAAGGGCTGCACAGAGGAACCTGTCTCAAAAAAATAAAACCCAAAGCCAAACAAACAGGAGAAGGAGTTGAGAATAGATGCTCACTCAAGTCACTCAAGCAGGCATGCTGAGTGTCACACAAAGCTGGTGTGTTGACTGTCACACAAGGCTGGCATGCTGACTGTCACACAAAGCTGGCATGTTCACTGTCACATAAGGCTGGCATGTTGACTGTCATCACACAATGCTGACATATGGCATGTTGACTGTCACACAAGGCTGGCATGTTGACTGTCACACAAGCCTGGCATGTTGACTGTCACACAAGCCTGGCATGTTGACTGTCACACAAGGCTGGCGTGTTCACTGTCACACAAGCCTGGCATGCTGACTGTCACACAAGGCTGGCATGTTCACTGTCACACAAGGCTGGCATGCTGACTGTCACACAAGGCTGGCGTGTTCACTGTCACACAACCCTGGCGTGTTCACTGTCACACAAAGCTGGCGTGTTCACTGTCACACAACCCTGGCGTGTTCACTGTCACACAAGCCTGGCATGTTGACTGTCACACAAGCCTGGCGTGTTCACTGTCACACAAGGCTGGCATGTTCACTGTCACACAAGCCTGGCATGTTCACTGTCACACAAGCCTGGCGTGTTCACTGTCACACAAGCCTGGCATGTTCACTGTCACACAAGCCTGGCGTGTTCACTGTCACACAAGCCTGGCATGTTGACTGTCACACAAGCCTGGCATGTTGACTGTCACACAAGGCTGGCGTGTTCACTGTCACACAAGGCTGGCATGCTGACTGTCACACAAGGCTGGCATGTTCACTGTCACACAAGGCTGGCGTGTTCACTGTCACACAAGCCTGGCGTGTTCACTGTCACACAAGCCTGGCATGTTGACTGTCACACAAGCCTGGCATGTTCACTGTCACACAAGCCTGGCATGTTGACTGTCACACAAGCCTGGCATGTTGACTGTCACACAAGGCTGGCATGTTCACTGTCACACAAGGCTGGCATGTTGACTGTCACACAAGGCTGGCATGTTCACTGTCACACAAGGCTGGCATGCTGACTGTCACACAAGGCTGGCATGTTCACTGTCACACAAGGCTGGCATGTTGACTGTCACACAAGGCTGGCATGTTCACTGTCACACAAGGCTGGCGTGTTCACTGTCATACAACCCTGGCGTGTTCACTGTCACACAAGCCTGGCATGTTGACTGTCACACAAGCCTGGCATGTTCACTGTCACACAAGGCTGGCGTGTTCACTGTCACACAAGCCTGGCATGTTCACTGTCACACAAGCCTGGCGTGTTGACTGTCACACAAGCCTGGCATGTTCACTGTCACACAAGCCTGGCATGTTGACTGTCACACAAGCCTGGCATGTTGACTGTCACACAAGGCTGGCATGTTCACTGTCACACAAGGCTGGCATGCTGACTGTCACACAAGCCTGGCATGTTCACTGTCACACAAGCCTGGCATGTTCACTGTCACACAAGCCTGGCGTGTTCACTGTCACACAAGGCTGGCATGTTCACTGTCACACAAGCCTGGCGTGTTGACTGTCACACAAGGCTGGCATGTTCACTGTCACACAAGCCTGGCGTGTTGACTGTCACACAAGCCTGGCATGCTCTTATATAAAACAGGCATGTTGATGATCACATTAAGCAGGCAGGTTGGCTGTACCCCAGAATGAGGAATGACTTGAAGGTGACAGCATCAAAGGCATTAGTGTCTTGTCTAACGTTGTGCGTGATTAAATTCTAAGGTTGTGCATTCTGGGCAAGAACACAGAACTGTGCAGCATAGTGGGCTATACCTGTAATGCCAGTTCTCAGGAAGCAGAGTCAGAAGGTTCCAGCCAAGGCCACGTTCTTGACTTCACAGTAAGTTGAGACCCTGTCTCAAACAAACAAACAAGAGCAAACAACCACAGAAATGATGCCATGTCCTTGACAGTACATCATGTTAGGAAATACTAACGTTGACAATGTTTGTATCATGATGATCTTAGCTCCAGCACAGATCTCTGTGGATTTATCTCTTGTGGGATATATTTTGAATCTACAATAATGTCCTCTTTGTGGTTTGATCTGCTAACTTTTGTGGTATCTACACTTGCCTGGGATCACTATTTCTGATGTTTGCTTTAAGTTTTCTGTTATCCTTCAGTCACTAACTAGAACTTACCAAGAAAAAAGCAGGGTTTCCCTATTGTTGTTGAGAATGGGCTCCCTGTTGTCCTGGCTGCCTGGGCTGGGGCTGGCTGCTTTGTTTGTGGTGTGAAGTCACCTTTATCCAGGAGAGAAACCAGCAGGCCCCTGGAAAGGAGTCTTGACCCTGGAGGAAAACATAACATTTCATCTTCTCCCATTGTTCTCTAAGCCTGGACATGCTTGCATTGTTGTCAGCTCAATGACTCTCAAGGTAAGCTGGAGGCCGCGGGACTGGCCGACTACCTTCCGGGTGATGATATTCTTCAAGTCAAAGGAGAGAGGAGGGCTGGGTAATGAGGTGGACATTCAGCATCCGTTTCGCCGCCGCACATTAGAGGCAGTGAAAGGCCGAGTTTCTCAAACCCAGCACGAGTGAAATGACCTTCATGAACTCCGGTGGCTTTAGATAACCAAACAAAGCCTTTCAATGCACTTGGCAGGAGGCGCCTGAGGTGCCTCAGACCTAAGAATAAAACTTGGACTTGAAAGGGACTATAGTCCCTGTTTTTCCTTCGTAGGCGGGCAGAGGACACAACCTTCTTCCTTTCTTACAGAAACTGCGTTCAGCGGAGAAACAGGGCGGGGCCTCTCACTGGGCGAAACCCAAGTGTCTTAGGGTTGGGAACTCTCAGTTCTCTACGATGCTTCCTTGAAGAAGGGCGGGGGATACTGAATTCTTTGTGTGTGAACCAGAGAAGGGCTCTCCAATGGAGCAGAGCCAGCGAGCTTCTGACAAGAGGCGGTGGCGCAGGGGCCATGGCGGCGGCAGGGACTAGATGAGGGCATCCCAGAGGTCCCTCCGCAGTCATCGCAGAGGGCTGGGTCCGAGACTCTGCAGACTTCTTTTATGCAAAATAAGCCTGGAAACAAATGGCTGCTCTTCAGTGGAAAGGTGGCAACACTCTGACCCCAGAGCCCCGTGGGAAGAACTGCCCTTTATTCCTCCCATCCTTCTCTCCTACTGACATTGCGGTGAACTTACTAACACCTTTGTGAGACTGATTGGGCCTTCTAGGAATGTTGCATCCGTAAGCCTAGAGGAGTGAAAATAAGTGAGGGTTTTTGTTTGTTTTGTTTTGTTTGTTTGTTTGTTTGTTTTCCAGCAGGTAGAATGTTGGAGGAAGGACGGTAAGGGGAGAGTTGAGGTCTGGGTCATTGTGACGGCTCCGCCCACATAGACACATTGTCCCAGCTGTCCCCACTTTGCTCAGATACACATTGGGGCCCAGCTCCTCCTCAAGCATTCGGGTCCCGGGGACTGATTCTCTCCTGGGTGAGTTCAGTTGTGAATGCGAATACTCTCTTCTTCTCCGTTTTAATATTTTCTCTTGTGGAGGAAGATTTGGGTGGCTAACAATTTCAGTGTATCTGCTGGAATACTCAGGAATTCTGCTCCCTCCCATTTCAATCCCATTGCTGCTCGAAGACAATGATGGTGTGATGCAGCCCAGTGCATAACACATGGGGTCAGACAGTGCTCTGGAGACCCTTAGGAGTTCTTCATGAGGCAGAAGACCCCATCAGAAACTGTTGAGGAGGCAAAGAATTAACACACACACACACACCCACCCACCCACACACACACAGAGATAAAACACACAGAGACACAGAAACACACATATACACACACATACACACACAGAGATAAAACACACACACAGATAAAACACACAGAGACACAGAAACACACACAGATAGACAGAGAGATACAACACACACAAACACACACACAGAGATAGACAGACAGATAGAGAGATACAACACACACACACACACACAGAGGGATACAACACACACAGACACACACACATACACAGAGATAGACAGACAGAGAGATACAACACACACACACACACAGAGGATACAACAAACGAAATACACAGAGATAGACAGACAGAGAGATACACACACACACACACACACACACACACACAGATAGACAGACAGATAGAGGGATACAACACACACACACACAGACAGAGGGATACAACACACACAGACACACACACATACACAGAGATAGACAGAGAGATACAACACACACACACACACACAGGCACACACACACACACACACACACACATGACTTCAGTGAGTAGAGTATGCAAACCCCAGTGTTTGTGAGCTGAACATGGAGGAACAGAGAAACAAAACCAGAAGTTTCCTGGCGTGCATATTTGTTCTGGAGTTTTCCCAGCCTGCCAATGCTATGACATTTCCATGGAGACCTAACCCTACTTTAGAAACGCTGGACCCTGGCCTGACTTCTGGACATCGAGTAAACAAAGGTTCTCTTTATCACATTGTCTAAAAAATCCCCATTTTCCTATGTTAGTAAGTACTGTTAGTTAAAATTATAACTACACAGAAAAAAAAATAAAATATTTAACTTGCGGCAAATATACCTCTTAGCAATGGAGAACACTGCTAGCCTTTAATTTTTGGAATTTCACAGAAATCATTTGAGATAACATTAATTGATTCATTTGTATTCATATTACTTTTTTTTTTTTTTTTTTTTAAGATAGGATCTCTCTGTGTAACCCTGGCTGTTTCTGGAATTCACTGTGTAGATCAGGCTGGTCTTGAACTCACAGAGATCTGTCTGCCTTTATCTTCTGGATAGGCTAACATTTAAAGGTAGGGAAAGTTATCCATAGTGAATGTGGCCTGTGTACCAGTAACACCGGGAAAATGGAAGAAAACAGATTTCCAGGCCCACTAAATCTGAATCAGTGTTGTAACAAGGTATACATGCACATGTTCGAGACTATTAAGCTAAATGCAGTTTTTAAAATACCATTTTCTAGCTGGGAAACCAGCATAGGACAACCCAGACCTCCTGAACGTGGGTCTCAGCTAGAAGGCCTGGGCAGTCTAAGGGACCTCTGACAGTGGAACCAGGATGTATCCCTGGTGCACAAAAGGACTTTGGGAGCACGTTCCCTATGGAGGAATAGGCCCTTAACCTAGAGTCAGGAGGGAGGGCCTAGTGCCTACTCCAAATGACTTGACAGATTTTGTTGACCCCTCCTGGAAGGTATCACCCTCCCTGTGTAGTGTGTGTGGGGGGGAGGGTGGGGGGGCGGTTTGGGATGGGAGGGTGGTTGGTGGGACATGGGAGGGGAGAGGGAGGGAGAGGGAATAGGGATTGATATGTAAAATCAAAAATGTAAATAAAATAAAAATATAATTTTCTTGCCATTAGAAATGTAATGACTTTAAATGCAATGTGTGTATGTGCACACACGTGTGTACCAGAGGGTGATGTTGGGTATCTTTTTCAATCTCTTTGCCACCTTATGCTATGCTTTTCTCACTGACCCTGGAGTTATTTCAAATAGGCCTGTGATTCCAGCACTTGAGAAGCTGAGGCAGGAGGATTTGGTGCAAGTTGAAAGTCATCCTGTCCTACATAAGTGAGCTCTAGCCGAGCAGGGCCTACAGAGTAAGACCCTGTCTCAAAATAACAGAAAGCAAAGAAACAAATAAAGTTTTGTTTTGAATTTCGTATCACTCATATCTTCTAGATAAATACTTTTAATTTGGAATCATTTATTTATTGAGAAAATTACAAAAGGCAGGCCAATTTTTATTTCCTAGGTTCAATGTGAAGAAAAATGAGAATTCTGCCATTACTTGAGGGTGTGGAAAAGTTACAGCTTTAATGGGCTGCGTAAGATGAGGGTGCGTGGCTGTAAGCTAGACAGAGAACTTGTGTGGGTAGAAGCTCTTCTGACACTAAAAACAGATCAGGTTTGCTGTGCATGCAGGTAGGGTACGTTCCAGAAAAACAAATTGATTTCTAGCAATGAGATGCATCTTTCTTTACCTTTATAGATCTTCATTGCTCATGTGACAGCTGTGTTTTAAGATATTGAAGAAGCCAGGCTAAGGCCAAGCTATCAGGTCATACATGACCCATAGACACTGGGTTACAACATGGACCATTGAAAGCTGGGCCATTGATGGTTCACAGACTCTGGCAACTGGGCCATTGATGGTCTGTAGACACTGGGTTATAAACACTGATGGTTGACAGCTGGGCCAGCAGTGGTCCATAGACAATGGGTTGTAGACACATACCATTGACAACTGGGCCATAGATAGTCCATAGATATCTGGTTATAGATACTGCTCATTGATAGCTGGGCCATTGATGGTTCACAGATGCTGGATCAGAGTGTTTTTATCACAACAACAAAACAGCAAGCCTTAACAAAGAGTACATGTAAAGAGCTACATCCACAAAAGGCTGTTGGGGTTGTGAATGGTTTTGAAAGCCACCCTTCCTGAGGCAATCACATTTAGATGGAGGACAGCCTATTGACCGATCAAAAGCCAGGAGGACTGAATCAGAAAAAGTGGGTGTATGCCCAGCTCTGTACACCATCTTATTGTGTGGCCTCAGCAAATCGAGTGTCTTCTCTGAAACTCAAATTTATTTTGTATTTCATTATTTATTTATTTATTTATTTATTTATTTATTTATTTATTTATTTATTTTGAGACAGGGTTTCTCTATGTAGCTTTGTAGACCCGGCTGGCCTCAAACTCACAGAGATCTGCCTGCGTCTGCCTTCTGAGTGTTGGGATTAAAGGCGTGCACCACCACCGCCCTGCTCAAATTTATTTATTTATATTTTTATACCTGGCCTCCTCATTTCATTACCCCGGCTAGCTTCAAATTCCTGATGAAAACCTCTTGCTTCGGCCCCTAGAAGGCCAGAGCTGTGAGTACCCACCACCATGCAGAGGCTGACTCTCATCCCTTTTTCCTGCAAATTCTGATGGTATCTCCCATCTCATATGATCGCTCGGTAGAACTCTCTGGAATATCACAAGCACTTAAACCATAAGAGAGTGACTCTGAAGCCATCATCAAGCTGGGCAATGGACACGACGCCAGGGCACAGACTCACATTGTTTGGGGACTGCAGAAACTGAATTTAGAAAAATGACCAAGGGAAGCAGGAAGGGCTCGCTGCTTACTGCCCGTCTCTGATGCAGGAAGGAATGAGACCATCTGGGGATGAGAGTGACTCGCTTGTTTGGTGTGCTGGGTTCAACTTGCCCTCCAAAGACCACAGTGCATAAGTGAACTACAATGGCCTTGAAGATTAGAGGGAGATTCCTGAGCTTCTCTGTCAGTTCATCGGAAAAAACAAACAAGCAAAGCCCTGCTCTTGCATCTGCTGGGGTGCCAAGGATGTAGTAGCCTTGGCCACGGATTTGCTAGACTTTAATTTCCCAATGGGATCCCCAATTCTTCCTTGGTTAAAGCTTTAAAACTGGTGTTGTGAAAAATGAGAACACTTCTGGGACCCCGAGTTCCAAAATAAATCTTCGCCTTACGTCCACACTTGACAGCAGCTTTAAACAGTTTACTCAAGGAGTGGTGCTGAGACTTCCACAGTCTCACAGCTGACTTTGCACACAGCTCCCGTGGAGCAGGAGAAGACAGAGCAGCTGAGTACAGGCATCACAGTAGAGGAGACGGGGATTTGTGCCATGCTTGGGCAACTTCCGTGGATAAACTCTACAGCAGTAACAGGGACCCTGGTCTAGGAACGAAGCAGACCCTGCTCAAGTGAATAAAGGTAAGCAAACTATTGCCTCCTTTGGAGGTAATTGTGTTCATTCTCCGTCTCTAACTACAAGAAAAAGCAACTTGATTCTTTGCCACCCCCCCCCGTTTTTTGTTTTTTGTTTTTTTTTTTTTTTTTCAAGACAAGGCTTCTCTGTGTACTTTTGGCTGTTCTAGAACTAGCTCTGTAGACCAGACTGGCTCTGAACTCAGAGATCCACCTGCCTCTAGCTCCCATGTGCTGGGTTTAAAGGCATAAACTGTTACCACCTGGCAGTCCACCTGGAATTAGTTAGCCAGACGTTCCTGGCAGTATTTGCAGACTGGACAGGCTTAATAGGCACATTTAGTTATGTAATGAATGATGGTAATGATCGCACAACATTGGTGATGTATATGTGGGCACCTACAGTGTATGTTCATGTGTGTGTGTGTGCATGCAAGGAACATGCATGCATGTACAGGCATTTATGGAGGCCAGAGGTTGGTTTGTGGCAGGCAGGGTTTCTCACTGAACCGGAAATCACTGATTGACTAGACCGTCTGGTCAGCAAGGACAGGGATCTGCCCACCTCTGTTCTTTTTCTCCAACCGTGGGTTACGGACATAATGTGTGCTGTTACCCTTGACCTCTTTATGGGTGCTAGGGATCTGAACTCAGGCGCTCATGCACGTCGCGTGGCAGGCACCTTGCTAACAAAGCCATCTCTCCAGCTGTCTTTTTTCTGGGGGAGTGGGATGGAGATGGGGAACAGGGTCTCACATAACCCGAGCTGGCCTCAAGGTTGTTATGTAGCCAAGGATGACCTTAAGCATTTGATCTTCCTTACAGACTGGCTTTCCTCAGGGCTGGAGATTAAGCACAGGGCTTCACACATGCTAGGCAGGCATTCTATCTTCACTGAGAGCGCTCTTAATGCCACTGCGATGAGCAGCTAAAATGGTTAGAAGATAGGTTTTTAGATATTTCTCCTTGCAGTGAACAGAGATAAATGCAAATACCCTTTGTGGCACAAGATGATGAGAATCAAGGATGACTGATCTCAGACAAGGCTTAGCCCAAAATATAACATTTGCACCATCATGTCAAGGCTCAAGAAACATTGAGGAAGAGGGTACAGAAATAATTTAAGAGCCGTGATGGCGGATGCCATTCTGAACATATGTTTCTCTTATTGGTGATGAGTAAAACACTGCTTGGCCAATTGAGGCAGGAAGATAGGCGTGGCCAGGAGACAAGGAGAATTCTGGGAAAGGTAAGCAGAGAGGGGTGTCTTGAAGAAATACATGTGGCCGCCAAAGGAGTAAGAGGCCTGGGCATTCTCCGGTAAGCCAAGGCCATGTGGAAACACACAGATTTATAGAAATGGGTTAATAATTAAGACAGTTAGCCAATAAGAAGCCATAGCCATTGGCCAACAGTTTAACAATGAATATAAATCTGTGTGCTTATTTGGGGCTGAAGTGGCTGTGGGACCTGGCGGAGTAAGAAACTCTGCCTACAGAGCTGTAATGGAGGAAGGCTGTAAAGTACCATCTTCAAAGCATGGCAAAGCATGGCAACTATGAACTTACAGCAGCTGTGTGTACCGACTCGGGATCCATAGAAACTGGGACCGCATAATAGTCCAGCTGTTAGAGGGAAGGGACTTACAGGACCCTGCCATTTACCGTGAGCTACTGGCAACCAGCAAGGTTCTGAAGTGTGGAGGCGTGGTGTTCCCTTGTATACGCACACGCACAGGGGAGCTCCCCGGACTGCCATGGCCACTTCCAAACCCAGGGAAAGAGATTTGTAAGGAGCAAGAGTTCTCATAGTGCGGGAAGGAAATAGGAGAGGTGTTTTACTTAGGGTTCCTATTGCTGTGAAGAGACACCGTGACCATGGCAACTCTCATAAAGGAAGACATTTCATCGGGTGGCTTACAGAGGTTTGCCATCACATGCAGCTAGATTTTCATTCTCTTAAAGAGTTTACTCTTGGAGCATAGGGATGTATCTCAGTTGGTAGTGTGTGTCGGGCATGCATGAAACTGTGACGTAGCCCCGAGTAACAATGTCCACATGCCTATGATTCCAGCTTCTAGGAGGTTGACACAGAGGACTGGACGTTCCGTCCATGAGTCTGATAAGGCGTGCAAGCTCAGGAACACAGGGAGTGGAAGGGCTAGACTGGACTGGACTGGGCCAGACTGGACCAGACTGGACTGGACAGGACAGGACAGGACCGGACTGGACTTCACTGGACTGGACTGGACTGGACTCCACTGGACTGGACTGGATTGCACTGGACTGGACTGGACTGGACTCCACTG
Organism: Cricetiscus sungorus; assembly: GCA_030556225.1. Lineage (NCBI taxonomy): Eukaryota > Metazoa > Chordata > Mammalia > Rodentia > Cricetidae > Cricetiscus > Cricetiscus sungorus. Next base: position 56,492,726 of record JANBXA010000741.1, on the reverse strand, counting down.
AACTGGACTGGACCACACTGACTGGACTGGACTGGACTGGACTGGACTAGACTGGACTGCACTGGACTGGACTGGACTGGACTGGACTGGACTGGACTGGACTCCACTGGACTGGACTGCACTGGACTGGACTGGACTGGACTGCACTGGACTGCACTGGACTGGACTGGACTCCACTGGACTGGACTGCACTGGACTGGACTGGACTGGACTGCACTGGACTGCACTGGACTGGACTGGACTGGACTGGACTCCACTGGACTGGACTGGACTGGACTGGACTGGACTGCACTGGACTGGACTGGACTGGTCTAATCACAAGAAGTCTCTTTGCCCTCCACAAAGGCGCCGTGGCACGCGCACTGCCCCACCCACCCTCAGTTACATAGATTGACAACTAAAATAATGTAATGCCTATGCTCACCCATGCAGGCATATATGATGTTATTTATACATAAGTATGTGAGTCATGTATGTGTATGCTGTGTGATACACACAGAAATGCATGTGTGTGTGCATATGGACATATATGGGGATATCACAGGTCATAGAACTATGGACGCTGAGTGGCCTCACAGCCTGAGCGCCGGGGACACTGGAGGTGTCCCACAGCCTGCGTTTGAGGGTAAGGGGGTGACACCTGCTCACAGAGGTGAGGATGTACCTTTATTCTCACGTTAGTTAGCCCCTTTAGGAGACAGGCTCTTTCAATGCTGGGAAGTATTTGCTGGCACCCTTTAACTTGCTCAGTTAGCACACAAAGCCAACCAGCACAATCGCTTCAAACTGCAACAGCTTAAAATAGCATTTTTTATCTCATAATGCTCATGTCATGGGTCAGGGAGCAGGAGGGCAGGGGTGGATACTCACCTTTGGGCCTCTCGAGGACTGTTGTCAGGGCATCGGCGGGCACAGGAGTCTCTTCCAAAGCTCAGTGGGGAGAAGGGGCCCTCCACATCTGCCTGTGGTTGTTGGGAGGACTTAGTGCCTCGCACAGCCTTGGCAGAAGGCCACCCTTGGCTCCTTGTCAGGGGCCTCTCCCCACACGTTATCTTCCTTCATCGGAGAGTGATAGATGAGGAGATAACAAGGCAACCAGGCAAGAGGTCACAGTCTCCTATTACCTCAGCTTGGACGCTGTATCCCAGAAAGTCGCCTGTTCTGTTTGACAAAACAAATGACTAAGTCTGGTCCACACCAAGGGAAGCAGTGAGATGGGGCAGGACCACAGGCCATGTCAGAGCGGCCGGCACAGCAGAGAAGGAAGGACAGGACAGACAGGCTTCGCCTGATGGGAGCTCCTGGACAGAGAAGATAGGTGGAAGGATGATTCTGGGCTTTGTGTTATCGTGTGTGTGTGTGTGTGTGTGTGTGTGTGTGTGTGTTTGTGTGTGTGTGTCTGTGTGTGTGTGTGTGAGTGAGTGTGTGTGTGAGTGTGTGTAAGAGTGTGTGAATGTGAGTGTGAGTATGTGTGTGAGTGTATGTGAGTGTGAGTGTGTTGTCTGTGTGTGTGGTGTGTGTATGTGTATGTGTGTGAGTGTGTATGTGTGTGTATGTGAGTGTGAGTGTGTGTGTGAGTGTGTGTGTGAGTGTGTGTGTGTGTGGTGTGTGTATGTGTGTGTGGTATGTATGTGTGTGAGTGTGTATGTGTGTGTGAGTATGTGTGTGAGAGTGTGTGTGAGAGTGACTGTGTGTGTTAGTGTGTGTATGTGAGTGTGAGTATGTGTGTGAGTGTGAGTATGTGTGTGTTGTGTGTGTGTCTGTGTTGTGTATGTGTGTGTTGTGTGTGTGTTGTGTGTATGTGTGTATTGTTTGTTGTGTGTGTTGTGTATGTGTGTGTTATGTGTGTGTGTTGTATGTGTGTGTGTGGATTTATTGGTTTCTTTTTTTAAAGATTTATTATTTTAATTATGTATATCTATGTGTGGGTATGTGTTCATGACTGCTGGTGCCTCTGAGGCTGTACTTACAGGAATTACAAATTTTATTTTATTTATTTATTTTGGTTTTTTGAGGCAGGATTTCTCTGTGTAGCCTTGGCTATTCTGGAACTCAATCTGCTCCCAAGACTGGGATTAAAGGCAGGAGCCACCACCACCTGGCTAGGAATTACAGATTTTCAAGGCGAAGGACCCTTTCCATATATCTGTCACTTTAATCTTTTCTATTGCAATCCAAACAAATACCTGTTCACTCCAGACACAACACCAAAGAAAGACCAAAGGAATGATGCCATTTAACTCAGCTTGATGAGCCGATGAGTTCATGAACTATTGGGTTTATTTTCACAAATATAGTGGTGACCACAAACCTGTTGCAATGTGGAAATTTTCCACCCTCGGATGAATGAATGATGACTTCTCCACATATAGATTCCCCTTTCAGTTACTTTCCCATCTCCTATATTCCGTAGCAGCCACCCAAGATCGGGTATGCCGGGGACAGAATTGTGTATGGATGAAGCATGTTAGGCAGGCATGAGAGGTAATTTGCCCTGCAATTCTGCTTCACTTGGGGTATGCAAGCCTCCTCCTCTGTTAACGATTTTGACAGTCTACTTACTTCATCTGAAGGTTCTATGCACTCTCTCTAAACAAGAAACCTCAGAATACCCTTGACCAACCTCCTGCATTGAACGACTCCCATCTCTGAGCAATATTATAGATTCCTACCCCTACTAACAACTCAGAGTTAGACAGCTCCTATTCATGTGTATTCCAAATGCTTCAAGGTGTACAGAAGGGCTAATCCACACCAAACTGGTATGCAATGAGGCAAAACTATGTCTAATAAATTTTTACGAGAATTTCCCATTTACTATGCACACCATTGACTTTTCTGTTGCTGTGATAAAATGCAATGGCCAGGAGCAATGAGTGGAAGGACCGGGGTTATCTTAGTTCCAGAGCGGACATAGTCTATCATGATAGAAAAGGCAGCAGGGGCATGAGGGCAGCCTTGGAGTCGGGATGCAGAGATACTACATTTCTCAGTACGCAGGAAGCAGAAACTGAGGGCAGGAAGTGGACTCGGGCTATAAAGCCCGCCTCCAGTGATATACTTCCTCTGCCAAGGCTCCACCTTCTGAAGGTTCCAAAACACCAACTGGGGACCAAGTGTCCTCATACATGAACCATGCTAACAGAGACCATCACATCATATTCTGTCCATGTGTAATTTCACATGCATATCATTAAAGTCAGATGCATTATGGGAAAGGACATAGACAGTAGGATAAAAGAATGCACACCCTCATTTGCCAACCAAAGCAGGGAACTACCACCAACACACCCCATAGTAACCAACTCCTTCCTTTATATCCCACAAAAAGAGATCCCAGGCTACAGGTTGAGGCCCCTGAGTACTGTCACTCATCTGGCCTGTTGTCAATCTTGACAATGTATCTACACATCTTTAATCCTCACTATTGCTTTGCTCCAAATAAAGAGACTTTGCCTCTTTTGCAAATCTGCGTGAGCCCCTATTTTCAATCCTTTGGATAAGAGGCCACAGATCTGGAAACACCTGGCCAGATCTCCAGCCACGGTAGCAAAGGCAGACACAAGAGGGTGTGACTGCAGTCTCGGGGATGGTTTGATGACCACTCACACCCTCCTTCTGTGAGACAACAGTGGCCCAATCTTATTGATAGTTCCAGGAGTAATGAGACTCCTGTGATCGAATGTTGTGCTTTGAGGGCAATTGTCCTGAGTAGTGCCCATTGTTAGGGGCTTAAAGCTTTTCTGGTGAATGATTTCACTCATTTTCACAGGAAGCCTGAGTGGTGAGCAAACACCGCTGGGTGTCACCTTCTTGCCCAATGGTCCCATCTCTGGCTTTCTTCTAGTGTACACTGTACATAGCCCTGTGTTTCTGCAGGACCGGCTCCTGCTGCTTCAAAAACTGATCTGTGTACTACTTGCCAGTGAGTGGCTTAGGGAACAGCGTGCAATCTGACTTTAACTAATGAGGGATGAGAAGTCTGTTTTGGGGACACTTTACTCTTCTGAGACCCTTAAAGTAAGACGCAAGTCAGGGATGGGGCTCTTCTGCTCTTTCCTCCTCATGGTCTATTTTCAGCCTTTTCATAGTTCTGTGGGCAGATGCGGTGTTTGCATCTTCAAAGCCCACCCCTCACAGTGACAGTGACACGCTTCCTCCAACAAGGCCACACCTACTCCACAAGGCCACACCTGCTAATAATGACACAACATTGGGGGGAGGAAGGGGGAGGGGGAAGAAGGGGGAGGAGAGGAAGGGGGAGGGGGAAGGAACAGGAGGGGGGGAGGAAGGGGAGGGAGGGAGGGGGAGGAGAGGAAGGGGAGGGGGAGGAAGGGGGAGGGGGAGGAAGGGGGAAGGGGAAGGAAGGGGGAAGGGGGAAGGGGGAGGAAGGGGGAGGGAAAGGAAGGGGGAAGGGGGAGGAGGGGGAAGGGGGAGGAAGGGGGAGGGAGGAAGGGGGAGGGAAAGGAAGGGGGAAGGGGGAGGAGGGGGAAGGGGGAGGAAGGGGGAGGGGAGGAAGGGGGAGGGGGAGGAGGGGGAAGGGGGAGGAAGGGGGAGGGAAGGAAGGGGGAGGGAAAGGAAGGGGAAGGGGGAGGAGGGGGAAGGGGGAGGAAGGGGGGAGGGAGGAAGGGGGAAGGGGGAGGAAGGGGGAGGGAGGAAGGGGGAGGGGGAGGAAGGGGAGGGGAAGGAAGGGAGGGGGAAGGAAGGGGGAGGGGGAGGAAAGGGGGAGGGGGAGGAAAGGGGGAGGGGGAGGAAGGGGAGGGGGAAGGAAGGGGAGGGGGAGGAAGGGGAGGGGGAGGAAAGGGGGAGGGGGAGGAAAGGGGGAGGGAGAGAAAGGGGAGGGGGAAGGAAGGGAGGGGGAGGAAGGGGGAGGGGGAGGAAAGGGGAGGGGGAGGAAAGGGGGAGGGGGAAGGAAGGGGAGGGGGAAGGAAGGGGAGGGGGAGGAAGGGGGAGGGGGAGGAAAGAGGGAGGGGGAGGAAAGGGGAGGGAGAAGAAAGGGGAGGGGAGGAAGGGGGAGGGGGAGGAAGGGGAGGGGGAGGAAGGGGGAGGGAAAGGAAGGGGAGGGGGAGGAAGGGGGAGGGGGAGGAAGGGGGAGGAAGGAAGAGGGGGAGGAAGGGGGAGGGGGGACATTTTCTCTCAAACCACCACAGCTCACTATCTCCATTCAGGAAAGACAAAACCAGGTTTGAAATGGGTTCAATAAGTTGCTAAAATTACGCACATTTTTTTTTACACTGGTGCACACTGAACCTAAGGTCTTGTGAATGTCAGGAAAGTGTGCTGTTGCTGAGCCTTGAACCCAGCCACAAAGCCCCTTAACAGAGTTTAATGCCAATTTTATACAATTTTGTATGGACATTTCATCTTCTCATTAACATCTTTACTCAATTCTACAGGTCCTAGTGTAGCTCAGTGGTAGCTCAGGAGGGAGACGGAGGACGGAGGGGGAGGGAGAGCTGGGACGAGAGAATGGGAGAGACAGAGAGAAGCAGAGTGCAAATTAATGACATTTAATTAGTCAGATGCACGCTGGATCTTACCATTTTCTACTTGTTTCTCAGATATCCCTCTTTGTTCTCAAACCTAGTTTTATGAAGATAATATGGAGATAAGAATGTGTAACGTTTTCATTCTTTCTCTTCCTATCAAGGAGGCTGTCTTGCAAATGTCTTGCTTGAATAGTAATAATTCGGATTATAGCTAGGCATGGTGACATATACTTATGATCTCAGCACTTCAGGAACCGAGAGGAGGCACAACAAATTCATGATCAGTCTGCGTTACATGGTGAGACCGTGTTGAACAATCTTAAATAAACAAATAAACAACTAAATGAGTATTATAACAATAGTAAAAAGCTGCCATTTACTTAGTGATGATGGGCCAACTTTACATCTGTGCACATACGTAGCTGTACATACCTGATTACATGTGTGTACACATGCATATAATTTTAATTCTCACGGTGGTTTTATCCAGAACATAACGATCCCCATTTGACAAGTAAGGAAATGCTTTGAGAGAGGAACTTAACCACAGAGAGCAAACACAGTGTCTAGATTCAGATTACAGCATGTCCCCTTGAGCTGGTAGGATGGCTCCATGGTTAAGAGCATTGGCTGCTCTCACGGAGAATGAGGGTTTGGGTCTCAGCACCACATGGTGGCTCCCTTTCCAACCTCTGAGGGTGCCGGCATGCATGTGGTACACAAACGTACAGACACATAAACGTTAAATCTTTAAAAAAATGTCCACTTGGCCTAAAGGTCATACTTTCCCGCTTCCGTGCCTTCATCTCTACTGGGTGTAGCTATTTAGAAGCTCAAGAGGGATGGTGTGTTAGTTAGTTAGCGCAAAATGGCAGAGGCAGCTTAACCAGAGGGAATGTTCGCTTGGGCTCAGGGTTTCGGAGCTTTTAGTTCACGTTGCTCAGCCCGGTTGCCTTTAGGCCTGCTGGGTGAGATTTTCCTGCGTCATCCTAGCAGGAAGCAAGAGTCTGCATATCGCCCCCCATGGGATGCTTGGGAAGCTTTCTTCTCCTAAGTCCTACTCATCCCAGGTCCCACCACCTCCTACTCCATTAACACCTGGGCTACAGAGGGCATTTAAGATCCCAGTCACAACAGACATCCTCACTCCCCGAGGCAACTCTGGTAGAGAGTCTAACAGGACCAGCTGATGCTGACGAAGCTGACCAAACCATCTGGGCCCACATAATGTTTCGCCGTAGCTCATTAATCTGTAACGGTTCCAGCCCGCACCACGAAGGAAACAAACTCACCCAGGTTACCAAGATACTCAGTTCTGAGTTTCAGTTTTTTAAAAAACAAGAAGGAGAAAAAGCAAGACCCGCACTCTGTCTTTACTGAGCAGAGCTTGGTGGCCTGATGTGCCTTCTCTTGGGAGAGGACATGTCGGGATGGAGATGGGGCTCACTGCTATCTTTTCCCACTTTCATTATAGAGCATTGACTCATGGATGTTTCAAACACCTATGCAAATTCATGAATCCAAGAACCATCAGCTCCAGTATCAAGAAAAAGTCACAATTGTGTATTATACCTGTTTACATTCCTACACAAAATAACGCGATGACTTCATTCATTGTCATTTTTTTATATACTCATAAAGTTTATTGGTTTTGAAGATGTCTTGGAAGGTCTGATTTTTCTCACTGTTCAAGAATTCTTCAGCATTCACAGAACACTATTTGTAGCTCTATCAGAGCCTCTCAGAAAATAAACGAGTTACTTGTAGCCACCAGAGTTAAGAACAAAGTATTTTCAAAGGTGATACCCATAAAAATACAGTAGTCTTTGGACGCATTTTGACACAGTGCAATCTGGACTTACACTCGCCATCTCGACAGCCTTGCCGACTTGTGGCCCGAGCAGCCACGAGGCTGGATTAATGAGCTGACGTCATTACCTGAGACGTCTTCATAACTTTTAAGTAATAAAGCACAGTTTTTCATTTTGCACTGAGCCCTACAAACTGGGTAGCTGGTTCTGTCCAGACCGTACCCTTAGGGAGCTCTGGCAGGAGCTAAACACCATTCTAGAACAGTAAAGTGGTATTGCTTCCCATTAAAAGCCTTGCTTTTAGAGCATTCTTAACTCATTCTTTAAATGTATGAGATTTATTGTGCCTCTTACAAGGCAGATGCTAAGGTTTGAACGTTCATCTCCAGAATTTGCGCATTTAGAACTTAATCCCCCAAAGTCATATTTAATAATATTTAGAGAAGGGACCTTCTGGAGGTGAGTAAGGGAAGTCTCTGAACTCATGACTAGATCGATCCATACATGGATTAGTGGATTAATTAGTTATGGAGGAAGGGAGTTAGCAGGATTGGATGTATTCTAAAACCAGATTATTTGCTTTGGTGAGCTCCTTTACCCCCTCCCACCGCCCTCTCTCTCTCTCTCTCTCTCTCTCTCTCTCTCTCTCTCTCTCTCTCTCTCTCTCTCTCTCTCTCTCTCTCACACACACACACACACACACAGGGCAGAGTCCCTGTCAGTGAGAAGGTTCACACTAGGTATAGCTCCTTGATCTTAGACATCCCAGCTTCCAGAACCATAAGACACATATGTATCTTTCCTTTATGATTCCCCTAGTTTCAAACATTCAGTTATAGCAACTGACAACAGAGTAAGACAGAAGCTAGGTTTTGAAGGTCTGCAAAGTATTGTACTAACTCAAGAAACAAAAAAACTAAACAGAGCTCCTGTTAACCAAAGATGAGACCAAACTGGAAGGCACTATGCACAGCGCTAAGAATTTATGAACAATAAAAACTTCAGAATCAATCCAGGCAAAGCACATGGGAAGTACCAGAAGCCAAACCTCATGCAGGCTGTGGAGGAGAGCGCATGAGCATTACTTCCACAGATTAAACTTTAATTGGCCGCAGGACATTTTCATCTAAGGAGAGAAAGTTTGCAAAGTTCCCATCCAGAGCCCATCAAAGGGCTGTCCACACAAAGGGCTTCGGTTTGTGTTTGGGGAAGCCAGTGGGGGAAAAGATCCAGGCCGTATCCTGTTGATATCCTAGGAGGCTCAAAGGCAGGATAAGGGCCTGTGTGTGCAGGGCAGCCGGCCACCAACCACTTAGCCCTCCCCTTTCCTCCATGTCCCCTGAGTCACCAGGGTCAGGTGAGGACAGTGACATTTGTAGACAGGCCTACACTGTAGTTTGGCGAGCAGGCACATCGCCCTTCCCAGGAAGAAGTTCCCAGGGCTCACCCGACAGTGTGAAAGGCAGATGGTAGGTGCTGTCATCATCATTTCAGTACTAAATTTGTGTTAATTTGATGGCACGTTTAAAACTATGGGCTCACTCGCCATAGGGGATTTAGAAAGCAGAGAAATGGCAAGAAGAACTCACCTACAATTCCAGTGTCTAGAGAAACAATTGAATTATCAAGTAATAGTCTGAATGTCCTTCTGATGGAATTTCACACGGGATGGTGTCAGCTCGGCCTGCAGTGGTTCGGCCAGCGGATGAGAAGACCTGCTCCCGTCAGTTTTGTATTATTTCTTCAGGAGACCATGGTGCTGCGCATGCGCGTTTTCCAGAGTGGTATGGAAGACTCGTCTCCCTTCCTAGCAAGCAGAAGTTAGAGGGGCACAGAACAACCTGCTCTTTTCATCTGTGTTGTGAAATGGGAGAGAAATTTGCCAGCTGTTTCACTTAGAACTACTTAAACATAAGATCCATAAATTTTAGTGTAAGCAGAACCTGACATATTCCATCTTTTCCAAATCACTAACCAGCTGTCCTGGCACCGTGAATGGAGTTATGCGTACATTCTTTATTCATCTGAGTTTCTTTTGTTGTTGGGTTTCACTTTGTTTTGTTTTTCTAGACAGGGTTTCTCTGTAGCTTTGGAGGCTGACCTGGAACTCACTCTGTAGACCAGGCTGGTCTCCAACTCACAGAGCTCCACCTGCCTCTGCCTCCCGAGTGCTGGGATTAAAGGCGTGCGCCACCATGGGTTATTCATCTGTATTCCTGCCATGAGCTCCCTTACAGTGTTGTTTAAAATTGGGGTTCATTGGGTTTCTTCATTCTTCTGGTGCATGGGTATTTAAATTTTCTTTAACTATAGGTCTTTTTTTCCTTCTCTGAATTGTCAGCTTGAATTTTTCGGGTGAGGGTGCGTGGGAGAGTGTCTGGGGTCTCGTGTACCCTGAACATATTTTGTGCCACTAAGCTATGCGTTTCATTGCTTTTCTTACGTCACCCTCACCCTGTTTCTGTGGCCTCTATTCTGCCTAATCCTTGTGTCTTTAAAATTCTTGGTACTTTTGTTCCGCCTAAGCCGTGTTTGATCTAATGAGGATTAGTATTTCTCCTAAGTTTTATTCCAGCATTACTAATGTGCTTGTAGTGATTTATTTAAAATCTAAAAAGCAATGTGTGTGTGTGTGTGTGTGAGTGTGTGTGTCTATGTGTGTGTGTGTGAGTGTGTGTGTGTGTGTGTGTGTGTGTGTGTGTGATTTGCCTGCATGCCCGTCTTTGCATCACGTGCATTCCTGGTGCCTGTGAAGGTCAGAAGAGGACATCAGATCCTGCAGTCACAGACAAATGAGCCATCAGGTGGGTGCTGGGAATTGAACCTGGGTCCTCTGGACCCAGCATGTGCTCCAGACTGTGTGAAGTAGCAGGCAGCTGTGAGTCACCTGATGTGGCTCTGGGGCTAAACTCAACTCCAGGAGCAGCGAGCCTGTCTAACCACCAAGCCATCCTAGCCCCTCCATCCTCTCAAGGGCCACGTAATGTTCCACTGTAGTAGTTACACGCTGTGCTTCCTGCATCTACTCAGCTTACACTCTGTCTTTTTCTGTTCTTCATTTTTTCTTCAGATCAATCCACACACTCACACACTCACACATGCTCACACACACACATGCTCACACACACTCACACACACACACACACACACTCTCACACATGCTCACACACACACACACACACACACACACACACACACTCCTATACAGGGTTAATGTCTGGAAAGAAGACATTATTTTATTATTTAGTTCCTTCTTGTGCAAATGTCTGCTGTTTTGTTTCTGTAAGGCAGCAGATCAAACCAGTAAGAGGGGTCTTCATCCTGCTTTAAGCCCTGAGGGTTAATTAACATTTCATATGTAGACAGAAGAGAAGAGAGACTTCCAGTATTCACTCAGCATGCACTGCAGATGGGTAGAAAAATAAGGATTGCTGTTCTCAAAGTGTCCTGGAGAAACCCAATTCTGATTCAAAATTTACTTTCCTACGTATAAAACTTTGGTTATGGTTCTCTATTCCTGTCCTTCTTTCTGACACAGTGTGGCTCACTGGGCGTGGAGCTCATGGTGTTGGCTCGGGGTTGGCCAGACCTCCATCCCCATCCTCGATTAACTGGGGTTACAGATGCTTACCACCCAGCCTGGCTCCTTCACCTGAGGACCCGAACTCAGATCTTCATGTGAGCACAGCAAGCTCTTTACTGACTGGGCAATCTGTCTATCACTGAATGAGCTTTAAAACTGCACTTTTCATAACCAGAACTTCCTCCCTCCCTTCCTTCCTTCCTTCTTCTTCTTCTTCTTCTTCTTCTTCTTCTTCTTCTTCCTTCCTTCCTTCCTTCCTTCCTTCCTTCCTTCCTTTCCTTCCTCCCTCCCTCCCTCCCTTCCCTCCCTCCCTCCCTCCCTCCCTCCCTCCCTCCCTCCCTCCCTCCCTCCCTCCCTTCCTCCCTTTCTCTTCCTCTCTCCCTTCCTTTCTTTTTGGTGGCGCCTCTGGCTGATGGACAAGGTGACTTCTCTGCTGCTGTGGCCGCAGTGTCTACACTGTTGGGTTTAAGAGGTCGCGGTGTTGCTGCCAGTCTTTCGGGCAGCCCGGCCCCGGCTCCGGTGAGCCAGCGCCAGCTCCTCTGAGGCAGCCCTTGGCTCCTGCCCTTGACCTTTTGTTCATGCCCAGCCTTGTGGTGTGAGATTACATAAGATGCGGCAGGATTGTTGACTCACTGACTGTAATCCCTGACTTTCGCCTGGTAACCCTGAAACGTGGGGAGAGATGGGGTGGGGGGCGAGAAGCTAAGTCGTCATGATAATCAAGGAGTTCGCCCAAAGCCTGTGCCCCCCACAACACAACGCAGAGTTTATGTCATTTGACTTACACTTTATTAAATGGACAACAGTGCACCGTAGCATGCGATTCCCAGCACTGCTGAGAGGAATTAGTGAGGTGGAGAAGGGTACAGTTCCCACCCAGTGAAGGGTAAATATTATGGAAGAAAACAAAATTGGAGCCAACAAGGTGGCTCACTGGGCTGCAAAGCCTGGGCTCTGAGCTGGAACCTTGGGGCCCACACGGCAGAAGGAGGAAGGAGCCCACTCCTGCAGAGCTCCACATGGCCACTGCGTGTGCGCGTGTGCGCGTGTGCACCTGCATGCCCTCGCCCACGCCAAACACACAAGTGTAATACTCATGTTCTGGCAAATGACTAGTGTGTACTGTAAGGACCCAGGCATCACGCTGACCTGCCCGTCACCTGGCAGATGCACTCAGGCAGTGCCCTGGTCAGCCCAGGGGTCCATGAGTACCAGTCTGCAGGAGGTGCAAAGGACCCTTTAAAAGTCAGACCCTCTCTCTCTCTGTCTCTCTCTGTCTCTCTGTCTCTCTCTGTCTCTCTCTGTCTCTCTCTGTCTCTCTGTCTCTCTCTCTCTCTCTCTCTCTCTCTCTCTCTCTCTCTCTCTCTCTCTCTCTCTCTCTCTCGCTTTCTGTTGGCCACCAGCTATCCCCCCCCTCTTCTCTCTCCTCTTCTCTCCCCTTCTGTTCCCGGTGCCTCTATGTCTCCTCCCTTCTTCCTCACTCCCCTTTCTAAATAAACTCCTCATAAGCTCTGTCTGCCTGGCGTGTTATTCTCCCGCCGGGTCACCCTCGCGTGCTATGGAACCCGCTATGCTGTCCACGTGGTCCGTCACCTTGGGACCCCACTCCCTCTCCCCGCCCCCTCCAGCTTTTATTCTTATAACTGTAACTAAAGAATAACATTTGGCTTGAAACCCGATTCTAGACTGAATCTGCGTCTTTGGAGACTTGATTGACCGATCGATTGTTTGATGGATTGATTGATGGATTGATTGATGGATGGATGGATGGATTGATTGATGGATTGATTGATTGACATGCCTCCTGTAATACTCGCACTTCTCTTCCCATGCGCTGCTGGGATAACTAACTTTAGTGATGGTTTAAGCAGCTTTTGAGTTTTGAAGGTAGACTTCTGAGATTCACGAAGCATCTGTTTTCAGACCCTGTCTCATGAAGCTCACAGCAGCCCAGAACAGCCAAGGATCTTCGTAAATGTCTGCCTGCCCCTGGTGCTGGGGTTACGGTGTTCCCACCAGGCTAGGTGTGTATGGTGCTGAGGAAAACTGTAGGGGTTCACTGATACTCAACAAGCATCTTCCAACTGAGCCTACATTATAATAATTACAATACTTCATTTAAGAAAATGTATTCTTTGCTGAGCAGTGGTGGTGCACGCCTTTAGTTCCAGCACTCAGGAGGCAGAGGCAGATAGATCTCTGTGAGTTCAAGGCCAGTCTGGTGTACAGAGGGGGAGTTTCAGGACAGCCAGGGCTGCACAGAGAAACCCTATCTGGGAAAACCAAAACCAAAACTAAACTTACCCTTTTTTCTTGTGAGGACAGTTAAGAACACTTGGAAGGATTTATATTTGCTTTGAGTTTCAATCACCTATAGTTGCAGGAAACTTACTGTTACAAGTCCGACACATTTTGACATTTTGTCCCAGTCTTCTTTAATTCTATGCACTCTTAAACATTTTGCTTAATGGCTTCTCATCAATAGATGGATATTTCTCCACCTTTACGGGTTGGGACTTGAAAGGAAACCTAAGTGAATGCTAAGATGTGCGTGTGGGGTATGCCTGTAGACCCATCTGCTAGGAGACTGCGGCAGGAGGGCAGCTTGGGATTGGGAGATGGTTCTAGGCCACCCTTGGTGGTACAGTGATGCTCCTGTATCCACAACAAGCAGACACCTCAGCTGTGGATCACGGGTAAAGCACAAGTGTAGCATGTTGTTTTCCGCCAGCCAGCCTGCCGCCAGTCTGGCGCGCCGGCCCCAAATAACACGCGGAGACTCTGTATTTGATACAATCCTGTTGGCCAGTTACTATCATTGCTTATGGGCTAGCTCTGTCTTAATTATTAACCCATTTCTATTATTCTAAGTATTTCCACGTGGCTTATCTTACCAGAGAGGCAGGCTGCATCTGGTCTCTCCAGGCTCTACATGCTGACTCCTCCTAACTACTTCCTCTTTCCTCCTGGTCTCCTAGCCTCGCCTGTCTTGCTTTTCCATTGGCCCAACAGTGCTTTATTGTTTATCCAGTATGAGAAACATATTTACAGAATGACATCTCCCATCACACAAGGACCTTGGCTCAGCCCTCGGCAATGGGGCTGCGCCTGGGGGATACTGATATTAATAGTCTGTCTAGGAGGGGATGCCCAGGACATAGGTGGAGGAGGTACGCAGCAGTCGGTCAGCTGTCTCCTCAGCATGCTGCCTCTCCCATGACTTCCTGGTCCTCCTCACCCTTTGTTCCAGAAACTCTTTGCTCCAGGCTGGCTCCTGGTTCCAACTCTGGCTCCAGTCCTACGTCTGAGCAGCCTTCTGTAGGAGCTCACAAGCACAGAGATTAATTACTGTCTATGACTCTTCGCCGTGAGGCCATTAAAATTCCTGAAGTGAAATGATTGGCTTGGATGACGCGTCCTCTAAGACTCCTAATGAATCCTGCCAAATTGTTCCCAGGAAGGCACTTGGACTAATTTTCTAGGCCAGGGTACAAGCGATGAGCTTCATGGTAGCACTGAACGTCTGTTTTATTTTTCTTAGAGACTTACTTTTTATTTTGGGGGCCCAAAGGTATATATGGGCACAGCGTGAATTCTTGGTAGAGGTAGAGGTCAGGAGAGGCCTTGCGTCTGCTGGAGCTGCAGTTACAGCAGGTCTAAGGCGTGTGGGTGCTGGGAACCAATACCATGTCCTCTGCGAGAGCAGCCAGTGCTTTAACCACTGAGCTATCCCTCCAGCTCCTGAAAAGCCTGTTCCAACATTACAGAACTCATTACACTTGGCCTCTCTGGCATCATACACGAAGATAAAATGAAAAACTAGCTTCCTTGATTGGACGGCTAGGTGCCTTTGCGAATTTTCAGTTCTTTTATTACTTGTTTTATTTTGTTCCGGTCTCCTGCTTACAGTGAGCCTGGAGGGCTCTAAAAGCGGGGACTATTCCATCTGTTTGCGTTCATCCTTTTCTGAGGACACCTCTGGTACCTATTAACAGCGGTGAGCCGGTTTTCCTGAAGACAAACACAAAGGAAAATATCATCGTTGCAATGTTGTGTTATTTTAAGGGTAACCAGACAACTGGGCCAAACTAGATTTTGGGAGTGCGTTTCTGCTCCGTGCATGAAGCCAGTGGCTCTTAGCGGCGCCAAGTGGGTCAGCTATAACAGCAACTAGGTATGGATGACGACACAGTGTTGAAATCTAAGGATTGCTCCACACGAGTTAAAAAGCACTCAAGGTTTACGTCATCACAAGATCTTCACTCACTCTTTCGGAGTGTGAAGTGAGCGGTGTCAGAGGTCACCCATAGACAGTGCTGTCCATTGACATGTAGAACGAGCCAAACCTGAGCTGGAGAGGTGACTCAGCAGTTAGAAGCACTGGCTGCCCTTCCAAAGGACCAGAGGTCGATTCCCAGCGTCCAAACCATCTGTAACTCAGGCTCTAGTGGATCTGGTGCCTTCTTCTGCCCCTCATGGGCGGGCATTGCAGGTATGTGGTGCACATATATACATGCAGATAACATGAGCCAATCCCGTGATTTTAGAAATATTCAAAAATGTGCCTACATATAGTCATTTAAACCTACATTCAGTGCAAAAATAAAAAAACCATTAGTGAGTCATTACAGACATTCTCTATTGGGTCCCTCTGCATGAATGTGACAGTTGTGGGTTCCGGGCAACAGGAGCAGGGGCTCTCCCCGTGCTCTGGCCGCTCTTGGGAACCTGTTCCTCATGTGGATGTCCTGCCCGGCCTGAATACAGGGAGAGGGGCTTGGTCTTAAGGCTGCTTGCTATGCCATGCTTTGCTGCTGCCATGGAAGGCCTGACCCCTTCTGAGTGCATACGGAGGAAGGGTGGATTGAGGGGGGAGGGTAGGCTGTGGTTGGGATGTAAATAAATAAAAATAAAACCAAAAACCTAGGAAACAAAGATTTGCTTGGTATTATGTATGTTATCATATATATATATATATACTAGAAATTAAAATCATCTATACAAACTATACAACCTTTTAAGTAAGTTATGATCTATTTACAATGGAACTTTTAGATAACACTTAAAATATTCTTTTGAAAATTAAAGTGTTTGCAGTTATAATGGTGGGATAAATTGCATGAACAAAATATCAAAACATCACACTGAAAAACACATTTATATATTTATTATAAAACTGTTAAAAATAAATTCATCAAAAGCTTCTATATTGGTTTAAAGTCATCCTGTATTCAATACTTACATTCTCTATTGGGTCCCTCTATTGGGTCCCATCTATGTTGGGACAAGCTACATTTTGTGTCTTTAGAACCCTGATTAGGGGTGGGAGAGATGGCTGGGCAGGTAAAGGCAGTTGCCTCCATGTCTGTCATCTGGAGTATAATTCCTGAGTCCCACGTCGTGTTAGGATTCCCAGTGTTGTGAAGAGGCAACATGACCATGGCCGCAGCAACTCTTATAAAGAAGAACATTCAGTTGGGGCTGGCTTACAGCTCAGAGGTTCAGTCCGTTGTCATCATGGTGGGACATGGCTGTGTGCAGGCCGACACGGTGCTGGAGCTGACAGTCCTCACTTTGATCAGCAGGCAACGGAAGTGATCTGAGACACTGGCTTGGGCATACATGAGACCTCAGAGCCTGCTTTCATAGAGACACATGTCCTCCAACAAGGCCACACCTACTCCTTCCAACGGCGCCATGCTTCCTTCGGGGGCCATTTTCTTCCAAACCACCACACGCATGATGGAAGGAGAGGCGTGAGTAGTCCTGTGGGCTCTACATCTGTGCCACTGATGCAGGCATGAACTTACATTCATGTACACATGTGTGCATGCACACATAGGCAATAAACAAACCCAATGATTTCAAATCCTATGTGGATAGTGCTGCCTTATTGAACAGCTCAGAGGTTTATGGCGTCAGGATTTTAGTAGACGAAGGGAATGTATGTTCCAGAAATTAGGAGGACGTTTTAGAAGGTATATTAGTTTGGCTCTCCACGGTAGCAGACCCTGAGACAAAGATTGGAACACACGTAGTTACTTTGGAGGCGATCGTGTTGGTGGCAGTGGCGACGGTCCAGCGAAGCTCAGTGCTGTAGCCTGTCGAAGCCTGTGTTGTTGACTGCACCGTGAAAGGGATTTCAGCATGAGTCAGTGTGTGGCAGGGTTGGAATTTACTAAGAAAAGATGGATTTAACTGTGGGTCATAGAGAAATAACAGAACACAGGGAAAGGTGTGGACACCCAAGAGCATGGGTGTGGGCCTCTCACGAGTCATGCCACGGGTGTGGGCTTCTCTCAGTCATGCCGAAGTGTGTTTGCAGGGGCCACATCTACGCTCTTCCTGGCTTCTCAAGTCCATCCCAAAGGCTTGCTAGGGACATCCTGCACACACACACTTGTTTTGGAAAATGAGATCATTGGATGTTTCTTGACATGCATTGAATAGATTACAGTTGATAAGGAAAAACCACAGGTTAGGAGGGCTGCAAAAGGGATTAGGATATATATCCTGTATATTAAATAAAGTTCAACCTTTTGATACTGTGACACAATATTGTGACACACTATTGTCATCAACAAAGCTTACTCTTGATAATCACAGTCAAGTTACCAAAAAATAAATAAATAAATAAATAAATAAATAAATAAAAGAAAGAAAAAAAAGAAAAGACAAAAGAAAACCTTAAGGTGCTTTCAGAAAGTCTACCAATTTGTGTTGGGTTGCGTACTAGCTATTTTCTTGTGACAAAATACCTGGAAAAGTAACTTAAAAGAGAGGGAAGCTGGTTTTGTCTCGTGGTTCCATCATGCTGGGGGAGTTGCGATGGTAGGAAGCCCACCAGCCACTTCCTATCCACAGTCAGGAAGCAGAGGGCAATGAAGGCATGGAATGGTGCTGACCACAGGGAGGACGGGTTCCCCACACAGTTAACCCTCTCGCAGAATGCTCCCGTGTTTATTTAACACATTCAATTGGCGTGGCTTACGTGTTCAGAGGTTTAGTCCATTGTCATCATGGTGGCGTGCAGGCAGACATGGTGCCAGACAGGGAGCTGAGAGTCCTTACACACTGACCCAAATGCAACAGAACGTGGTCTGGGACACTGGGTGTGGCTTTGAAACATCTCCACACATGAGAAATATGCCTTGGGGTCTGGAGAGGGGCTCAGTGGTTAACAGCACAGCTGTTCTTCCAGAGGACCCAGGTTCAATTTCCAGCTCCCACATGACAGCTCCCACCTGTCTGAAACTCCAGATTCAGGGCATCTGACACCCTCACACAGATGTACATGCAGGAAGCACACCAATGCACATAAGACGAAAATAAACTTAAAAGTGTCTTGATACAGGAAACCTTCACAGCAAACTCACAGCTGTTGGGGGCTTTACCTGTACTTAAGGGTTATTATGGCCTCCCTCCCTTTCCATGCCCCATTAACTTTCTCTCCCTTTTATATACCCTTAATCCCATGAAATATTGGGAGTAGGGAAGTGAGACAGAGAAAGGAACAGCCCAATAAAAGGGGGGTAGTGGTGGGTAGCAGGGAACAGGAGCACTGGCCAACACAATATTCCAAAGGAGAGGCGGAGGATATGGGGTATTCATGTACCCCTTTCCAATCCATCATTGGTCACAAACTGAGTCATTTTGACTGAAATGTGTGCCCACGTAGAAGGAATAATAAAAACCCAGAGACAGATATTGGAGTTAAAGCTGAAGATCAGAGAAGCAACGCTGCCAGCCACTAGAGAGTTGTCACCTCTCCCCATGCTCAGACCAAAGGGTGACCCACCAGACCTCAGGCTGCTCCCCACTGCATTGCTACTCAGGCTGCAATGAGCTCGGGTCTCTGGCGCCGCATAGTCTCTCTGGAGTAAACGCCTCAGCTCTGCTGCTCCTTTAGACTGATTCACTCTCCTGTAGCCCAGGGTGGTCTTGAACTCACAGAGATCTGCCTGCCTCTATCTCCCGAGTGCTGGGATTAAAGGTGTTTAGCACCACTGCCTGCCTGGCTTCTATGTCTGTGGCTAGCTCTGCACTCTGATCTTCAGACAAGCTTTATCTGTTAGATCATAAACAAAATATCACCACGAGCCCACAGCCAGAAAAGTTCCTTAAATCAAAGGGACAATAATGAGCAGCAACCCTCTTCAGCTGCTGACCAGTGTAGAGACAAAGTGTTTTCTGCTACAGTAGACCTGCATGCTCTAAGGCGAGATTCCCTCTGTTTTCTACGATCCTAGAGACCTGACACTACCAAGACTCCTTCATGCTTCTCTGTCTTGTTAGGACGCTATTTTTTGAACAGCAGAATACTATTCCATTGTGCAAATGTACCACATTTTCTTCACCCACTCATCTACTGATGGACATCTATATTCTTCCCAATTTCTGGCTAACATGAATAGACCAGCAACCATCATGGATGAGGCAAGTGTCTGTAGTATGAAGTAGAGTCCTTCGGGTAGATGCCCATGGGTGGTGTGGTGATCTGAAACAAAATGGCCCCCAAAGGAGGTGGTACTATTAGGAGGTGTGGCCTTGCTGGAGGCGGTGTTTGGATGAAGTGTGTGGCTGTGGGGGTGGGCTTGAGGTGTCTTCTGCTCCAGCTTCTCTCAGTGGAACACTCGGTCGACTTCCTGTTGCCTGCAGGATGTGGGACTCTCAGCTACTTCTGCCTACACATCACTACGTCCCACCATGACGGTATTGGCCTGAACTTCTGTTCCGTAAACAAGCCAATGAAATGTTTTCCTTCCTAAGAGCAGCCATGGTCACGTTGTCTCCTCACAGCAATAGGAACCGTAGGACAAGTGACACAGCTGGGTCTTGAGGTAGATCTATTGTGAGGAACGTCCACACCGCTCCCCACTGTGCCTGTAGAAGTTTGCACGCCCACCAGTGATGGAGAGTGTTCGCTTTGCTCCACAGCGTGAGCTGTCACATGTTTCATTGACTGACGACGACATCTCATCCGTTTGAGTTTGCATTTCCCTGGTCCCTGTGCCCCAGTTCTTACACAAGCATCCCATATGAACTGGCCAATGGCTTTCCAGTCCTTTTGCTTCTGTTGTTCTGTTTCTTTCTGCCCTTCTCCATCTATAAAACCAATCTCCTCTGTGGAGACCATGGGAACCCTGACTCTGTTTTGTGGAAACGCACAGCCACGGAACATCGGCAGATCTCCACATTATAATTTTGGCCTTTAACTCTAGTGATTTATAATTTGTCGAGGCACACACTTGCATCAGGAGCCTCCAGTTTGCTTGGGAGTGAGTCATCAGTGCAAGACGTGAGCTTTGCCTTCATAGCTCCTTATATGATAACGGCCTGCTGTCTGGTGGGCCACTTATTCCCTGTGGATCAGGTTTCTGAGTGGGATGTTTAGTTGACGGACACTCCTGATTACTGCTCTTTCTTTTCCGCCCGAGGAGTGTAGGAGGAGACATCAGGGATCTCTATTCCTCTTTTATTTCTCAATCTGTCTGCAGAGGGTTAACCTAGTCTAGACTCTGCCCATCCTCTCTTTTGGGAGGCCTTTGCTGCAATTGCCTTCTTTTGGGTGGCCAGATGGCTGCAATGTACTTTAGGAATCAAATATCATTAAGATCCCTGTCTTGCCGACAGAGTCAGACTTCTGGAGTAAATCTTTATGCTTTATCTCAGGGCAGCTCCTTCCCTTTATGCTGCATGCTTTCCTCACACTCGGTTGTGCATTCAGGCAGGAGGAAAAGATGTTTATTCGCCTCTACACATCCTCCCAAAGTAAGCTCTCTGCAGGCCATATCAAGTGGGTTGCTGTATGAGAATGACAGCTGTTCAGCAGAAAGTAGAAATTTAAAGGAAACTTTCATGTTTTTTTCACCATCGTTTATTGTGTGTTATGGCGATAAATGTATTTCAGAGCGGTATTCATGGCTTTGAATCTCAATCATCTCCATAAATAATCACACAAGTGTTAGCATATGGTGGCATCTGTGTTTTGTTTCTAAAAATTTGAATTACTAACAATTTGAATTTATCAATTAATGTGCCTTGTGAAAGCTGTTTGCGCCTTCTTGGACAACCCCATGTGTTTCTGGTCATTTAAAACAGGGACTTTAGACTCATCATCAACACCTCCTCCTTCTTGCTCTGCTTTCCAGAACATTTGTTCATCAGACATTTAATGAGTGACTAAGTGCTAATAACACAATCCTGTGAGTGCCCAGAAGCGACCCTGGTTGACAGTCTTCCTCTTGGCTCAGCCCAGCCTCTTACTGTACTTTCTTCAACTGCTGCTACTTGACACTGCCATTTTCTGTCTCTATAATGTCACACTGGCACCAATTTTCTCTTTCAGAAATACGGAGACTTTTCATGGTCACCTTGATTGAAAGAACACAGTGAGGCTAGCCAGGACCATGTCTTACCACCTCCCCCTTTCTACCAGGTCCCCTAAGAAAACAGAAACACCAAGTATAAAACACTTCTCCTTGGGGCTGGAGATGTAGCTCAGTTGGTGGAGTGCTTGTCAACTCTGCATGGAGCTCCGAGTTTGACCCCAACACTGTATAAGACCAGATGTGGTATTGCGCATGGGCAATCCCAGCCTTTGGAAGACAGAGACAGGTGCAGCAGAGGCTCAGAGCTGTCTTCAGACATGCAATGAGGTCAAGGCCAGCCTGAGATGTGTGGAACGAAGTAAAAGTGATAAAAAGAGAATGCAGTTCAGCCAGTCAGAGCTCACAGAGCCTCGCACGGCAACACCAACAACCTGCTTTCAAGCTCATTCCTAACAGATAAGGCAGGGCCACATCTTAGAGTCTTGTTTGCCAGGCTTTCCTCTGGCCCCTGGTACCATGAGCATCTGGTGACATTCTGACCTTTCACGATCTGTCCTGTTTCTCCCCATCAGCCCCTCGGTGTAGAGATCTTCTTCTTATGGCGTTCTCCCGCATTTCTTGCGTTCACGTATTTATTGTTATTATTATTTGGTGCTTCAGATGGACGCCAAGGCCCCCTTACCTCCTAGGCAATCGGTCTGCCACTGAACTGGGCTCAGGCCTGACATCCCTTCTGTCTCTTCTCTGAGTACCCACATCCTGTGATGACTGCCGGGCACACAGAACTCTGACTGATGTAAGGGTCTCCTGGAGTGCTTATCAAAGACACTTCCTTGCCTGTCAAGATGCTCGGTGAGTAAAAGTATCTGTTGCCAAGACGAATGACCTAAGTTTGAGCCCCGAGACTCACCCGGTAGAAGGAGAGAAATCCCTTAAGTGGCTGTTCCATGCACCATGCACTCACGCAAGATGGTACATGTACAGCTCTCTCTCTCTCTCTCTCTCTCTCTCTCTCTCTCTCTCTCTCTCTCTCATCACACACACACACACACACACACACACACACATTGATTTACACTTTATGCATATGAACGCTTTGCCGGTATGTATGTCTATATGTACACCATGCCCATACCTGAATGCATGCCTCTACACACAACAGGCGGGGTTGGGGGTGTGGGGTGTGTGGGGGTGGAGTAGGCAGTACCCGCCCCTGCGCTCAGAAACGCCCCCTGGGCTGAGGGCTCCTGGAGATCTGATGGAAGCTGCCCGGCTTCGGCTGCCCTCCCCCTGGCACGTGCCTTCATCAGGACACAACATGTCCATATCTGAATGTATGTCTACACACACACCATGCTCATGCCTGGTGCCAGCAGAGATCAAAAGAAAGGGTAGGACCCCCTGGAAGTGGATTTAGGACGGTCGTGAGCCAACATGTGGGTGCTGGGAATTGAACCTGACTGAGTCCTCTGGAGGAGCAAGTGAACTGAGGCTTCGTGGGGCCATCTCTCCAGCCCTGCAAGCACGGCACTCTAACATGCTCGTTCACACTGCTCACACCCATAGGTGACTCTTCCGTGTCTATGGGGCTGCCAAGCAATATTTCATCATATGTGTGGGTAAGCCTCAATTGGCCTGCCCCTCGCGGGCATGTTCTCTCTCTCTCTCTCTCTCTCTCTCTCTCTCTCTCTCTCTGTCTCCCTGTCTCTCTCCCTCTGTCTCTCTCTGTCTCTCTCCCTCTGTCTCCTCTCTGTCTCTCTCCCTCTGTCTCTCTGTCTCCTCTCTCTCTCTCTGTCTCTCTGTCTCTCTCCTCGCTCTCTGTCTCTCTCTCTGTCTCTCTCCTCTCTGTCTCCCTGTCTCTCTCCCTGCCTGTCTGCTCTCTCCCTCTGTCTCTCTGTCTCTCTCTTCCTCTGTCTCTCTCCTCTCTCTGTCTCTCTCGTCTCTCTCCCTCTGTCTCTGTCTCTCTCCCTCTGTCTCTCTGTCTCTCTCTCTGTCTCTCTCTGTCTCCCTGTCTCTCTCTCTGTCTCTCTCCCTCTCCCTCTGTCTCTGCCTCTCTCTGTCTCTCTCCCTCTGTCTCTCTCTGTCTCTCTCCCTCTGTCTCTCTGTCTCTCTCTCTCTGTCTCTGTCTCTGTCTCTCTCTGTCTCTCTCCCTCTGTCTCTCTGTCTCTCTCTGTCTCTCTCTCTGTCTCTGTCTCTCTCCCTCTGTCTCTGTCTCTCTCCCTCTGTCTCTCTCGTCTCTCTGCTCTCTCTCTCTCTGTCTCCCTGTCTCTCTCTGTCTCTCTCCCTCTGTCTCTGTCTCTCTCCCTCTGTCTCTCTCTGTCTCTCTCCCTCTGTCTCTCTGTCTCTCTGTCTCTCTCTCTGTCTCTCTCTCTCTCCTCCAGGCTGTGACCTGCCCCCCTCCCCCCTCACTGGAGCTGCTGAGTCACGCCTGGCTCCTTTACCTCTGGAAGAGCTGCCCGTCTGCTGCAAGCCCCACCAGTGCATTCCAACTCCCTGTCAGTGACGCTGGGCGCTCTAGTTTCCTCCTCTGAAACACTTGTTACTGTTTGTCTTTTAGTCACAATACTGCATTCGCTCAAGTGAGTAAGCAACTGCAAACAGAGAGAGGCCTTCCTTCTACCTTTGCACGCTAGCTAGGCTAGCTGGCGTTTGGTCTAACTAGTAAGGTGCAAAGAAAGCATCCACTAAATGAAAACACACACTCTGCACATCCACCCCCCAGCTCCTGCCCACGCTCACACACAGCATGCACACACACACACACATATGTCCAGTGTGTGTGTGAGTGTGTGTGAGAGTGTGTGACTGTGAGTGTATGTGTGCGTGTGTGTGAGAGAGAGTGTGTGTGGTGTGTGTGTGAGTGTGTGTGTGTATGTGTGAGTGTGTGTGTCTGTGTGTATATGTGTGAGTGTGTGACTGTGAGTGTGTGTGGTGTGTGTGTGTGAGTGTGTGCGGTGTGTGTGTGTGTGTGTGTGTGAGTGTGTGTGTGTGTGGTGTGTGAGTGTGTGTGTGTGTGTGAGTGTGTGAGTGTGTGAGTGTGTATGTGTGTGAGTGTGTGGTGTGTGTGTGAGTGTGTGTATGTATGTGAGTGTGTATGTGTGTGTGTGAGTGTGTGTGTGTGAGTGTGTGTGTGGTGTGTGTGAGTGTGTGTGTGTGAGTGTGTGTGAGTGTGTGTGTGTGGTATGTATGTGTGTGTGAGTGTGTGTGAGTGTGTGTGTGAGTGTGTGTGTGTGTGTGTGTGTGTGTGTGTGTGTGTGGTGCTGAGCATTCAGCCCTGGGCCTCATGCTGAGGAAGCACTCTGCCAAGAACCAGACCCGATCCCCAGTATTGGCAGAACAAATGAGAACAGCCCCTTTAATTTGAATAGTCTCCAGGATGTATGAGGAGTTGAGGCCATCGGAACAGGGAATAAAGAGTGGGGATTTTACAGACCTGAGAAACGGTGTAAAGCAAGGCTTGTGATTAAGGAGGAGTCGAAACCCTTGTTCCCTGCAGCCGCCCCCTTTACTCTGAGACACTGGCTCTCAGTGTTTCTTCTAAATGCCACATTAGTGTTCAGGAAAGAATGTTAAGAAGATTCGAAATGGAGGAGTTAAAAAAAAAAAAAAAAACCAAAAAACCTAACCTAAACTAAACTAAACTAAAAGCCAGAAACTCCACAGAAGCCGGAGGGACGGAGGCCTTTGGCAGTTTGGAGCCCGCTCACTGCAGTCCCAATGCTGGCAGCAGTCACGGGGTGGAGCAGGCAGGCCCAAGCTAGGCATAGACTGCTAACTTTAGCAAGGGAACTTTGCAGCTCTGCAGGGGGAAAATGGCAGATGATCCGACATGCAGGGCATTTCAAAGAGCTCAGAAGTGAGGTGTGCCCTGTAGACTTCGGCTGATACACTCACTCACTGCCTTATCTGAGAAGCCACAGAAAGGGAGGCCAGCAAGGCTGGCCCTGCATTGCCATGGAGACACTTCCCATTGTTGCTGTGGGAAGTCTGGGAACATGCATGGCACGCCCAAGATCCCGTATAATGAACTTCAGTCAGGTAGAAATGATCTAGATTTTGCTAATTTATGTACCTGACTTTTCTGTATTTATTTATTATTATTTTTTTTGAAGGACAGATATAGCTATGATGTTCAGGTTGGTCCTGAAGTCCTTAGTTCAAGATGTCCATCTTTCTGTTGCCTCATTCGCCAGAGTAGCTGAGACATTATATCTATCTGTCTGTCTGTCTGTCTATCTATAGCTATGTATCTATCTCTTATCTATGTTATAATTTGCATGTACACCTGCCTACAAGCTTGTTATCACCCAAGTGACATCTAGTTTCTATTTTTTTTTTTTTTTTGTCTGAAATGGCCTCTATCTGCATTGAAACTTATTAAGTAGGGTAGGCCGGGTGGCCAGGGGCCTCGGGGGCCCACTCGTCATTGCCTTTCCTGTGCTGGGCGTGTGTGACACCGTGCCTAGCTTTTGGAGAGTAGGATGGATTTGGTTCTTGTGCTTTACCTACTAGGATGTCTTCCCAGCCACAAAAACTCATCTATGACCAGGCATGATGAACATGTCTATGCATGAAAGTTTCAGTCCCACCCGGTCCTGAGGCTGTTTAGTCCCAAATAAACACACAGAAGCTTATATTAGTTATAAACTAGCTGACTGATGGCTTGGGCTTCTTATTGGCTAGCTCTGTCTTAATTATTCACCCATTTCTAGTAATCTACATATCTCCATGTGGTCTTGACTTACCAGAGAACATCGGGGCATCCTACCTCGGGGTAGTCACACCCTAACCCTAACCCTAACCCTAACCCTAACCCTAACCCTAACCCTAACCCTAACCCTAACCCTAACCCTAACCCTAACCGTGGCGCCTCTCCTCCTCCAGACTCACTCTCTAACCCTCTTCCCAGAATTCTC
Organism: Cricetiscus sungorus; assembly: GCA_030556225.1. Taxonomy (NCBI): domain Eukaryota; kingdom Metazoa; phylum Chordata; class Mammalia; order Rodentia; family Cricetidae; genus Cricetiscus; species Cricetiscus sungorus. The sequence continues at coordinate 56,466,596 of JANBXA010000741.1, read as the reverse complement.
TTAGTCTGGTAGCCCCACCTATCCTTCCTGCCTGGCTACATCCTGACTGTCCATTGGCTGAAACAGCTTTCTTTATTCATCAGCCAATAAGAGAAGCATATATTCCCAGCGTGCAGAAGGATGCCCCCCCCCATCACACGACCGTGATGTGTGAGGTCATCCGAGTTATAAACGGGCTTAGAAGGCTAACATGGACTGCTCTCTCAAGCAGTCTCTCTATGTCCCTCGGTTTCCCATTGATCTTGAACTTCAGATCTCCCTGAGTGCTGCTGTCTGGCTTGTTACTTTATTTACTTATTTTTGTTTCTGGACGACACAGTGCCCGTCATGTAGGCTAGGCTGGCCAGGCACTCTGCAGTCCATCAAAGATGACCTTAACTTGTTGATCCTGTCTCCACCTCCAAAGTGACTGAGTTAAAGGCTTGGGCCTCTCAATAACTGCCTATTTATACGAAGACTGTAACAACTGTTAATAAGGCCATTTAAATAAGCGCACATGGGAAATGGCCTTAGAAACGTCGAGCTGCTCACTGTGTCATCCCGTCACAGTCTAGAGTCGCCAGGGATGCGGGAACTTCTGCGAGATGTCTTATTTGAGACCTGCAGGGGGAGGTCCTGCCCATCTCGAGTCAGCGAGGTGCAGTTGCCAGTGGTTACTGCAAGTGTAAGCCCCATAAGGGCCCCTCTCTCCCTACTTGTTTCTGGTCAGTGCTTTCTCACAGCAGAGGGGAGGGTGGAGCTGTCGCTAGCACCATGAATTCACAACCAGGGCTGGAGGCCCGGGACAGAAAGAAGCCAGGGTTTGCGAGCAGGACTGCAAACGCTAGGAACCAGCTCTTGCGAGCCCTGTGTGTCTGCCTGTGCAGCCTCTGCCTCCCTGACCGTCCCGGAAACTCCAAGCTCTCCACTGGAGTCCAGAATAGACTTCATTATCACTAGCCTGAAGATCTTGGAGGAGCTTGACCTTCTGAGTCTGAATAACCGTCTCGAAAAGTGCACTATACAAATCGCAAGTGGAGGATGTGCACAGAGGGGCGCACCGGGGTGTCCCCCTGGCCACTGCCGCTGTCCCTGTGCTAGCCTCTCGGGGCAGAGTGTATTACCTGATCTCCCTTACCCAATCTAAGAGGGCAGCCAAGCGCTCACAGCGCTCCACCATGCCAAGCAGCACAGCGAAGGCCCAGAAGCCCATCCCTTGGAATCCTTGCCCTCTACCCCCCCGTGTCCCGGCTGTCTTGGCCACGCTCAGGTCTGCAGAGGGAGGGCTCTCTTAAACCTCGCCGTTGTTCCGTTGTTCCGGGTGAGCCTTCTTGGCCCGCAGGTCGCAGAACCTCCCACAGCGCCCTATTTGGTCCTGATGAAGGCAGCGTGCCAGGGGGAGGGCAGCCGAAGCCGGGCAGCTTCCATCAGCTCTCCAGGAGCCCTCAGCCCAGGGGGCGTTTCTGAGCGCAGGGGCGGGCACCGCCGGCACCGCCCTCCTCCCGGCACCGTCAGGGTGGCGCTTGGGCGCTGATCTTAAACTTTGGGCGAAGTTTGCTGCGGGTCCCAAGCACGTGCAGCTTCCACGCCCGGCCTCCGCCTCGGCCTCTGCCTCGCGCTCGCCCGGCCTCCGCGCGTCCCTCCCGTGCGCGCTCTCCCTCCGCGGTTCCTCTACCCGCCTTCCCCCCCGCGCTCGCACGCAGCGACGCGCAGCAGCTCTCGGGCTCCAGGAGGCGGCGGCGGCGCGCAGCGGGCGCCCCGAGGAGCCCCGGGAGGCGGGGTCAGGGCGGGCCGGCGCTCGGTTCCCGGAAGCCGCCGCCTGCGAGGCTCCCGCCGAGCGGACCGGCGCCCGGCAGGAGCTCCAGCATCCTCACCCGGGAGCGCCTCCCGGAGCCGCGCACAGCGCCGCAGCCTCCCGGCCGCGCGAATTCTCCCCGGGCGAGATGCTGCCGGTGCACACAGAGGTGAAACCCAACCCGCTGCAGGACGCCAACCTCTGCTCGCGCCTGTTCTTCTGGTGAGTGTCCCGCCTGGGCCCGCCACGCCGCCCACGAGATGCTCGGCGCCGGCCGGAGGATGCCTCCGTCCCCGTCCCTGCTCGGCCGCACACTCCGGGCTCCCCTTCGCGCGTGCACCGCGCCGCGCCACCTGCGGTCCCCGCCGGCTCCCCACGCCCGCGCCGCTCCTCGGCGGAGGGGCGCGCGGCGGCCGGGTGGCCCGCACAGGTGGCGCGGCGCACGCGCAACGCTGGACCAGTGGGATGCAGAGTCGGGATCGGTGGGAGGCAGGGTCGCTGTCGTGCCCTGGAAGGCGGCCCCCTGCAGGCCTCCCACCTTCCCTGGTCCAGCTCCTGCGCCCAGACTGCACCTTTCCCTTTCGCTTGCTAAGCGGCTGTGAACAGCTGGTCTTATCTAATCGCAGCCCGAGCTGGAGTGCTGGAACCGCGCCAGGCCGTAGTATCCACAGCGCCTTCTGGAGCACCTCTCCAGACCTCTTTCAGCCCCTCCGATTGCCACTGAGGGTGCCTGTGTGTGTGTGTCTTTGCAAGGAAGTTTGATAGCCTCGCTTTCTGGCCCTCAGTGTGTGTGTCCTGGTTCCTGAGCGTGGCTGATGTCGTGTGGGTAAAATGTGAGTCTGTTGCCATGCGTTCTGTACTTATGAATGGGGACACTGCTCTTGAACACGATCTGCAAGGTGTGTTTTCCTTCTTGACTGACACTCAGCCATAGTGGAGTGTGTGGTCCCTACTACCTGGGCTCTTCCTTTCTGCTGTTGCGAGGGTTTCTTAACGCCGTGGGGGTGTCTCACCAGGACCCCTAGTCTGTTTAGAGACGGGATCCACTGTCACGACGCCTAAATCCACGGATGGGTTCCCTGACCTGGCCCCAGCCTTGTCCCTCTCACTAGCAAAAGGCTTGGTGACATTCCTAGTAGTTTTCCATGTAGTAGCCTGGGCTGGCTAGTACTCACGCTTGGCTACCTAGTATAGTTTTTATTTCTTGGCCTCTGCGATTTTATCCTTATCACATCCCAATGTTACCCCTTTTAAAATGGGCAAGCCCAGGGGACCCCAAAGGGTCACTTACTATTTTGATTTCGCATGTGGTGTGTGCAGGATCTGGTCCTGGACAGTTGGTAGAGAGGAGCAGGCAGGAAGAAGGAATATGGGTGGAGTTAATACAAAAAAAATAACTCAAAGGCAGGTGGACTGGCTTGGTCTTCTGAGCTTCGGCAGGACACAGGACTCTTGTTTTTCTGCCCTGGAGCTCGCTTTAAAGGCAAGGTTGGCCTCATCTACAGAGACAGAGATCCGCCTGCCTCTGCCTCCCAAGTGCTGGCGTTAAAGGCGTGACCAACCTCTCCCAGCTAGGGCTTGGAACCCTTGATGCAGGTGGAGGGGAGAGTGGGGTGTTGGTGGCACTCGCCTGACCTGTAGGAGGACTGGAGCCCGAGGGATTGACGCCGCCTAGGGCGCTGTGGCAGTGTGGTCCCGACGCCCTTCCTGCCTCTGTCTCCCCCCATGGTTGGCTGTCAGTGCCCAATCTTAAAGAATGTAAGTAATGGCCGGGTGTGGTGTCACATGCCTGTAAGCCTTTAATCGCAGCACTCAGTAGGCAGAGGCAGGCGGAGTCACAGGACAGTCAGGGCGGGCCGTGGAGAGGCCCTGTGTCAAAGAAAGGAAGGAAGGAAGGAGGGAGAGAGGGAGGGAGGGAGGGAGGGAGGGAGGGAGGGAGGGAGGGAGGGAGGGAAGAGGAACAACCTCCATCGAGGCTTGGGTGTACACTCCTTCCCATTTCCCAGCTGGGGAGAAATGGCCTGTCACCTCTGCTTTACACCCACGAAGACACTCAAACTGAGATGTTTTCATGAACCTGTGTAGGATGGTACAGCTTGGGAGTGCCCAGTAGGACCCAGCCCCAAGGAGCTGCTGTACTGTGCTCACCCCCTCCCCACCCCCCCACCCCCGTTGGTTCCACCATGTGTGGGGGCGGAGTTTCGTTTGCTCCTGCTCTTACAGGTTGAGTTTCTCAAGGGATGTTCTTACAATTCCCATCGTTGGAGATGATGCCCGTGGGTGCCTGTCTTATTGTACGGCGGCACCTGCTCCAAAAGCTGGGCAGTCAGAAGGGCATCAGCATCAGCATCAGCTTATTAGAGAGGTGCAGGGTCTCCAGGATACCAACAGACTGGTTCAGAACAATCAGAATCCATGGGGTTATGGTCATGTGTCTTCCCCAAGGGCCAGGTGATGCTGATGAAGGCTGAGGCTGATCCTCTGCACTAAGGCACCCCTCCTGCTGGCACTACCATTCCACAAGAAGTCAGTAGTGTACTTTGCAGGGGGCCGTGATTGGTGAAGCCACCTGTGGCCAGTGATGCGTCTCGTGCGTCTCCTTTCTCTGTGGCTGGGTCCAGTGGTTCCCTGTTGCGGCTGCTGAGCTGCAGGTGGGAAAGCCAGAAAGTGGCCTCCCACTTTGTAGCAGAGCATATCCCCCCCCCACCACCTCCTGTGGAAGGTTTGGTTTTCTTCCCACACTCTGCCTGCTGCTTAGACTCCCGAGTTGGTAGCTGCCAGCCAGATGATAACAATGTGAATTTGTAACACAGCTTGGTTTTGTGCCGCCATGCATTATTATGGCCATTGAAGACTGTGGATTTCAGAGATGACTGTTTCCTACTTCAGGGACTGACGACTACAGAGACGCCGGGATTGGATGAGGACATAATTACTATTAGCCGGTGCACCTGCCGACGCTTCGTGTGTCTTGCTCACCCTGGTTTCGGTGCACACGTTTGCAGGAGCACACTGTAAACCCTGCCTCCGGCCCCGTAGTTTTCACGGTGGACTTGGCTGTGTCGCCCTTAAGGCCTGGCATTTTCTGACTGTAATCTACAGTTTTTCTCCGTTGTTGAGCGCGGCGAATCCAGCGACTGTGCCGCGTGTGTCCATGGCTGCTGTTTGGTGTCTGCTTCCCCTTCCCAGGCTGCTGGTGCTGGAGGTCACAGTCAGACATCATGCAGGTTAAACACACACTCACCACCGACCACATCTGCAACCCCAGCAGTGCGTGCCCTCATGCCGGGCTTACCCACATCCCCTGCGCATGCTTCTTAACTTCAGGATCCCTTTACGCAGTTGATATAGAATCGGCGCCAGTCTTATTGAGTAGTGTGTCGTACCTGCCGTGAGAAATAAATGGTACAGCTTACGGAAGTCTCTGTCCCGCTGGGTCTGAGACGGTCCAGGCTCCAGACTGTCCCGAGGATTGTCCAGCCTCCCTGCCGCCACCTGGTGTTGTCACCAACATCCAGCAAGGCCCGTGGGCGTTCTGTGTCCAGGCGTCCTACCTGGGCTGTAGCAGCACTTTCCCAGCCCCCCCCCCCAGCAAGGGACAGCGGCAATTCTGGGTGCTTACTTATTAATTTCATTTTGTAAGACAGGGTGTCACTTTTTTGAGTGCTGGGATTATAAGTGTGAGCCATATCCAGCCTACTAGTGTTTGATTTTACACCGTGGCATTTGGTAACGTTTTTTTTTTTTGACTATGCTTTTAATACACAACACACAAACACACAGAAATACGAACACTCACACATCCATGAACACTCTCCACTGCACACACACACACACACACACACACACACACACACACGCCATAGCACGTGTGTGCAGGTCTGAACAACTCTCTACCACATGGGTCTTGGGGATGAACCTCACGCATGTCACCAGTCCTGGTGGCAAGTGCCTGTACCTGCTGAGCCGTCTCTGGCTTGGTTGGCAATAGGCAGAGTGCCAGGCTTATAGCGGGAACAAAGGGAAACTTTGCCTTGCAGAGCAGGAAGGAAAGTTCCAGGCGTATTTAAAGACTAATCCTTTAAGAAACCTCCGTATTACGTAAAAGCAGAACTCAGGAGAGCCTGTGTGGATGGTGGTGTTAAAAGTCACACGCCCCTGCCGCTGTAATGACCTGCACCGTGTTTGTGAAAGCAGAGGCTGCCGGTCTCCTATGCAGCCCGCACCGCACTGTGGGGTCCTCAGGAACGCTGGCCTGGTGGGTCTGGGTGGGCCTTGGAACCTGTGCATCCTCACCACACATTGAGAGGATGGGTCAGAGGGGCCCACTGAACTACTTTAACACGAGTGATCTCTAACTCATGTACAATGTGCTCCCTTTACCCTCGAGGAATGAAATTCCCAATCTCTGAGGTGGACACTCTCACAGTTCTCCAGGGGAGACGTTGAGGTCCGGAGGGGTGGGGCAACTTCTCAGGGTCCTCGTAGCTTGGAGGTGGCGCTGTCACCGCCGAGTCGCTATCTGGGTCATCAGAACCCGTGTGTTGTAGGTGTGTCCATCAAGGCCAGGCGCGCTCAACATCTGTGTGCCCGCTGGACTGCGACATTCAGTGGGCCGACTGACGGGGTCCGTGTGCTGACCTCATCAAGCTGGCCTTTTGGTCGTCAGTGAGTGAGCCTGGTTTTTACACGTGTGTGCACCTACGGTAGGTATGTTTCCTCCCATGACGGATAGGCTTATGACAACTCGACACGCACCAAAGTCATCTGAGAGGAGAGGAGCCCAATCAAGAAATGCCTCCACCTGGCCAAGCTGTGGACAAGCCTGTAGGACATTCTCTTAATTAGTGACTGATGGGGAGGGCCCAGCCCGCTGTGGGTGGGGCCATGCCTGCGCTGGTGGCCCTGGGTGTTATAAGAAAGCAGGCTGAGCAAGCCATGGGGAGCAAGCCAGTAAGCAGCCCCCTCCATGGCCTCTGGTCAGCTGCCGCCTCCAGGACCCTGTCCTGCTTGAGGTCTGTCCTGACTTCCGTTGGCAGCGAACTATGATGAGCTCTCATGTGGAGGTGTAAGCCAGCTAGCCCTCCCCGCCCGCCCGCAAGGGTTTGGTCGTGGTGTTCCAGCACAGCAGTGGCGACCCTGACTAGGACCCCTTTCCATTTGTTGGGTTGAATAGTCATTTGGTTGTTAGGGTCATCGTCTACCCAGTAGTTAAGGCAAACTCCTCCTCTGCGACCCTTACACCCTGGCGTCTGACCCTGCCCTCTGGCTCCGGTGTGCACATGCGATCATTCACCCACTCACCAAGTGCCCCCTGGTGCGGGTGTTTGGGAGCCTGGGGAGCCTGGGGCTTTTTCTTTCTCTGGAAGGAAAACTGCTCTAAAACAGACTGGGGCCATCCTGCTCAAAGAGCAAACCAGAGCTCACAGGCGGTCCTGTGACTCGGGATGGGCTGGTCACCCACAGGTGCACTGTCCCACACACTTTCTGAGAAGGGTGGCTCTTCAGGCCTCGCTGCCATGCAGCTCCCCCCTCCCCGTTTGCGGTGGCGACTGACTCTCACTGTGTAACATACGGCTCATTTGGTCGGAGAGCCGAGGGCTCTGATGCCACATGCACTGTAGGACCCAACGGGAAGAGGTTCCAGGGGATCTCTGAGGGTTTGGCCTAAGCAAAAGCTGGGGTGCAGAAGCTATTAAGGGAGCCCGGGGAGGCTGCAGAGGAAGGGCCAGGACATTGTTAGCTAAACATGTGAGGTGCAGTCACTGGCCCCTCAGCCTGTGGAGATGGGGTTTGCCCTCACATAACCTGATGCTCGCTCGCTCTGTCTGTCTGTCTGTCTGTCTGTCTGTCTGTCTGTCTGCCTGCCTGTTATGGATCTCACAGTTGAGCAGCCCCTTGCTGCCGTTCAGAATTTTTAGTTTGAGCACTAGAAGGAAAGAGTTCTTGAGGACCTTCTCTAAGGCGTGGCCGCTTGCCAACTCTGCATGGGAGATTGTGTTTTCCACACGTGTCAGGAGAGAGCACCTGCCCTGGGGGAGTCCAGAGGCTTTGGGCCTGCTGGGTGGTCGTTCCCGGCGGGGAATGTGGTTGGTGTGTTGGCAGGATTTACTTTGTACAGCTGGAGGCTGGCTCTTGCTGCTGGGTGTCATGAATGTACTCTCACATGGCCTCCTTCAGTTGCCTCTTTGTGGAAATTATTTCTTCTTATTTAGGTTTTGAGAGGCAGCATCTCATGTAGCTCAGGCTGGCCTTAGACTTGCCGTGTAGGCAAGGCTGTCCTTGAGTTTCGAATCCTCTTGCGTCTACCCCCAGGTCTGGGGTTACCAACGTCTACCCCTATGCCCAATGGGTGGAAGTCGTTTCTCTGAAGCTAACCAGTATGTTTTGATGGTTTCCTTTCCCCTTTGATGGCGGTGGGATTAAATGCAGGGTTTCACACATGCTAAACGCACACTCTATCACAGACCTACAGCTCCAGCCCTGGTTAATCTTTGTAGCTGACAGTGCAGAAACAGTTTCTCAGGCTTCAACGTGGGTAGCCAAAACTAACAACATCAAAAGAAAACAAAATAAAAAATCCAGTGCTGGAGCCCGGCATTGGTGGCGCACGCCTTTAATCCCAGCACTCGGGAGGCAGAGGCAGGCAGATCTCTGTGAGTTCGAGGCCAGCCTGGTCTGCAGAGTGAGTTTCAGGACAGGCTCCAAAGCTACAGAGAAACCCAGTCTCTGAAAAACCAACCAACCAACCAAACAAAAACAAATCCCGTGCTGGTCCATTCACAGGCCAGTTCGAATCCCGGTTTTAGGACGAATCTCCACGGCGTAAATAACTCTTAAAGGCTCCCTCGGCTTCTGATGCACATTAAGACCAAGAAGCAGCGATTGCAGCTTCTCTGACCCTCCCTGTTTTGGGGTGGACCCCGTTCTCTCCAGTGTGAGGACTTAGTGGGCACAGAGGTGCTCAGCGGGGGGCGGTGGAAGTAGGGTCCCTGTGCCAGGGGCCTTGGGGATAGTGGGTCATTTGATCCTTGTAGGGGCAGCTTGTCCAGATGCCTCTGTCCTCTCGGGGAGGGGGGAGGGAGGGGGCAGGCTGGAGTCATGGGAGGCACGTTCTTATTCGGGTGGGCTTGGCGAAGCTGTGGGCTCGGCCAGGGACCACTGCCTCCTGATGCATTTGATTCTCTGCCTGCCACCGTCCCCTCAGCCCAAGCAGCTGTTTCTACAGGAGAGGCCGGAGACTCCGGGTGGGAAGAACTCAGTGTGTTGTGAGCCCCAGAATCACCAGGAGTTCCAGTCTGATGCAAAAGCAGGGTCCTCCTTCTGTCGGCACAGGGGGTGGAGTGCGAGAAGGACCAGAGGGGATAAGTTGGGGTAGAGCAAGGGCAGTGTCTGGGGTCTGCCACAGTCTCAGGGTTGGTCCGCTGCTGGGCTTGGGTGACCTGTTCTGTATTGATGGTCACTGCCCCTGCAGGAACTGTTGTTATGCTCAGAGGCCCTCCCAGGGCCGTTGCTATGCTCTGCACGCCACAGCCAGAGCCGCCAGCTACCTTCTGATTGCTTCCTTGCCACATGGAGGGTGACTGGGGTCAGGGGTTCAGCGCATGCTGCTGAGCCAGGGGCTTACGTCTTGCTGGGTCTTTTCTGCAGCTGCCATGGCCGCCAAAGCAGGGAGCTGGGCGAGGGTCTGGCCCCTTGGAGTGGAGAGGAAATGCCGCCTATGTAAATTGCATAAATTCCGCCCTTGAGTAAAGCCAGTGTAAAACTGCGCATCTAATGCGTTGCTTTTGATCCGTAGGCCTTTCTTTGTCAACGCGGTCTACCAGGACGAGACTGAGACCCAGGTCACTGTTTCTGTCCATTTCTGTCGCCTCTTCAAGGCCCTTCACCTGCCGCAGCGTGCGCACATTCTCACAAGACGGCGTGCAGTGCATTCCTCCTGTTCTGTGTTTGATAGCTTTTTTTTAGAGATTTGTGTTTGATTTTGTGTGGACGTGCGTGTTTTCGTGGATGGCTGAGTGCACATGAGTGCTGTGTGGGCGGACTCCTCTGTCCTGCCAGCCTCTCCCCAAATAACCACACAGAGACTTAGTATTAGTTATAAGTATTTGGCCGGTAGCTTAAGCTTGTTTTTGTAGCTAGCTCTTATAACTTAAACCAACCCACCTCTGTTAATCAATGCGCCGCCCCAAGGGTCATTTACATCACATCTCATCCTGCTTGCTGTGCCTCTCAAGGCATCTCCTTTGACTCCGCCCTTTCTCTTCCCAGTGACCTCCCAGCCTGGAGCTCCCACCCAGTCTCTTCCTCTTCCTGCCCAGCTATAGGCCAGCGAGCTCTTTATTAACCAATGAGAGTAACACATGCTTAGAGCACAGAGAATTTTCTACCGCGGTGCCTGTGCGCGGGGCAGTCTGAGACGTGGATTCCTGCAGAGCCCCACAGCTGGGTGCTTGGACCTCCTGTCCCCTGCAGCAGCTCAGGCTCCCGACTGCGGAGCCACCTCTGCAGCCCTGTTTGTCTTGTTCTTTTAAAAATGTATATATCAGGATGTATTAAGTGAGATTTATTTATTGATTTATTTCTGAGACTGGGTCTCTAAGTGTAGCCCTGGACACCCTGGAAGTCACTTGCTGTGTGGGCCACGCTGCCTTTGAATTCAGGGAGCTGGCTGCCTTTGCCTCTGGAGCGCTGTGATTGAAGTCTGCACCGCCAGGGCCCAGCTGGTAGGCTGGGCCTCGGGGGGTGGGGGGGTCTCGGCATTTGCCGGCCCCAGATGTGGTATTTACAGGAGATCTGATGCTCCTTCAACAGTAGAGGTTGTTCATCTGTGAAATAGGCTTTGTCATTCTAGTAGGTGTTATCCAGGTAGAGTTTATACGGGTGCCCAGTATGTATGGCCCTTGGGACACAACAGTGTCCATTACAGCAAAGATTAATCACAGGTTAATGTTTACGACTTTGGAAACTGTCCAGGTTTACAGCTAAACTGTGGCAGAGCAAGACACAGGCAGACCCGGGCATCTGGACGCTGAGATCTGCTCTCCAGGCAGACCCGGGCATCTGGACGCTGAGATCTGTCTACTACTTGTCAGCATGAGATGTCTGGAAGACACTTGACATTTGTTGGGCGTGCAGGGGCAGAGTGCAGAGCTTGCTCCCGGGTTCTCCGTAGGCCCCACCTAGAAAGAAGAGGATGAGGCCTCTCAGGGGGCCGTGGTTATTGCTCCCTTGTCCTTAGGGAGAGGTGGTCAGAGTTGATGTCCCACCGCCGTCTGTGTAACTAGGGCTGTCGGGCTGGAAGGTGTAGAGCAGGAGCAGGAGTTTTTCTGAAGAGCTTGAGACAGCAGTGACCACACACACGGCTCTAACAGCCCTTGGGTGAGCGCTGGGCATGGCCCCCATTCCCGTGGTCTCCAGGTGAGTGTGGCAGACTTGGAACTTGAGAAGCCACAGAAGGCTGTTTGCAGAGCTTTAATCCCATTCCAGAGATTTCACAGAAGCAGGTGTGGCACAGGCTGTGACCCCAGCACTGGAAGGCAGAAGGAATTCAAGCTATCCTGGCCTGCCAAGGTTTTGTCTCAAAACAAAACAATACCCAAAGAAAAACAAACACTCAAACCAAACAACAACAACAAAAAAATCTCAAAAATCTTCTTCCCAGCCCCCCCCCCACCCCAGGTAGAGAGCGCTGGCTCTTTCCTGAAGGTTGTCCTGAGACCTCTACCCCCTCCACACAGATGAGCACGTGTTTAAAACCCCAGCCCTCCTGCATCTTCCTTGATGCCTTACTTCCTCAGTCCTAACCCTTCTGGTCCTCTCCCGGGTGACACTGGGTGCATCTCTGCTTTTTGGTCCAACTGAGTCACGACCTGTTACAACTACCTCACAAATATTCATTAAACATTGGTAGAGTCACACACACCACACACACACACACACACCACACACACACACACCACACACACACACAATTTAAAAAATTTTATATAATGAACCAGATGTCTGTATTCTCTTCACAGGTCTGTCCTGCACAGACCTGTTAACATGTATGACCAGGCCCTGATGTGTACACATACTAACAGGTGAATCTTTCAAAGGACAAGATTCTTTTTTATGGCTACAAGACACGAATATTCTCTATTCATTAAACCACAGCAAAACCACGGTGCAGAGTTGGTTGTGCTTCGGGGACCATGATACACCACACCCACTTCTGAGCACGCCGAGAACATCTCCCGGGAGAATAAACCTCTGAGGACCCCTGCCCACCCGAGGCTTCCCCATCTCTGTTTCAGAACTTGGATCCACATTCTGTCGTGTCCCCTTCCCCCCAGTCTGTCCCGTTCCTGTTACTCTGGAACTGGGGTCTCTGGATTGATTGATTGATTGTACATGTTGAGAGTGTAGCCCCTAGCATTGCAGACTGTCTGGTACGTCGGGCTAAGGTCTCTATGTAGGTGCTTAGAGCGGACGGACAAGCTGGCAGGGGTGGGCGGGGGCCTCAGAAGGAGCCCTCTCCACTGGGAGGGAGTCAGTCTTTCTGTTTGTAGCCACTCAGACCGTTGTTCAGGGTAACCTGGGCAGATGATTGGGACCCCCATGCCTGCCAGAAGCCACAGCTAAACACGGTGCTCCCATAGTCAGATCTGTCGCTCTGTCCTGCCCTCTGTTAGGCTGAGCTTGCCTGGGTTCCTCACCCTCAGCCTCCTACCCAGCCGCCTCCTGCTGTCCCTTCGGAGGTAATGAGAGCTCAGCATTAACTCCAGAACGTCTTCAGACGCGGAACCAATTCCCAGGAACCCTCTAGAATGTGTGTTCTGGACTAACACGGTGCATGCCGGAAGCAAGTACTGACCCCCCCGGGAAACAGCGTCAGGGTTCTAAGTAAATTCCCGCTCTCTAAGTCCTGGCACTGTTACCGCGGTGTTCCCCAGCCCCAGGTGGGGTGTGTCTCAGGGGTGAGGCTGGCTGGTGTAAGCTTTTGTGTCCTTCCGGGCTGGGAAGCTACACAGACGACTCCAAACTTTCTCTCTCACATGCAAATATCCCGAGCTTGTCTACTTTGGGATAAGCATCAGAAAGAGATGGCTGCTTTGTTCTCTCTGGCAGACTCCAAGCCCCCTCTCTCCCCATTAAGTATGATTCTTGCTTTTCCTTTAAGTGTTTGTAAGGGGAAGGTTAGCCCCTCGGATGAAGCCAAAACAGCTTTTCTCTTCTCTCTTGGTGGATTTTGAAGGGAAATTCCACGAAGCTTCCTCATCCTCTGGGCTCCTTCTGAGGCTTTTTCCTTGTGAGGAGGTGCATTTTCTAAGAGTCCCTTCCAGGAAGGATAAGGTGCAGCCGGAAGGGACCCCACAGAGCAGCCAGCCTTGGGACATTGGGGGGGGAAGGGAGTTAATGGCCTTTGATTTCTGGGAACTGAGTTTTTTTTTTTAGGGCGAAACAAAGTGAATTAGTGGCAACAGCTACCAAACGTTACCAGGCCGAGGGAAAGGCTGCCAGGGTTTTGATGGCCCCATTGAACTCCTACCGGCAGACTCTAGATGACCCTGAAGCCGCTTTCATGCCGCCCCATCTCTCTCCAAACCCTGCTGCATCCCAAAAGCCTGCCAAACTACGGCCCCGCCCGCAGATATGCTCAGGACCACTCCAGCAGGGTATTTAAACTGCCCCTGCCCCTCATCCCAAGCCAGACAGGTGGTTTTCCTGTGTCTCCTTCCCGTCTCCTCTCTACAGGACTGAAAAGTCATCCAGGAGCTTTGTATCCATTAAATGAGGGCTTTTGTAAGTCGGGTTGATTTGGTCTGATTTGGATTGCTGCATCATCGGGGAAGAGGCTTAAGCTTACACTTGCTGCTAACTAGCTCTTATAACTTAAATTAACCCATTTATATTTTTTAAAAATTTAGGATTTTTTTTGTTGTTTTTGTTTTTTTGTTTTTAAAAGACAGGGTTTCACTGCAGCTTTGGAACTCACTGTGTAGACCAGGCTGGTCTGGAATTCAGAGATCTGCCTGCCTCTGCCTCCCAGTGCTGGGATTAAAAGCGTGCACCACCACTGTCTGGCAGACTAGCCCATTTATACTGATGTACATTCTATCACATGGTTTCCTCTGTTTCACCCGGTACCCCCTGTTGCCCCCCGGTGTCCTCTGGCTTCTCCTGCCCTTTGATTTCCCAGAAATCCTGCCCACACCTCCTTCCTAGCTGTTGGCCATTCAGCCCTTTATTTATAAACCAGTCACAGCCGTGTATCTTCCCAGTGTGCAGCCATCGGACCCCTCGGGAACGGCCTCTGTGGGAGGCCTGGGGGCTCCTGACCTTGCCGGCAGCCTTCCTGAGGCGAGGGAGAAGGCCACCCCTAAGCAGGTGAACAGTTTCCACGAGCAGCCTTGCTCTGTCTGCAGCTGAGGACCCTGGGGTGCAGAGGGGCTGAGTTGTCAAAAGCTCCAGCATGAATAAAGGAAGGGGCCGGCTGTCCATTCCGGTCGGTCACCAGAGGCTGACACGGTCGGTCCCGAGTGGGCATTGGTGGGGCGGGGGGGGGGCTTCCTGGGGTGTGCGGTGCGCTCTCTGTGCGGATGTGCTTCCCTGCCCTGAGTCCCCAAAGTGCGGCTCCAAAGTGAGGCACTCATGCCACACTGCACTAGCTTTCAGTCTGTTCAAGGCAGGCCCAGCTCTGGTTCTCACGCCTTGTGGGTTCCCTCTGTTTTGATGGTAGGGAAAGAACTTTCTCTGCAGGAGTCTCCTATCAGTCAGCGTTCCCATGCGGTGGTCATGCAACCACACGCGTATGTGTGTGTGTGTATGTGTGTGTGTGTGTGTGTGCCCGTGTACGTGCATGTGTGTGTGTGTGCACATGTGTGTGTGTGTGTGCGCGCGCGCGCGCGCTCGCGAGTGTTACTAGGGATTAGACCTATGGCTTTGGCATGATAGACGAGTACCCTATCACTGAATCACACACCAGCTCTTACCCCCCCTCTATGTTTAGGGGAAGTAGTCACGGTGGTGGCTCCTCACCCCATGCTCCTGTCCCACACAGGAGGAAGACAGCCTGCCCTGACTTTCCATGTCCAGCTGAGGTGAGATTAGACTCAGCTCAGTCCCTCCCTCCCTCCCCCTGTCCCTCCCTCTCTCCCCCTGTCCCTCCCTCCCTCCCCCTGTCCCTCCCTCCCTCCCCCTGTCCCTCCCTCCCTCCCCCTGTCCCTCCCTCCCTCCCCCTGTCCCTCCCTCCCTCCCCCTGTCCCTCCCTCTCTCCCCCTGTCCCTCCCTCCTCACCTGGTTTTACCAGCTGGCCATGAGCTGAGATGTAGGGAGCCTGGCTTTGAACTGATCTTTCTGCCTCCCAAATGTGGGATTAACGGTGTAACACCATGGCCAGCTTTCACTTAGCTCTTTAAAATCCTCCTTTTGCCCATTACCGGTGTATCCATGTCACAATCCTGCCTCCTATCTCTTAGGGCTTGCATACTTACCCGTGGACAGGATAATGTAAATATTTGATAGCTTTGCCCAGATTAACCATTAGTGGCAACTTACTGCTCTTTACATTGGAGGATAATGGCTTCGGAAGCTGCAAAGGAAAGTGTGTAGTCTTCCCTGCTGTCCTTGAGGTCACCCATAGCTTGTCCTTGGGGTGGGTCAGACTTTTGAACTCCAGCACCTCATCAGTTAGAGTAGACACCCAAATCGGCCAGTCCTGAGGGTCAGCGGAACACGGACATGGGTGGATTGTTGACAGATACTTAAGACATCTACTCATGATCTCTGCCTGCTGGAGAAGGGGCTGAGCGTGGCCCAAGTCAGGGCAAGTGTCAGTCAAAGGCCTCCAGAGAGGCTGGGGGCCCCTGGGACCTCAGATGTCTGCATGCTCTCAGCTAGCTGAACCACCTGGCTGCCCTTGGTGGTGACCTGTCTGCTGTCTGCGTTATTCCTGATGGTGTCCTGTTGTCCCTGAGATGACACAGTGGACCTGAGAGTCTGAGGGGTCTGCTGATGTGGCAGGGGGAGGGGGCGTGGTTCCTTCCATGGGAGAAATACGTTTGGGATGGAAAAGAAAGCTTAAGTGTGTGGGCAAGGTTAGGTTTACTCCTGAGCAGGAGGGTATGATGGGACAATCACACACACACACACACACTCACACACACTCACACACACTCACAGACACACACACTCACACACACACACACACTCACTCACACTCACACACACTCACACTCACATACACTCTCACACACACACACACACACACACACACACACACACACACACACACACACACAGAAGCGTGCTTGGTTTTTATTCTAACTCAGGCGGTGACTGTCGTTTTGTCTTTGGCTGGGGCTCGGCCTCACAGGGTTGCTGCTCCTAGGGGAAAAGGGGCTGCAGGCCATCAAATTCCTACAATACAGCACTGAGCCTTTGTGTAAATAAAGGGTTTACTGGGTGGGGGTGTATCAAAACATTTGCATAAAGTCTTACCAGGTGGGGGAGATAAAATGATTTGGATTCCTTGTCCTAAACACAGTCTTACAGCATTTGATAGAAAAGACTGATTGGACATGTCTTCCACTTAGCGTGTGGGAAGCTGGGATTCAGGCTGGGCTCACCCTGTAGCTGTAGTCGGTCAAGATCTCATTTGAACCAGTGTCGTTTTTGTTTTTGTTGTTTTTAAATGTGTGTGGGTATTTTGTCTGCATGAATGTCTGTGTCGCACATGTGGCATGCGCATTGCCTGTAGAGGCCAGGAGAAGGCATCACGCCCCCTGGAACTGGAGTAGTAGCCCTGTGTGAGCTGCCGGGCCGGTGCTGGGACTTGAACTGGAGCCTTCTAGATGGGCAGCATTTCTTGGAGCTGAGTCATCTATCCCTCTGCCTACGCTGGTGTCTTTATCTCTCTGGTCCTGCAGTAGGGATGGAAGAGGAGGGAAGTTGTGTGAGATGGTTTCCTCCTGGACCCGTTCCCTCTGCGTCCCCTGGCTCCTCACTCTCTTCCTTGGGATACGTTAACGATCTCTACCTAACACCGGCAGCACGTGGATTGGTAAAGGGCTTCGTGAGAGTGCCGAGGACCTCTGGGCTTCTGCACTTCGTGCTGTCTAAGCTAGCTGACTCCCTATTGAGGTTTAATAAGGATCAGGAGAAACAGATAGGCCGAATAGATGTTTATCCAGGGAGAAATAACTCACAACATAGACAGATGAACACCAGCAGGTTCCTGGTCCCAAGGATGCCTCCGGATGTCCTCCTGTCTCCGTGCTGCCAGTAAGAGAGACCTCTGAGTCCCCTCCTCAGCCTTAGTTCCCCAGGTCACATCCGGCCCTGTCCCCACCCCCAATGGGTGTGGTCAGTGCCACTGGTGTGGACAAAGTGATAACTCACTACACCTCCCTGTTGTTTACTGCTTGGCTCTTAGCTGTGTTTCAGACCTGTCTTGTGAGTGAGCTTGCCTACCTTCAGTATCCTGGAATGTGAGTGGCATAGACACCGTATCCGTGGTCTGGAGCCTTTGGAAAGAGCCCTTTACACAGTGAATGCAGAGCCGTCCCTATGAATGACTTGTTATGATTCCAGCTTCCTGTGGCCCTGTGCTCAGAGCTACTCGTTTGTTAATCAAGATGTTATCTCGTGCCGTGGCTGTGGGACCTCCCACAGGGGTCAGGAAGGAGAGCCCATCCGACTCTGGCCAACTTGAAGGGACCCTGAGGAGGTGGTACTGTGGGTAACGGAGCTGGGAGTCGGGGAGGGCCCCTCTTTCTCCGTTCTTGTCCAGGGGATTTGCATCTGTGGGCTTTTCCTCTTCCTGTGTGTTTCTTGCCAGTGAGACACGGGCGCCCTTGGACCAGAAAGCCTGGCTAGAGTTCCCCCAGGGCTGGGTGGTGGGACAGGGCAAGCTGGCCGGGGGATGATGGGTCTCTTTTGCCGTGACACTCCTGCGTCCCACAGACCCTGTCTGAGTCATTTCCAGGTGCTTTAGTGTTCCATCTCTGTGAGCAGTAGTGCTCCGTGGAATATTTTTCAGTGAAACCGGAGCAGGTGTTGATGTTTTCATTATCACTTTAATGAAAGCCATTTCAGCAAATTCCCTGAAATGCATTGTCGAGTTTTCCTTTTCTTCTTTATTTCCTAGCGGACAGGCCGAGACAGACTTCTCAAAGGGTGTTTCTGTGCCCAGACTCTGCAGCTCTCCGGGCTGGGCTGAGGGTTTGCATGGTGGTGACTGTCCCCAGGCTTCTGAGTGTGAGCTGAATCAGCTGGAAGTTTGCTCCCTTCTGAAGCCTCACAGCCCGGCCTGCAGTCGCCTGAGACGCTGGGTAGTAGGGAGAAGTGTTAGTAGGCTGTAAATGGGTGTTACTGTTTCGGACTGTTTGTTCATGAGGTCGGGTGCCCCGAGCCCCTGTTTTGAGTAGAGTTGTTTCTGGTGGCCAGAGCACTCTGCTCGCAGACTCCAGGTCTGCAGTCATGGCTTTGTGCGTGCCCAGGCTACAGGTGGCGTGTGTGACCATAGGAAAATGCAACCAATTCTCAGGGAAAGTCCCCTGAGCTAGCACGGGGACTGCGGGACTGCGGTGGTGGGTCAGGGCCTGCCTTTGATCTTGTAGCAGAGCTGGAGAAGGTTGGTGAATTCTGCCTGTGGAGCTCAAGCCATCTCAGCTGTCACCCCATGGGTGATGGTCTTCACCTAAGAGTGCAGAGTGGTAACACAATAAAATTAAATGAAAACGTAGGCTCAGCTGCATTAACAGCCATTTTTCTTACACGTGAAAACCACAGCATTCAGAACCAAGTATGTGTTTTTTCTAGGCTTTATACCATTTGCCAATAAATAATTCTGAATTATATGGTGGCTTAGGCTAGGGGTCAAAGTGTCTGAGTGAAAAATGCTCTTTGTAGGCCCTTAAACGTTCGGAGGGAAGTCTGAGGACCTCAGAGGGAATGCATGTCTTGCACATGGAAGGCTCTGGGCTTGCGTTCTCAGCACTGCATGCAAAGCATGTTGTCCTGTGTCCTTTTCTGTAAGTGACACTCAAGTCAGCCGTCATAGTTACTCTTCTATTGCTGTGCTAAGACAGACACCATGACCAAAGCAACTTACAGAGAGCTGCTAGGGGCCCATGGCTTCAGAGTTTGGACTTGATGACCACCGTGGCAGGCAGGCCGGCAGCAGGCATGGCTCCGTGGCTGAGAGCGGATATCTCGACCTTATGCTCAGGCCTGTTGGCCTCTTGTTAGCTGCAAGATGTAGAACTCTCAGCCCCTTCTCCAGCACCACGTCTGCCCGCCTGCCGCCATGCTCCCGCCATGGTGATAATGGACTGAAGCTCTGACACTGTGAGCCAGCCCCAATGACATGCTTCCCTTGTAAGAGTTGTTGTGGTCACCGTGTCTCTTCACAGCAATAAAAACCCTACCTGCGACAGCCAGGCACGTACGTCCTTTATGCCAGAAGCTTTGGAAAAATAAAAACTGTCAAAACTGGCTGGGCTCCTCATGGAGCTTGAACCCCACACACAGTAGCGGGGACTGGGTTAGATTTCGTGTTGACTTGAAACTTGCAGTCACTTAAACGCAGAGTGTGCTCGAAAGTTCGCCACACCTGAGCGCTGGGAAAGTTGACCTGAAGACGCCTGAGCAGACTAAATGATATTACCTGGGAATGCTGTGAACGTATTTTACTGGCTATGCATTGCACCCAGCGCAGCTGACTGTTGAGCGATGGCCTGGACCGTTTTCCCCCAAGGACATACTCAGACACTTGAGACGCTCTTGCAAGGATTTGCTAGTTCAGATTCTTAGTGGATGCAGCTGACTTCCCTTGAGGTTGGTAGGTAGAGGCATTCAAGCGGCGTTCCCGGGTTGGAGGAGCTGACTGGTTGAGGTCAGCCTGATTTTCAAGCTGTCAGTGAGCTGGAGGACACGAAAGCCCTGTTTCCTTCTCCCACTTCTGTGTGGCGTCCCGTCACACGGTGTACCCTGCTTCTGTTAGGACCAGTGCCTGTTACATAAATAGGGACATAAAGTTGAGTAATCGTGAAGGTTCCTGTTCCAAACAGGGCTTCTCAAGGTACCCGTGAGAGCCGTTGTAAGCTCCTATTTGCTCGCTGGTAAACTTGAACAAACAGGCTAACATTAATAAACACCGACAGACTACTCAAACACTGAGGGCCAAAGTGATTCACGTATTTGTTGAGGATTTGTAGAGTAATAATCTCTTACACAGAGCTGTGGCCTGGAAGAATAAACAACCTCTGTGTAGCTTTACTGCCTGGCTAGCTTGTGTGAGTGCGTGGGTGGGGTGGGTCTGTTATAGGTGAGCTAAAGGTCCCTGCAGCCCTACCTTCGTGTCTCTGCTTCCTAGGCCAGGGTCTGCAGGCTGCGGCTGTGGTGGCCTTTGGTGACTGGGGTGGGGGAGGGGGTAGGTACTGTTTTAGATAGAGCTTAGCCGATTCCTATCAGATTACACATTAGCATAGACTGTCTGCCGCTGTCTCACGTTTATTCCCCAGGCCCAGGTTAAAGGCAGCGTGGATCAAGGGAGAAAGAGAGAGACACTGGCCCCTTCTGGCTGAGCCCCTCTCCCGTCGTATTTCTGTTGCGATGAGACAGGCACAGAGAGACTTGGAGGCTGCCGGTCCCCTGGGTTCTGTGAGCCTGGTGAGCCTTCAGCTCTCAACACTGCACTGACCCGGAAATCCTCAGTGGCACGTCCAGGGGGCCCCAGCCAGATGCACGTTTGTCGACCTGGTCAAAGCTGGTTGCCTCATTCTGAGGACAGAGGGAAGGACAGAGATGTGCTCATGGTTTCTATTCCTACCCGTCCCTTCCTTCCTTGAGACCTCCCCTGTTCACAGGGTTACTCAGAGGAGGTCGGATTGCGGGGCAGGAGATACAGGGATGGAGGAAGCCACTCAAAGGCCGCTTAGCTGAACGCGGTTGAGGCCGAGCTTGTCCTTACCCGGTCCCTCTGCTTGCTTGCTTATTTATTTATTTATTTATTTATTTATTTATTTATTTATTTATTTATTTATTTAGTCAGTCTACCTTAGAGCACAATTATTACCTAAAAGATGCAGAGGAGTGGCCACTGTGGGTGAGGGACATAGAGTCACCAGATTTGTAACCACAGATGACACTAGGAGTAGCCTTTGGCTTACTGCCTTTACCATACCTAGCTGTGAAGAGCACACAAGTGTGGTACCCCACCCCCCATCCTCCTTCCTCCTTCCTTTCTTCTTTCGATGACAAGTCTGTACACAAGTAGAAGGACCAGTGTAACGGAGTCCCAGGCAGCCACCTCCGGTGTCGCGTCAGCCCCCAGCCAATGATGTCTGCCCTAACACTCTCTCTTCCTCTCCTGGAGACACGGATGGTGAGTGAAGGTGTTGTCTCACTGCTTGTGATTCGTAAAGGAAGGCTCTACATTGATTTGTTAAATCAGTTTGTCATGCAGTTCCCACAAGGCTTCTGGAGAGTGTTTAACTGTGGTTGTACACACACTGTTAAATTAAGCATTAGCATCACACTGCCTGTCTTCCCACTCTTTGTGTGTCTGTGTGTGTTTGTGCATGCACATCTATGTGTGAGTGCTTGTGCAGAACCAGAGCTTAACATGAGCTGTCATCTGCAGTTGCTCTGCACCTTAGTTGTTGAGATGGGGTCTCTCACCGAACTTGGAATGAATCAGTGCAGCTAGACAACAAACCTGGGTGTCTTCTGTCTGCCTCCCTAGTGCCAGGATTATAGGTAGGTGATGCTGTGTCTGGGTGTGTTCATGTACGTGTGTGTGTGTGTGTGTGTGTGTGTGTGTACACCTGTGTATGTGTGTGCCTCCCTAGTGCTGGGATTATGATGCTGTGTCTGGATGTGTGTGTGCAAGTGTGTAATTGGGGGATGTCCTTCTGTATATATGTTCTCTTATTTGTTGATGAATAAAAGACTGTTTGGCCAATGGAGCAGGAAGATAGGCGGAGCTAGGAGATGAGGAGAATTTTGGGAGAGGTAGGCAGAGAGGACACTATGCTGCCCAAGGAGTAACATTATGGGTAAACCACAGCTTCGTGGCAATACGGCAATACATAGCTTAAGAGGGATGGGTTAATAAGACAGAACTAGCCAATAAGAAGCCCTAGCCATCGGCCAACAGCTTGGTAATTAATATAGTGTTTCCGTGTGTTCGTTTAGGACTGAGAAAGGTGATGGAACCTGGTTAGACAAGAAAAACTTCCAGCAACAAAATTTTGTGTGTGTGTGTGTGTCTCCCTAGTGCTGGAATTTTAGACACATAATGCTGTGTCTGGATGTGTGTGTGTGTATGTGTGTGTACATATGTGTGTGTGCACATGTGTGTATGTGTGCACGTGTGTGTGCATGTGTGTGTATGTGTGTGTGAACTCGTGTGTGTGCACATGTGTGTGGACTCGTGTGTGCACTCGTGTGTGTATGCACATGTGTGTGCACATGTGTGTGAATGTGTATGCACTCGTGTGTGTATGTGTGTGCACTCATGTGTGTGCACATGTGTGTGAATGTGTATGCACTCGTGTGTGTATGTGTGTGTGCACTCATGTGTGTGCACATGTGTGTGCACGGGTGTGTGCACTCGTGTGTGTGCACATGTGTGTGCACATGTGTGTATGTGTGTGCGTGTGTGTGTGCATGTGCGTGTGCCTGAGTGCGTGTGCTCACGCATGGCTTTGTAAACTAAGCACAGGTGTCCATGCTTGTGCAACAGGCACTTTACAACTGGTCTCAGCAGTCTCTGTCTCGAAATTTTAACCCTTCTTACCTTAAAGACCAAGCATAACTTCAAGAATTGTCATCAGGCTAACACCTGGTGATAACAGACACAGGGGTCAGGAACTAGGGTCTTTGCGTTCCCCACCTCCTCCCCTCTGTGCCCCCAAGTCACCGAGGGTGGGCATCAGCCTCTCCGTGCTCCACAGCTCATCTGAGTGCTTGCATCTGCATCGTGTTGCTTTCTCATCACCTTGGTCTCTGCCCGCTGGTAGGGTTGGTGTTTTTGCCTTTGCGTTCAGAGCCTTAGCCCTACACTTTAAGGGTTCAGCAGCCTCTCGGACCTGGGCTTTGCTACCATTAAAAATGCAGTATTGTTAATGTAAATGCTCCAAGCTACCTTTTGTGAGGCCAGTCGTGGCTTTTTTTTTTTTTTTTTTTTTTTTGTGGAGTTTAAAGCGTATTTTGTGGGGTAATTTTCTAAAATTTAAATTGTTCTTTGGCAAGAGGACCCCAGTTCCCAGAGTCCATCAGAACTTTACACGGTTGTGTCCCTCAAGTCTCTGTTCCCCTCAGAACTCCTCGGTAAGATTGGGGACCCCAAGCCACCACTCCCTTTTGATTCGATGACCTCCGGTGACCCCGTTCGGGTGTGAGAAGAATGTCTCACAGGACTCAGGGAAGTACTACACACAGAGCTGTGATTCTTCTACAGCACGCAGACACCAGTTGGAATCAGCCGACGGGAGAATCGCAGAGGGCAGAGAATCTGGGAAGATCCCAGATACAAAGCTTCCTGGTCCTGTCCCACAGTGTTGGGACATGCCATTTTCTGGACATGATAATTACCCGCAGGTTGGCTTGTAATGAATGATACCCAGAGTGTTGCCAACCGAGGAAGCTCAGAAAAGCTTCATTGACTTGGAGCTTTGTCCTGCAGGCGTGGCCCCTCAGCCCCAGAGGTTGGCAAAGCCATGCCTGCCGTCGCATGATTGGTGTTTCCGGGACAGCCTCCATCTGCGGTCACTGTTGTATAAACTTTCCAGGGACCCAGTGTGAGTCACCTTGTTACTATAAACCAAGGGGCCCTCTGACCTGGGAAATTCCCAAGCCTCAGAGAAACGGGGTCAAAGGCCGCAGTCTTCATTGCATGACCCCCCCCCCCCACTCCTGCTGTTTCTCTGGCCCCTTTGCTTTGACCTCCAAAACCCTCTCCACCTACTGGGAGAATGTTCTTGGGGTAGGAAGGAAAAGCTAGGAGCACAGCCTGGAAAAGCCAAGAGTCCGTGAGGCCACGGCTGGCTCAGAGCCCCTGGCCAAAGGGCTAATGCTCCATCTCCTGGCGGGAGGAGGGACCCTGACTGGGCCCTCGTGTCAAGTGTCCGGAGGCTGTCTATCAGTGATGGTTAGAACCACAGAGATTCTACTCAGTTCTGGGGACCAGGAGTCTACAGTCAAGGCGTAGGCAGGCCTTGCCGCTCTGGTACCCAGGGAAGATTGTTCCTGAGGAGTTCGTCCGGTGCTGGTGCCCACTAGCCTGTGGCTGTGTAACTTCAGTGTCTCTCGGGACAACACACCCACCCCGCCCGCCCTCTCTCCGCTGCGTGTCCGTCCCCCATTGTGGCTGACATTCTTGCTGTGCCTGGTGTTTCTGTGAGTGCCATCTAAGGTTCCTGTGCATCCAGGAAGGGGGGGGTGGGGGGGGAGAGCAGGGCCAGCGGTCACAGGGAACGCCAAGAAGCTGGGATTGAGTCGGGTGCAAAGGGAGCAGCACACAACCACATTCCTTGCTGCTGGGCATGCAGAGCCACTGCTGTGGAGGACAGTCTACCATTTTCTTAAGAAAAGGGGACGTATTTTACGCGAATGAGTTTCAAACCCTGCATGTAGGCATTTGTAGGGGCTTCGTTCATGATGGCCAAACTTGGAAGCAGCCAGGATGCTTAGCTGGTGAACGGATGCGCAAACTGGTAGGTTCAGAGTAGTGTCTGGTGATAAAGAAACGAAAGACCACAGCTGCATATTTTAAATACACACTACTAATGGAACCAAGCCGCGTGGGAGAGGCCCCATCCCACGGGGTCCCACCCTGTGGCATTCTGGGCACAGTAAATCAAAGATGAGTGGTTGCTTAGGGTGGGGAGTCAAGGAGAGGTGAGAAGTCCAAACACAAAGGACTTGCCGATGCTGGCTGGCTGTCTGTGGTAGCAGGCAGACCGCTCTGGAGATGTGGAGATGTTGAGTGTGCAAGGCGGTGTCAGCGTGGCGGGCCAGGAGCACAGGGACACAGGGACACGCTGTCTTTCTGCTCAGCTCTGCTGCGAAACACAAAGCACTCTGCAGGGTAAACTGAAATTTAACCCCAGACCAAAGACGGGGTAGAAAGACGCCCAGTGGGTGGGGGCTTGCCTGTGAGGTGAGGCTCTTGCTGTGCCTAGAAGAAGCCATCAGGGCTACCGCAAATACACATCGCCCTAGTTAAACTGAGCTCATAGACGGCTGTTCCCCTGGGGTGCTATGCTTGGGGCAGTGTTGGGCCTGAGGTGGGCATCGTTGTAATTACACAGATGTGAACTGCATCCACCAAGCTTGTGGTCCCCAGGACACAAATAAGACTCCTCCTTCTCTGCTTCTTGGTGCATAGATACTGCTGAATGGTATCAAATGTTCAGCCGTGGCTGTTCCCCCTCCCTCCCTCCCTCCCTCCCTCCCTCCCTCCCTCCCTCCCTCCCTCCCTCCCTCCCTCCCTCCCACTCTCCCTCCCTCCCTCTCTCCCTCCCTCCCTCCCTCTCTCCCTCCCTTTCTCCCTCCCTCCCTCCCTCCTTCTCTCCCTCCCTCTCTCCCTCTCTCCCTCCTTCCCTCCCTCCCTCCCTCCCTCGTTCCCCCCTCCCTCTCTCCCTCCCTCTCTCCCTCCCTCCCTCTCTTCCTCCCTGGTTCCCTCCCTCCCTCCCTCCCTCCCTCCCTCCCTCCCTGGTTCCCTCCCTCCCTCCCTCCCTCCCTCCCTCCCTCCCTCGTTCCCTCCCTCCCTCGTTCCCTCCCTCCCTCCCTCCCTCCCTCCCTGCTCTTTGAGCTTGTTCTTTGACAAAGCCAGAGGGGGACCTTGGAGGATTCCATGGCAGGCAATGGTGACCAAGGTGGGGGACAAACATGCCAGACAGACAAGAGCTGAAGTGAGAAGTTTTATTAGGAAGGGAAAGGGTGGGAGAGGAGAGGAAAGAGACTCAGAGACAGAGAGGACAGGACAGAAGAGGGACAAAGGAAAGGGCCTGTCTGCCCCAGGGGAACAGCAGGAAAGAGAAGGTAAGTGGGCGGGGTCTGCCTTTTCCTTTAAAGGGTCCTTTGCACCTGTGTGCAGACTACACAACCATGGACCCCTGGGCTGACCAGGGCGCTGCCCGAGTGCATCTGCCAGGTGACAGGGCGGCCAGTGTAATGCCTGAGTCCTTACAGCCATGCCACCCCTTATGTGGGGGGTCAGATTTGGTGAGAAATTGTTTGACTCAATCAGGCAGGGCTGGCCAGCGTCTCAGGGTTGGGATCTTGGCGACAGTTTCGACTTGCACTGCCACGTCCGTCAGCTGGTCTCAGATGAGCTAGCAGGACTAGAGTGCCACCCGCCTCTCAGAAGGTCCTGTGTGGTAGTTTGTCCGTACCCCAGTCTCCTTCCTGTCCAGCCCCAGCCGTGTGACTCTGGCAGCCAGACGGGGCTCATGTGATTCTTCTTCTTACCTTGTGATGTGCTTTTTTTAAAAAAAAAAAAAAAAAAAAGAAGAGGACATTTGTCTGTCTGTCCCTTCACAGGGCAGGTTCTTGGAGTTGGTTATTTTGGGTGATGCTAAGGTAGGGAGGCCGGGATCTGCTGAGCAGCACGGAGTGGATTCGCTCCTGGGAGGAGAGGGACACTCAGATGAACCAGGAAGGCCCTGCAGCCCCCGGGGTAGGACGCATGTCGTCTTTACCCCTTTCGCGGCCACCCCGAAGTGCCACAAGCCCCTACTGTGATACACTACAGTTTCATCCCAGGCCAAAATCAACCCAGCCAACCAACCTGAACTAAAACCTGTGGGTAGCACGTGAGGATGCATGGGGACTGGGTGGAGAGAGGATGCAGGCCTGGGACATCGGGGAAGGGACTGAAGCTTGTTTATTTCAACACACACCAGGCAAGAGGCCCCCTTGGAAACGTGACCGTTTGGGGCTTTGTTTTATCTGTCTGTTTTGAGACAGAGTGGTCCGGGCTGGTCTTGAACTAGCTATGCCCAAGATGTCCTTGAATTTCCGTTCGTTTTGCCACCGCGTCCATGCGCAGCGATTGCAGGCATGTCCCAGCGCACCCTGGGCGGCAGCTGGGTTTGGGGAAGATTTTGGGAAAGATGGCAGCTTGATAGGTAGACGTGCCACGTGCGTGTTGATGTGTCACGTGCGTGTTTAATGTGGTTTGGGCATGGAGCCAGGCCTCGGAGGCCCAGGGTGGCCCACCCTGGGGTAGCACATCTGTGATTGCTGCCTCCTCCCCCTCCCCACAATGGATGGCACTGACGGACATCTGTGCCGGGCCTGGAGAGGGAGGGAGCCGCGGGGAACTCGGTGGCGAGGGCGCCCTGCGAACCTGGGGGGTGTGTTTGGTTATTCTCTTGCTTCCTGGGGGTCAGGTTCGGTCAGAAGCAACTAACTGGCATGCCAGAGGAGGACTCGATGTCAACCCTTTGCCTCAGCCCCTCCCTGGCAACACTTAGTCAGGGACCAACCAGGAAACAAATGTGAGCATGAGTTCCTCCTCTCACCTTCTGAGGAGGGGCTCCTGCGCCTCCCTGGGGAGCCTCTGCTGCTCTGACCCTTGTTCTTTTGATGCAGCTACTATGGCCTAAGAAACACAAACATGAGATTCAGCGCCCAAGCGGAGTTTATTGAGAGAGGGGAGAGGAAAAGAGGGGAGTAGCTGGTGGCCAACCGAAAGTGGGGAGAGAGAGAGAGACAGAGAGAGAGAGACAGAGAGAGAGAGACAGAGAGAGACACAGAGAGAGAGCCAGAGAGAGAGAGACAGAGAGACAGAGAGAGACAGAGAGAGACAGAGAGAGAGAGAGAGAGAGAGAGAGAGAGAGAGAGAGAGAGAGAGAGAGAGGACAAGAAGCAAGAGAGAGAAGCAAGAGAGAGAGAGGTGCGCTTGGCGCCCTTGCTTTAAAAGGGGAGCTTGCACATGCGTAACCCGGTCTCCGTCCAGCCAGGTAAAAGCTAGGTAAAGCCAGACATACTGGGGTCCACAGACTGCCGAGCCCCAACACTGACTCTGTCACCTCCATGCCACGGGGAGGGGGGGTGGCTGATGGTGGTTTTTGAATCCATACTAAGGACTTGCAGAGTGTTGGTCATTCCGGTGCTGGGCAAGCCTGCACCTCCCGTGTGTCCGGTGTAAATGGAATTGTTTCAGCTTCTGGCACTGGTGCGCTGTGGTTTTAAAGATGGAGAGCAATGGTGGCCTTTCCGATGTTTTCCCTGAGGGGGATCTAAGAGTGGGTTAAGGGGAGGGAAGGGCTGTTTTTTAGGGCAGAGGGACAGGTTTGTGGATGCCTTGGATATGTGATTTTAGAGACAGTTGGATGGCTTTGAGGCCATCTCCAAAACCGGGGACCCCCTGGAGACACATCACATCTGCTTACCAAGAGGGGGGAACCCAGAAGCAGCTACTGGGAGGGCGGGGATTCAAAGAAGAGACAGCAACATTTGCACATTTTAAAATGTGAGGTCCTTTGCTGGTTTCCCAGCTGTCAGTCTGGGGGCCCATTGGCTCCTCCTTGTTCAGGTCAGCTGTCTCTGGGGGTTTCTGCAGCCTGGTCTTGTCCTCCCTCTCTGCATCTGGATTCCAGTTCGCCTGAACATGGGTCTCAGCTAGAAGGCCTGGGCAGTCTAAGGGACCTCTGACAGTGGAACCAGGATGTATCTATCCCTAGTGCACAAAAGGACTTTGAGAGCACATTCCCCATGGAGGGACACTCCGTTAACCTAGAGGCCAGAGGGAGGGCCTAGACCCTACTCCAAATGACTTGGCAGATTTAGATGACCCCTCCTGGAAGGCCTCACCCTACATGTGGAGTCGGGGATGGAATGGGAGGGTGGTTGGGGGACATGGGAGAGAGGGAGCAAGGGAGGGAGAGAGGGAGCAAGGGAGGGAGAGAGGGAGGGAGAGAGGGAGGGAGAGAGGGAGGGAGGGAGAGGGAACTGGGATAGACATGTAAATAAATAAATAAATAAATAAATAAAAAAGAAACAAGAAAAAAAAATTGAGGTCCTTGTCCAGAGTGCAGTTTGGGGACCGTGGAACAAGCAGTTTGGTTCTGTCAGTCAGGTGTCTTTATTTTTATTTATTTTTGATACAGTCATGTCCATTACAGGAAGTTACATGTCAAATAACTTAGCGGGAAACAGTATTCTGAGAAGTTCTGTTCACAGCGCACAACACGTGTCTGCAGAGGTGTCACGTGATTTAATTCTGTCGACAGAACCTTGTTTCTACCCAAGGGACCCTAGTGTGTGTGTTGTCCACGCTGGAAGGGGCTTAGCTCGTCCGTCGTTAGGTCAGTAAAGACTGGAACCTGTATTTCCCGTAGTTCCCTTTCTTCCGTGGGGTCGTTTCGGAGAAGAGCTGAGAGGGGGTGGCTGGGTGGGCATGCCAGCCCTGCCTGTGGGGTGTCCAGAGCAGAGACCCAGGAACCCAGGCGTCTAATGAGGCCGGGCCACATTGCTGCATTAGGACTTAAGGGTGCCAAGGTCGGGTGTCAGGGTTTAGGCCGTGTAAGTTTCTGTGACTGTAGCACGTGACTGCAGATTCCCAGCAGGTCCTACAGATCAGTTTGGAGGTTGCATTTCCTGACTGGTTGGCGGCCATTCCTTGGGGTCTGTGATGGCTCAGGGCATGCTGTTGGCAGAGGAGGGCAGGGCTCCAGCACACCACTGACTGATTCGTGCCGGAGGTGCTAACCGGGACTAGGTCCTTAGGGGTCTAAGGTCCCAGTGCCAGCTGCAGATGGATTTCAGAGAGATGCGATTCATGGCTGTCTGAGTTCACTCTTTTTCTGCTTCCTTGTTTCCAGGTGGGTAAGGTTCGGGTTGTGGGTGTGAGGTGTCTATTGCCCATTGTTCAGTGTATCAGCAATTTCTCAAATAATCGTTGTGTGTGTGTGTGTGAATGTATGTGTCTGAGTGTGTTTGAATGTGTGTGAGTGTGTGTGTATGAATGTATGTGTCTGAGTGTGTTTGAATGTGTGTGAGTGTGTGTGTGAATGTATGTGTCTGAGTGTGTTTGAATGTGTGTGAGTGTGTGTGTATGAATGTATGTGTCTGAGTGTGTTTGAATGTGTGTGAGTGTGTGTGTGAATGTATGTGTCTGAGTGTGTTTGAATGTGTGTGTCCATGTGTGTGTGTGTGTGCACGCGCACAAATGTATGTGTCTGAGTGTGTTTGAATGTGTGTGAGTGTGTGTGTGTGTGTGTCCATGTGTGTGTGCGAATGTATGTGTCTGAGTGTGTTTGAATGTGTGTGTGTATGTGCATGCCTGTGTGTGTGTGTGTGTGTGTGTGTGTGTGTGTGTGTGTGTGTGTGTAGAGGACCACTTTGGGAAACCGCTTCCTGCTTTCCACCTTTCTGTGGGTTCTGAGGTTTAGACAGTTGTTAACATCACATTCTCTGTACTCTTCTCTTTGGCCCAGAAGTCTCTTTTTATTTACTTTATTTTTGATCAGGGTTCCCTGCAGCCCAAGTTGACCTCATATATATTATGTAGCCAATGTTATCTTTGAGTTCCAGACCTCTTGCCTCCCCCTCCCAAGTGCTGGGATTACAGACACGTGCCATCACCACCACACACCTCTCTCTTTTCCAGATGTGAAAGTAGTTTCAGGAGACTCGGGCACACACCTTTTGCGTGGGCCGTGGTGCAAGTCTGACATCTTGGGTGGCGCTGGTCACCGGTCACCTCTACAGGTGTGACCACAGACACCACATCGCCAGGTGCTCCCAACAGCTGGTACACATCAGTAGCTATCCCGTCATGAAATAATAATTTAGTTTCGTCACAGTTAGATACAAAACAGGACGGAGAGGGACAGAGACTCGGAGATGGCCATCGGGATATTAATGAGGAAAAAGAGTGGGAGGGAGGAGGAGAGAGAATTAACTCGCTCTCGGAGAGATGAGAGTTTGTTTCTTTTGCCCTTATGCGTGGTTAATGTGGCGTTGATGGACATTGTGCGTTTGAGTCCAGCTGAAGGAGAGACAAAACTCTAAGTAAAACACCCACGCCTTCGGTAAACGCCTTTATTGCGGAGACGCCCTTGCCAGCTGAAGTGGTGCCTGAGGGCTGGGATCATGGCTCACCCAGCGGCTCCTATCTGCTGAGCTAGTGGCTTCCTGCGCTAGATGGACTTCCCCGGAGTCACACTTTGGGCCGCTGCTCAAGATGATCTGACCGTCTGTGTTAGAGTGGATGCCGTCCATTCAGTAGCTGTGGATTGTGTGCCCATCCCACCAGGCA
This sequence comes from Cricetiscus sungorus, assembly GCA_030556225.1. NCBI lineage: Eukaryota > Metazoa > Chordata > Mammalia > Rodentia > Cricetidae > Cricetiscus > Cricetiscus sungorus. Next base: position 56,435,559 of record JANBXA010000741.1, on the reverse strand, counting down.
CTGTGTTATCTATCAGGAGGGGTTGTGAGTAGTGTGGGGGGTGTCAGCCTCTACCTGCACCAACCCCTGTGGCAAGGGGGCGGGACTGTTGGCAGCGCAGGAGTCAAGAGTGGCTCATTTGACAGTGGCCCTGGGTTGCTGATCAGATTCCCTCAGGGATAAATTAGAGCGAAGGCACCAGTCCACCTGGGTGCAATCAGCCATTGCTTAACCGCGGAGATTTATTGTGAGAGAGTGTCACCAGGCAGTTTTGTCACTCTGTTAACCTTGTGTGTGCTTACGTAAATTAAGACGGCTAGTGATGTCACTTACAATATCTTAGGGATTACCGTAGTTACAATCGGTTACTGTTCATCAAGATGTCACCATGTGGCTATATATGATTCATTATGTAGACCGTCAAAGGTAGTTTTTTGTCACAGTGTGCTTGCCTGACAGCAAATTAAACCCCGTGTCTCAGCCTGGGTTTTTGAGATGTGGGTAGTGAGAGAGCCTGGGAGAATCAGTCTGTGGCGTCTTCTAAAGGAAACTCCGAGTATCCCTGTGCGCTGTCCCCACA
>JANBXA010000741.1:56417500-56432500 GCA_030556225.1 Cricetiscus sungorus | reverse complement strand
ATCAGCCAAGACAGCCCCTCGCAGACGCACTCCAATCCTTTGGGCCATCCTTCAAGAGAGGCTCTCTTCCCAAGTCACTGCAGGGCTGGCAGTTAAAGCTTACTGGGGCCCCCCGTCCTCGCCCTGTTTTCATGCCTTAGTTCTTACCTTCTCTTGGTGATTTCCTTTTCCTTTTGGGGGAAGATGGTGTACCGAGGGTTGAATTTAGGGCTCAGTGCATGCTAGGCAAGGCAAGCATTCGACTACTGAACAACCCCCTCCCCCTTCCCCTCCCCTCCCCCATCCCTCCCCTCCCCCTTCCCCTCCCCTCCCCCCTCCCTCCCCTCCCCCTTCCCCTCCCCTCCCCCTCCCTCCCCTCCCCCTTCCCCTCCCCTCCCCCTCCCTCCCCTCCCCCTCCCTCCCCTCCCCCTTCCCCTCCCCTCCCCCTCCCTCCCTCCCCCTTCCCCTCCCCTCCCCCTCCCTCCCCTCCCCCTTCCCCTCCCCTCCCCCTCCCTCCCCTTCCCCCTCTCCTCCCCCTCCCCTTCCCCTCCCCTCCCCCTCCCCTCCCCCTCCCCTCCCCTCCCCCTGCTCTAATGGTAATTTTCTAACTGCGATGTGTGGCCTCCACAGGAGCCCTCCCTCTTAGGCCTCAGTAAGGATTCTGATTCTCGTGTTGTAATGCACTGCCAAACTTACTGATTTGGGTTCCCAAGCACTCCCGGACTTGTCTGGGTTGGACCACTCTGTCCAGCTTTTCTGTCCTTGGCCCTATTCATATTCCTTGAGTACTGACGGTCTGGTCTGCCTCGTACCTTTCCTGCCCCTTCTAATGAGCTATTTTTAAGGAGCCGTTGTCTTTGTAAGGGAGAATACCAGTAAGAAATAAAGGTGTGGCTATTTGGGTGTTGGATTGCACTCATCAGCTGGGGTATGGGCTTCCAGGGTCTCCCAGTGTGTGTGCACGTGTGTGTGCCTGTGTGTGTGTGTACACGTGTGTGTGCCTGTGTGTGTGTGTACACATGTGTGTGCCTGTGTGTGTGTACACATGTGTGTGCCTGTGTGTGTACATGTGTGTGCCTGTGTGTGTGTACATGTTTGTGCCTGTGTGTGTGTGTGTGTACACATGTGTGTGCCTGTGTGTGCGTGTACACATGTGTGTGCCTGTGTGTGTGTGCCTGTGTGTGTGCCTGTGTGTGTGTGTGTGTGTGGTCTAACGCGAGCGACTACTTAAACACAAGTGTACCGTTCTGAGTATGTCGTCCCTTTAACTCTTTAACAGGTGGCTCAACCCCTTGTTTAAAACCGGTCACACACGGAGATTGGAGGAAGATGACATGTTCTCAGTGCTTCCAGAAGACCGCTCAAAACACCTGGGAGAGGAGCTGCAAGGGTAAGCCTCAGGGAGCGCGAGAGAAGGGGAGAAGGTGGAGCCAGCTGCGGCTTGTGGCTTGCGGCAGGTGTGGCCTTCCTAGGTCCCTGCTTTGCGTCTGGCCTTGCTGGGCTTCCTTCTCCCAGCGGTGTACACTTCCCCTTAGGCTGCTCTGGCTGGCTGACTGAGTGGCCACATGTGAGGGGAGCAGCTCCTCAGGCCTTCCACGTGTGAGGGGAGCAGCTCCTCAGGCCCTCCACGTGTGAGGGGAGCAGCTCCTCAGGCCCTCCACATGTGAGGGGAGCAGCTCCTCAGGCTCCACATGTGAGGGGAGCAGCTCCTCAGGCTCCACGTGTGAGGGGAGCAGCTCCTCAGGCTCCACATGTGAGGGGAGCAGCTCCTCAGGCTCCACATGTGAGGGGAGCAGCTCCTCAGGCTCCACATGTGAGGGGAGCAGCTCCTCAGGCCCTCCACGTGTGAGGGGAGCAGCTCCTCAGGCCCTCCACATGTGAGGGGAGCAGCTCCTCAGGCCCTCCACGTGTGAGGGGAGCAGCTCCTCAGGCCCTCCACATGTGAGGGGAGCAGCTCCTCAGGCTCCACATGTGAGGGGAGCAGCTCCTCAGGCTCCACATGTGAGGGGAGCAGCTCCTCAGGCTCCACATGTGAGGGGAGCAGCTCCTCAGGCTCCACATGTGAGGGGAGCAGCTCCTCAGGCTCCACATGTGAGGGGAGCAGCTCCTCAGGCTCCACATGTGAGGGGAGCAGCTCCTCAGGCTCCACATGTGAGGGGAGCAGCTCCTCAGGCTCCACATGTGAGGGGAGCAGCTCCTCAGGCTCCACATGTGAGGGGAGCAGCTCCTCAGGCCCTCCGTGCCTGAGATCTGCCCCTGAGGTGGTTACAGCAGAGGGTGCCTTCTGGGGCTGCCAAGGCTGCTGTATCCAGCAGAGCTCGGCAGTTACTTGTCCCTGAGGTGCGCGCCCCCCCCCCAGGCTCATTTTCCTGGAGCAGCACATTCTGCCGCACCCACCGTTCTCGGCCCCTCGGGGCCGTCAGCCATGTTTGTGCAGCACCCTCAGGAGAGCCCTGTCACAAACACTCGTCTCCTCCCTCCACCACACGGCGGCCATGCATGTGTTGTTGACGCACCTTCTGTCTTACTGTAGGTACTGGGATAAAGAAATTCTGAGAGCCAAGAAGGACGCGCGCAAGCCTTCCTTAACCAAGGCCATCGTAAGGTGCTACTGGAAGTCGTACCTGGTTCTGGGGATTTTTACGTTAATAGAGGTAAATGCTTGCCTCGCCCCGACACCTGTGTCTGAGAGGGTGGGCGAGGCGGAGACCTCCTTACTGGTAGCCATTGTTAGTTCATTCACCAGTGCAACCAGAAGGGAGAAGAGGCCGGATGAGCTCCGAAAGTGGCTGAGCTCAGGGAGGAGGTGACAGAAGTGCCTTAGGGATGGGGACGCTCAGGTGACTGAGCGGAGGCTGAAGGAGGTCACTGTTTCTTCTGAGTATCAAAACCCAGTGCTACCACTCAGCAGCTCCTCAGGCCTCCATGCCTGAGGTCAAAGCACTTACTGCCCTGTGGAGATGTGGGGTCAGTTCCCAGCGTTCACACCGCGGCTCACAACCATCCCCAAGTCCAGTTCAAGGGGGCCCACACCACCTTCTCACTTCTATGGGCTTCCACATATTCATGGTGCACACACATTACACTCAGGTACTCACGCGCACACATGCACACATGCATACATGCACACACATGCGCTTGCATGCACACAGACACATACACAGACACATACACAGATACACATACACAGACACATACACAGATACACACACACAGACACATACACATACACACACACAGACACATACACACACACAGGCACACACACAGACACATACACATACACACACACAGGCACACACACACAGACACATACACACAGACACACACACATAGATACACAGGCACACAGACACATACAGACACACACACGGAGACACACACAGAGATACACACACAGGCACACATGCACACACAGGCACACACAGGCACACACACACAGAGACAAACACAGGCACACATGCACACACACACACAGACATACATACACAGACACACACACAAACAGACACACAGACACATGCGCATACACACAGGCACACACACATAGGCACACACACATACACACACACGCACAGACACAGAGACACACACACAGGCACACATGCACACACACAGGCACACATGCACACACACAGGCACACATGCACACACATGCACACACAGGCACACACAGGCACACACAGGCACACACACACAGGAAAAAAACAATGTTGACAATGCAGTGCCACAGGAAGCCGGCAGTGTCCTGTAGCACACAGGAATGCTGCTGTTTGGTCAGTGCTGTACACACAGAGTCATGTTTGATCACACTTGAGGAGACATGTCCTGTGTTTGGGAAGAGGAGCATTTGGATCAGAGCCCAGAATAACCAGTACCCAACAAGTAATTGTTAAGTTCCCCATGCCAAGTGTGATAAATGCTTTCCTGGGATGGCACTGCCAACTTTCCCCACCCAGGTAACTAAGGCTGGGTGCCATGTGCCTGGCCTGGCCCCGGCACCCCGGAGGCCAGGACTCATTAGAGCCCAGGAGTTACTCACCCTCTTCCCGGGGTCTGTGCACTGAGACCTGTACCCGCTCCGGGCCGTGGTCCAGCTTGAACTCTAGTGACCTCCTGTGCCACTCACCCTGGGTTCTGTTCTTTGCTGTGGGACAGATTACAGCTCTGAAGTTGATCTTTGGTAGCCTGGGATTGCAGAGTGGCTACAAGTGGTCATTCGCTGATAAACCGTAGATGGGAAGCTGTGAGACCCTTCAGGATTGTCCTGTAAAATAGTCTTCTGCCTAGGGGACAGGCCCGTGATTGTCAGTGGCTTGCTGGAGGGGACCCTGAAAATTTGGCTGTGTGGCTTGTCCCCTTGGGGGTGTGTATAAGAGAAAAAAAATATCATTTGTGTTTTTATTTATGCATATCAGTGTTTATGCCACATCTATTGGGATGTGTGAGGGGCCCGAGGAAGAGGTCTGAATCCTCAGAGCTGCAGTTACAAGGCTGTTGTGAGCCTCCTCACCTGGGTGCTGGCATCTTGGTAATAAAAGAATGGTCTTGAGAAAGGCTGCTTACCAGGAACCGTGTTAATTTTACTGCTTTTAGGAATTTGGTGAGGGAGAGGTATTCTTATTATCAGCAATTCCCCAAGTTCCGAGTTGTCAGTGTCGTGTGCCCAGGCCACCCTAAAACGTGAACGACAGAGCTGAGTTTCTGTTTCAGGCGCTCTGAGATGAGCCCAAACCTTCCAGGGCAGAGGTCATGAACTTTGCCCTTAGCATCACAAGTGGCTGTGGCTTGACTTTGGCCCTGGGCTGACTGATGGTGCCAAGGTGGCCCTTGGGGGCAGTGGTGGCACATGCATTTGTCAGTCAGGATGTTTTCCTGGTCACTGTATCTCCTGGGGCCAGAAGGTTCCACAGCGCGTCTCTCGAAGCGTGTGCGGAGGACCTGGGGCCCTGTATCTGAGACTAGGCTGCCTCACACCCGCATTCAGCATCCTCCGGTGAAGGGCGCCTTCCCTGTTAGAGCTTTTGCATTGCTTCTAGCACTGTCTTCTTGGTTTGCTGCCTACCCTGGACGAGGCTGCCTAACTCCCTCGACGGACGGACACCCTGAGCAGACCTGGACCCTCACACTGATTTTGTGTCTCTGTTGTGACAGCCAGCAGGCCTTCCAATGCACTACAATCTGGGAAGCTGTGAGTCATTTGGGCTCCGCTAGGAAAACTCTCGAGATTTCTTTTCCTTTTTGTTTTTCCCCCTGTCACTCAAAAGAAGCATGCTTTCTAGCACAAATACTTTCTTTCCTTTTTTAAATATTTAAAGTAGAAACAATCTTATTTTATATATCATCCCAGTTCCCTCTCCCTCCCATCCTCCCGTGTCCCCCACCAACCCCCATTCCATGCGTCTTCTGCTCCATAGAAAGGGTCATCAAAGTCTGTCACATCGTTTGGGGCAGGGCCTAGACCCTCCCCTGTGTGTCTAGGCTGACAGAGTGTCCCTCTATGTGGAAAGGGCTCCCAAAGTCCATTCGTATTTTAGGGATGAATACTGATCCACTGCCAGAGGCCCCATAGATGGCCCAGGCCTCCTCACTGACCCCTCGTTCAGGGGCCCTGGTTCCATCGTATGCTGGTTTCCCAGCTGTCAGACTGGGGTCCATGAGCTCCCCCTTGTTCAGATCAGCTGTTTCTGTGGGTTTCTCCAGCCTGGTCTTGACCCCTTTGCTCATCACTCCTCCCTCTCTGCAACTGGATTCCAGGCATTGGGCTCAGCTAGAACAAATACTTTTGTTTTCACGGACTGTCCCATTGTGCTGATGATTTGGAGGAGTCAGAAATAATTTCTGAAGGGAAAGCTAGTAAGGGTCCAGGTCCGTTTCAAGACTCCCTGTCTCGATGGGTGTGGCGGCACATGCCTACTTCTCAAATGGAAGGAGGGAGAGTTCGTGTCGTCTGGGCTAGTGAAACCTCGTCTCCAAACAAGGAAGAAATTGCCTTCGGATGACGTTTATGGTTTTTGTGTGCGTTCCTTCACTCTTGGCTTATGGCAGGAAGTTCTTGCTGGGCTCACAGTTTGAGGGGCACATAGGCCATCACGGTGGGCAGCCTGTTGGCTGACACAGGAGACGCCTCCATAGCCAGGAAGCAGAGTTGACGAATGTCGGTGCTCTGGCCCCCTCCCTATTCCCGAGCCGGACGGGACGAGCCATAATTTATTAGTTGAGTCCTCGTTTTGTGATCTCTTCTCTGAGTTGATCTTTGGTCTTTGAGTTTGACACAGCAGAAGGATGAACCCAGCGTGGCATTTTGTACAGAACAGATGTATTTCTTTGGTGACCCAAAGCGCGTGGAACTCCTCTGGGAACACACCGCCTGTGTGACACACCCACACCAGCAGGGCTTTCCCCGAGGGTTAACGGGGGGCCGGGCCACGCCAGGGAAGAGGAGCGTGATGCCAGTTGCAGGAGAGGCCTTGCCTTGTGATGTCTAAGTAGCGCCCCACCTCGTCTGTGAGAACTGAGGATTCGCGGTAATGCTTGGAGAAAGGAGTGTGAAAGTAACTAAAGACACACTCTTACACACCAGTGAGGCCGGCTCAGAGCGGACAGTGAGTCCCCAGCTCCGGAAGTGCCAGGACAGAAATGAGTTCCACACATGGCAAGCCCTCGCAGTAAAGAGCGTGGCGGGGAGAGTCTGCGCAGGCCGCCTCCTCACGTCATCCCAGGCCTGGGCTTTGAGCTATGAGAGTCTTGTCTGTGGGAGCCTCACTGGATTCTCCTGCTCGTAGTGCCCGTCACAGGCCAGGCCTGGCAGGGGTTGGCTGAGGCTTGTTCTCTTGGCCTTTGGCTAGAAGGGCTGCTGTGGGCTGCCAGTTTTTATGTGTGTGTGAGTGTGTGTGTGTGTGTGTGTGTGTGTGTGTGTGTGTGCATTTATGTGTAGCACATGCGTGTTGCGCCCACAGAGGTCAGAGGAGGGCGGATCTGGATCCTTGGGAGACGGTGCTGAGGACTGTTGTGAATGTGGTCCAGACTTTTACTGGATTGTCTGTGGTACAGCTGGACCACAGGGGTAATTGGAGGCTGCCATCTGAGGTCACCCAAGGTCAGAGCCGCAGTCAGTTCAGTGGGGCCGTCTTCTGTGCCTTTACTCAGGGCTGATCCCTGGGAGGCGCCCGTGGCCTTTGCATTTCCCAGTTCTTTCTTCTAAGTGCCCGTCGCCATCAAAGAGCTCATCCTAGGAGGCCAAGGGTACCACGGGGAAGACGACCCTGGCAGGGGCAGGTGCAGCAAAGCCTTGAATACAGCAGGTGTGGTCAGTTGTGTGTGCCCTGTGGATTCTGCAGTCTGCATTGGGTTTCTTAATGTTCATAGTGATGACCCTGAGTGAGAAGCAAAGGAAAATGCTTTTCAATATTTTCTTTAAATAAGTCAGAGGAAGAGCCCCAGTGGCCTAATGGATAAGGCATTGGTCTCCTAAAACAGTCGATTGCTTCACTGGAAAAAGATTGTATTTGTAATGGCAGGAAACGAGGCCAGCATCTGAAACAACTGTCTCAAATGGGGGCTCCTCACCCACCTAACTCCCAGGCACACTCAGCTTTCATAAGCGACTCTGCTCAAGGTGCTTATTCCGCCATGGCTGTCTGTAAGCAGCGGGGTTTCAGATGCCGCCTGTGAACGCTGATGTCTTAGCCGCTATCATCGGTCTGCCCGTGCCTTTTAATTTAATTTTCTAACGTTTTGTGCAGAGGAACCAGAGCTTTGATCCTGCCAGGCTGTCCCTCCCCGTGGTCTAAAGGAATCACGCACAGCTCACTCTCTGAGGGGGCATCTGGTTGTCTCCAGGACACTTCTGGTGTAGACAGGGTAGATTATCTCAGCCGTAGGTGGGGGCTCAGAAGACGTCATAACACAGGACACCCGTGGGGTTTGTAAGTGGCTGACCTGACTTTTAAAGCAAAATGTGTTATTTTCAGATGTTGCGTCCCCCTACCCCATACTCCCCTTGCAGACTCCTTGGAGGAACAATAGGAGGAGGAAATTTGTATGTCCCCACTCTGTGGGACTCCTTGCTCAGCTGCTTGCTACCGGAATCAGATTTTGGGGGACTTGTTCTTCCATAGAGTTTTAAGAACATTCTACAAACACAAAAATAGACCAGAATCAGGAGCCTCTGAGCCACACTTCAGTAATTTATCCACTCATGTTGGGACTTGAGTCACCCATAACCCTGCTCAGTCCATTTTGAAGTTGTACCCACAAATTACATCATTTATCTGAGGGTGATTCCATTGTACCTTTAATGGATTTATCTGAGGGTGATTCCACTGTACCTTTACTGAATTTGTCTGAGTGTGTTTCCACTGTACCTTTAATGGATTTATCTGAGGGTGTTTCCACTGTACCTTTACTGGATTTGTCTGAGGGTGATTCCACTGTACCTTTACTGGATTTGTCTGAGTGTGTTTCCACTGTACCTTTAATGGATTTGTCTGAGTGTTTCCATTGTACCTTTAATGGATTTATCTGAGGGTGTTTCCACTGTACCTTTACTGGATTTGTCTGAGGGTGATTCCACTGTACCTTTAATGGATTTGTCTGAGGGTGTTTCCACTGTACCTTTACTGAATTTGTCTGAGTGTTTCCACTGTACCTTTACTGGATTTGTCTGAGGGTGTTTCCACTGTGCCTTTACTGGATTTGTCTGAGGGTGTTTCCACTGTACCTTTAATGGATTTATCTGAGGGTGTACCACTGTACCTTTACTGGATTTGTCTGAGTGTTTCCACTGTACCTTTAAAGGTTGGGTCTCCACCTGCAGAATCATAGCACAGTTGTTCCACAGACACTTTACCTAAAGCTCTAACATGGGCAACATGCCTTGCCGGGCTCATTTCCCTCCTTTGTTTTCTTAACCTACATTTTATCAATTAATGTGAATACTATATTGCCCAGCCATCCCCTCAGCTCAACTTAGATAGTTGGGATTATCAATACAGGCACCAAAGTAGCTGGCATCCATCGCTCCATCCATCCATCCATCCATCCATCCATCCATCCACCCACCCACCCACCCATCCATCCATCCATCCATCCATCCACCCATCTATCCACTCATCCATCCATCCCTGCATCCATCCATCCCTGCATCCCTGTATCCATCCATCCCTGAATCCCTGCATCCCTGCATCCATCCATCCATCCATCCATCCATCCATCCATCCATCCACCCACCCATCCATCCCTGCATCCCTGTATCCATCCATCCCTGAATCCCTGCATCCCTGCATCCATCCATCCATCCATCCATCCATCCATCCATCCATCCACCCATCCATCCCTGCATCCCTGTATCCATCCATCCCTGCATCCCTGCATCCATCCATCCATCCATCCATCCATCCATCCATCCCTGCATTCATCCCTGCATTCATCCCTGCATCCATCCATCCCTGCATCCCTGTATCCATCCATCCCTGAATCCCTGCATCCCTGCATCCATCCATCCATCCATCCATCCATCCATCCATCCATCCATCCATCCCTGCATCCATCCATCCATCCATCCATCCATCCCTGCATCCATCCATCCCTGCATCCATCCATCCCTGCATCCCTGCATCCATCCATCCATCCATCCATCCATCCATCCATCCCTGCATCCATCCCTGCATCCATCCCTGCATCCATCCATCCATCCATCCATCCATCCATCCATCCATCCATCCATCCATCCCTGCATCCATCCCTGCATCCATCCCTGCATCCCTGCATCCATCCTGCCACTTCTTGTAATTATGTGGAACCTGAGTACCATACCAACAGGCATCAGGAGAGGGCACAGGCGTTATAGGTGGCTGTGAGCCTCCCAGCTTGCGTGTGGGGATTTGACCTTGTGTAGGAGTGGCGTGTGCCATTTGCGGGCAGCCGAGCTCTGCAGTGCTGTTTTCCCTGTACCGTGGACTGGTAGTCCCGTGAGATGATGCACAGCGTCCTTCACAGGGGACTCCATCCTCTGCGGTGCTGTGTGCCACCCCTGCAGGGGCCTAGCACGTGCTTGCTGTCTTCCCCTGTGTGCTGTTAGCAGATGCTCATGCTTAAGGGGAGAGGCCTCCACAGTGGGGACATGGCCATTACTTCCCCTCTTCACTTGTTATCTGTAACCTTCCCTCGGTGGCTAAGTCTGGTCTGGATGGCCTTCTGGTAACCCTGAGGTGCAGCAAGTATAGAAAAATCAAGAGTGTCTTAACTTCTTTCCTCCTAAATTAGTGTTCAGACTGTGAGTGGTCCTTTCCCATCCCCCGCTGGGGCTCAGGAGCTTTGTTGGCTCAGAAAAGAGATCGTCTTTAAAGAAAGCGGCTCTTGTCTCCTCTGCTGCGTTCCCATGCTCCTTTAAGGCATGATTGTATTTCAGTGGAGTCCTTCTAAATATTTATTTATTAGTATGTGTGTCTTTGTGTGTGTGAGAGTGTGTGTCAATGTGTGTGCCTGTATGCATGTGAGTGCATGTGTCTATGTGAGTGTGTGTGTTTGAGTGTGTGAGTGTGTGAGTGTGTCTGTGAGTGTGTGTGAGTGTGAGTGTGTCTGTGAGTGTGTGTGAGTGTGTGTGTGAGTGTGTGTGTGAGTGTGTCTCTGAGTGAGTGTGTGAGTATGAGTGTGAGGGTGTGTGTGTCTCTGTGTGTGTGAGAGTGCGTGTGAGTGTGAGTGAATGTGAGTGAGTGTGTGAGTCTGTGTGAGTGTGAGTATGAGTGTGTATGGTGTGTGTGGGTGTGTGAGTGTGAGAGTGTGTGTGAGTGTGTGTGTGCAAGTGTGTGTCTCTGCGTGTGAGATGTGAGTGTGTGTGAGTGAGTGTGAGTGTGAGTATGAGTGTATGGTGTGTGTGTGCGAGTGTGTCTCTGGGTGTGATGTGTGTGTGTGAGAGTGTGTGTGAGTGTGTCTGTGTGTGTGAGTGTGTCTGTGTGTGTGAGTGTGTGCAAGTGTGTGTCTCTGCGTGTGAGGTGTGTGTGAGTGTGAGTGTGTGAGTGAGTGTGAGTGTGAGTATGAGTGTGTATGGTGTGCGTGTGTGTGTCTCTGGGTGTGATGTGTGTGTGTGAGTGTGTCTGTGTGTGAGTGTGTCTGTGTGTGTGAGTGTGTCTGTGTGTGTGAGTGTGTCTGTGTGTGTGTCTCTGGGTGTGATGTGTGTGTGTGAGAGTGTGTGTGAGTGTGTCTGTGTGTGTGAGTGTGTCTGTGATGTGTGTGTGAGAGTGTGTGTGAGTGTGTCTGTGTGTGTGAGTGTGTCTGTGATGTGTGTGTGTGTGAGAGTGTGTGTGAGTGTGTCTGTGTGTGTGAGTGTGTCGATGTGTGTGTATGAGAGTGTGTGTGAGTGTGTCTGTGTGTGTGAGTGTCTGTGATGTGTGTGTGTGAGAGTGTGTGAGTGTGTCTGTGTGAGTGTGCAGTGTGAGTGTGTCTGTGTGAGTGTGTCTGTGTGTGTGAGTGTGTGTGTGAGTGTGTCTGTGAGTGTGTGTGAGTGTGTGTGAGTGTGTCTGTGTGTGTGTGAGTGTGTCTGTGTGTGTGAGTGTGTCTCTGTGTGAGTGTGTGTGTGTCTGTGTGTGAGTGTGTCTGTGTGTGTGTCTGTGTGTGTGTGAGTGTGCCTGTGTGTGAGTGTGTGTGTGTGTGAGTGTGTCTGTGTGAGTGTGTGTGTGTGTCTGTGTGTGTGTGTGTCTGTGTGTGTGAGTGTGTGTGTGTGAGTGTGTCTGTGTGTGTGAGTGTGTGTGAGTGTGTCTGTGTGTGTGTGAGTGTGTCTGTGTGTCTGTGTGTGTGAGAGTGTGTGTGAGTGTGTCTGTGTGTGTGAGTGTGTCTGTGTGTGTGTGTGTCTGTGTGTCTGTGTGTGTGAGAGTGTGTGTGAGTGTGTCTGTGTGTGTGAGTGTGTCTGTGTGAGTGTGTGTGTGAGTGTGTCTGTGTGTGTGAGTGTGTCTGTGTGTGTGTCTGTGTGTGAGTGTGTGTGAGTGTGTCTGTGTGTGTGTGAGTGTGTCTGTGTGTGTGAGTGTGTCTCTGTGTGTGAGTGTGTGTGTGTGTGTGTCTGTGTGTGTGAGTGTGTCTGTGTGTGTGTCTGTGTGTGAGTGTGTCTGTGTGTGAGTGTGTGTGTGTGAGTGTGTCTGTGTGTGTGAGTGTGTGTCTGTGTGTGTGTCTGTGAGTGTGTGTGTGTCTGTGTGTGTGTGTGTCTGTGTGTGTGAGTGTGTGAGTGTGTGTTTACAGAGTGTGAGATTTGGTGTCACGCCTCATTTGGGGAACTGAGGTGTCCCCTGTAAATGTGCTGACTTGGGACCAGCTGGTTAGGAAGGTGTTTTAGCTGTTAGTTTCTTCTCCCACCCCCTTTTCTCTCCCTGCTGCCCGTGGGTTAGGGTCCTCCCTTCCCATGGATAGAAAATAGTCATCAGAGGCAAACTTGTCAGCTGTTTGCGTGTCTGTGTTACGTGAGAGGAGCCGCCCTGCAAAGCCAAGTGTTTGAAAGATTTCCAAGTCTGCCTTTTCATCCTTGAGGAGGAGGAAGTGGCAGGGGCCTACCTGTTCACTTTTGGTGACTTTGATTTGCAGAGTTTGGTGTTTCGGGTTTTCCACGGGGAGAGGGGTCTGTGGAGATTCGCAGGGAGGAGGGGGGTTATGGGGAGTGAGCACCTGTCCTCGTGTGCCGACGGTTCAAGTCCTCTCCTGCTGGACAGAAGTGACTTTCGCCAGAGCCTCCCGTTTGTTTAGATGGGGCTTCGGCTTTTGTCTGAGAGAATAGATGGTCACTAATCTTGATTTATAATCAAATCCTAGTGCTGCGGACAGCTGGAACCACTCGTGCTGTTTTAGCCGACCTTCCCATTTGTGCCATGCTCAGTTTTCCACTGCAGGCGGGCTCAGTGGCGGCAGCTGTCACGCTGGGCTCCACAGTGTAGTGGACAGAGACACATCACACCTGTGTCCCCGGCCAGGCTGTGCAAGCCCTGCACCTTTACAAGCCCAGCAGAAAGTGGGCTACCCTGGCATGCGGGGCCTGCGCTGAGGAAGGTGCGAGCACCCTCTTTTCTGTCCGTGTTTCCACAAGTGTCTCAGCTGGTAAGGCTGAACCAGCAGGAGGTGTTGGGCGTGAGTGTACCCCTTGTGAATGGACCGCACCTTCACTTCCTGTTAGGCGGGGTGGGGCATTGAGAGGTCGCAGGAAACAGGGTGGGCCAAGAGCTGGCATGTTTGTATTTAAGCAAATGACCAGCCCTTCCCCCTCTCTTTTCTTTAGCCATATTTTTATTTCCTTTTTTTCTTATTCATTTTCAGCCAGGAATTTTTTTGGCAGCCTGACAGATTTTTTTTTTAGAAACTGATTCTAGTATGTATGGCGTATCCGAGGGACCAGTCACAGTGTACTAATGTGTCACTGCCTTTGAGCAGGCGATCTTGAGGTCAGAAGCAGTTTTCTCTGCCTTAGGTCAGGGGAGAGGCCGTGTCGAAGGAAAGCTTGTGTTGAGGAAATTTGGCGTGATCTGTATTTCTCCTAACGAATGTTTTGTTTGTTTTTTCTCCCTTCCAGGAAAGCACCAGAGTAGTCCAGCCCATATTTTTAGGGAAAATCATTGAGTACTTTGAGAAGTTTGACTCCAGCAACGCTGTGGCTTTGCACATGGCTTACGGCTACGCCGCAGTGCTGTCGGTGTGCACGCTCGTGCTGGCCATACTGCATCACTTATACTTTTACCACGTGCAGTGCGCCGGGATGAAGCTGAGAGTGGCCATGTGCCACATGATTTACCGGAAGGTAAGCCACTCCTCCTGAAGCCGCAGAAGCGGCTGGGAGCGGGTCCCGTAAACTAGAGCCTGTAAATGAGTTGGGTGTCATGGTGGTGTGTGCCCTGTGTTCTCAAGGAAAAGGAAGCAGGAAGCTCACAGGTTCAAGGCTCTCTAGGACTCTCTGACTAGACCTGGTCATAAACACAAACCATTTAAACCACACTAGGGAAGCTTGCTGTTCGGCTTGGACTATAGTACTAATAATAATTATCATTATTTATTCTGCAAACATTCCAAATAGAACACGGAAGTTTCCTCTTGGTCAGGTGGTGGCTGCTTGTAGCACCAGGCAAGCTGTTGCATTTCTAGAGAATTTAGGTAAACCATAAATGCAGCATTGACTTTCAGTATTTCCAAGGCTGAATCTCTTACCGTGTTCATGAAAAGTTTTCTGGTATTGTTCACTGAAGTCTTCACTGCAGCAGGCCACAGAGTTTTTGGGATGAAACCTGGGAGAAAAGAGTCCCCGAGAAAGGGTGGGGTGTTTTTACACCAACTGTTTAATTACCTTTGGTCTAATTCTGTGAAGGTAAAAGGAAATATGAGCCAAACCCATACTAAATAAAGGGCGTATTATAGTTGTGTGTCTTGGTATATATCATCCGTGTTTTAAACTTAGGAAAAGTAATTTTGGAGCAAATGTTAGTGTCCGTGTGTCTTGTCCTGCTTTTTAAATAAATGTGTTTTACCCTGCTCCCACCGAGGTTTAATGATAAGACCTGGTGTGGCGTGCTCAAAGCCTTTCGTGTTGGGGAATGCCACATTAATCCTGGGCTACCCTGACTGTAGCAGTGATGAATGATGTCAGTAGGAAGAAGCAGCAGCCGCCAGGAGGGCAGAGTCTGGGGCACCATAATCTGGTGTACCCTGCATGCACACATGCACACGCACACGCATGCATGCACACATGCACGCACAAACAGACATGCACACATACTCACACACACACACACACAATACTCACATGCACACACACATTCACATACACACTACTCACACACACACATGCACACACACACACACACAGACTTGCACACACTATTCACACACACATTCACATATACACACACCTACATACAAGGCACACACACACACGCACACACACACACTACACACACACAATACTCACACACACACTCACACACACGCTACACACACACACCACACACACATGTACACACACATTCACACACACACACTACTCACACACACAGACTT
>JANBXA010000741.1:56227500-56415000 GCA_030556225.1 Cricetiscus sungorus | reverse complement strand
AACGGCTAGTCCTCACTGAGTATTCACTGTAGTAAATGACGCGTGCGCACATTGAAAACGTGGCAGCGGGCGAGGCATTGGGGAAGGCGATTGGCTGAGGCAGTGGGATGCTCAGGATTGGGGAAGGCGATTGGCTGAGGCAGTGGGATGCTCAGGATTGGGGAAGGTGATTGGCTGAGGCAGTGGGATGCTCAGGATTGAGGAAGATGATTGACTGAGGCAGTGGGATGCTCAGGATTGGGGAAGGTGATTGGCTGAGGCAGTGGGATGCTCAAGATTGGGGAAGGTGATTGGCTGAGGCAGTGGGATGCTCAGGATTGAGGAAGATGATTGGCTGAGGCAGTGGGATGCTCAAGATTGAGGAAGGCGATTGGCTGAGGCAGTGGCCTTCTCAGGATTGAGGAAGGCGATTGGCTGAGGCAGTGGGATGCTCAGGATTGAGGAAGGCGATTGGCTGAGGCAGTGGGATGCTCAGGATTGGGGAAGGCGATTGGCTGAGGCAGTGGGATGCTCAGGATTGGGGAAGGCGATTGGCTGAGGCAGTGGGATGCTCAGGATTGGGGAAGGCGATTGGCTGAGGCAGTGGGATGCTCAGGATTGGAGGAAGGCGATTGGCTGAGGCAGTGGGATGCTCAGGATTGGAGGAAGGCGATTGGCTGAGGCAGTGGCCTGCTCAGGCATTGGGGAAGGCGATTGGCTGAGGCAGTGGGATGCTCAGGATTGAGGAAGATGATTGGCTGAGGCAGTGGGATGCTCAGGATTGGAGGAAGGCGATTGGCTGAGGCAGTGGGATGCTCAGGATTGGGGAAGGTGATTGGCTGAGGCAGTGGGATGCTCAGGATTGAGGAAGGTGATTGGCTGAGGCAGTGGGATGCTCAGGATTGAGGAAGATGATTGACTGAGGCAGTGGGATGCTCAGGATTGGGGAAGGCGATTGGCTGAGGCAGTGGGATGCTCAGGGATTGGGGAAGGTGATTGGCTGAGGCAGTGGCCTGCTCAGGATTGGGGAAAGGCGATTGGCTGAGGCAGTGGGATGCTCAGGGTTGGGGAAGGCGATTGGCTGAGGCAGTGGGATGCTCAGGCATTGGGGAAGGCGATTGGCTGAGGCAGTGGGATGCTCAGGATTGGGGAAGGTGATTGGCTGAGGCAGTGGGATGCTCAGGATTGAGGAAGGTGATTGACTGAGGCAGTGGGATGCTCAGGATTGAGGAAGGCGATTGGCTGAGGCAGTGGGATGCTCAGGATTGGGGAAGGCGATTGGCTGAGGCAGTGGGATGCTCAGGATTGGGGAAGGTGATTGGCTGAGGCAGTGGGATGCTCAGGATTGGGGAAGGCGATTGGCTGAGGCAGTGGACCTGCTCAGGGATTGGGGAAGGTGATTGGCTGAGGCAGTGGCCTGCTCAGGATTGAGGAAGGTGATTGGCTGAGGCAGTGGACCTGCTCAGGATTGGGGAAGGCGATTGGCTGAGGCAGTGGGATGCTCAGGATTGGGGAAGGTGATTGGCTGAGGCAGTGGGATGCTCAGGATTGGGGAAGGTGATTGGCTGAGGCAGTGGCCTGCTCAGGATTGGAGGAAGGTGATTGGCTGAGGCAGTGGGATGCTCAGGATTGGGGAAGGCGATTGGCTGAGGCAGCGGGCGAGGCATTGGGGAAGGCGATTGGCTGAGGTAGTGGCCTGCTCAGGATTGGGGAAAGGTGATTGGCTGAGGCAGTGGGATGCTCAGGATTGGGGAAAGGCAGTTGAAAGGTTGGCAGTGTCTGTGATGTTGTATTCATGATTCTGAGATCAAAGTTGATTTTGTTTTCATTTTAAACCAATTGTAGTTCCGTGTGAGCTATACTGCTTTATATTTAGACAATATGGCTTGCCAATCTTCAAGTACTTTGGCCTTCCCAAAGCTAGGAGTGCCACGTGACATGGCCTGACAGTCTGTCTGTTGACCTGCAGGTAGGCTGTGTGGGGAGGACCCTGAGGGCTCTGTCAAATGAAAGTGTGTGCTGGTCGTAGTAAGCGATGCTTTGGCTTTCTGTCCTCGTGTTATTATCGTAACATCTGAATACTTGTGATAGTTTAATGTTTCTCTTCTAAATCATTTATTATCTTAGTTCTAATATGAACTTTCACCTGAGCTGGGAGTCTTGTGGGACCTTAATCCCATTAAAGGGCAAACGGCCAGTCTTCTGACTTACTAGGAAAGAGCTAATTTCTGTGTTTGGAAACACGCCAGCCAGGTGAGGGGTCCTTTTCTTTTCTCAAACGGAAGTGACTGCTTCAGCTTCTGTGAATGGCATGGGTATTACCAGCAGTTTTCCCGCCGGCCTGGTCCCACAGCTGCGTCAGTCCCAAATATCTCACAAAGACGCTGTATTAGATATAAAGCTGTTGGCCTGTTACTAGCGTTTCTTATAGGCTAGCTCTGTTTTAAATGTTAACCCATTTCTATTAGTCTAAGTGTTTCCACATGGGCTCATCTTACCGGAGAGAGGATCTGGATCTGTTCTCTTGATCCTACATTTTTAATCTCTTACTACATCTTCCCAATCCTCCTTGTCTCCTTGTCCCACTTATCCTGCTTTCCTATTGGCCAACAGGGCTTTATTCATTAACCAATAAGAGAAACGTATTTACAGAATGGCATCTCCCATCATCTGTTTTCTGTCTAAAATAAAAAGAAGGGTTTTAACTTTAACATAGTAAAATATATAACAAATAAGATCCACAGTTAACAATATTCAATCCATTAACATTTAGTAAGATTTAAAGAAAATACTCCATCATCTATACTATCTTTGTGAGTCTAAAGTCCTATATCTAACTTATCTTTAACCCTAACTAAGGCAAACTGTAACCATAACTATCTGTCTTCAACTCCATCAAAGACCACAGAAATGACAGAGACAACTCATTGCCTGGTCACTCACCCGAAGTTCTTCTGTAATGTTCCATCTTCAGCCCATAGGCCATAGTGTGTCTGGCAGACTCTTTCATGAAGCAGGAACCCTGTAGCAATGTCTATCTTGTTTCACCAGTCACTTTTCTGTAGGTCCTGCATGTCCAGTTTATACAGTATAAAGTCAAACAGTCTAGACAAGAGAAGTACCTTGTCCAAATGGCTAGTCTTGCCATAGGAAGCAAACTCCGTAACGAGTTTCTTCGATGTCCATCTTCTGATGCAGGTGGTGTTGCCAGGAGCAGTTATGTCTCACTGTCAAGAAAAATCCTAAACCATTTTAAATGCCATATTCTGTACGTCTTTGAAAGGTTTGAAGGATTCCTATTCATCTCAAATACATCTCTGTATATCTAGAAAACCTAACTCACCTATGTTTTAACTATTATAGGTACCTATCTATAATCTGTACTAAATCTTACATTTTTAAATGAGCTACATAAACACAATACCTAAAGAAGAGGAGAAATATACATATCACCAAATTGACCTTAAATTTGTATAAATAAATGAAAATCCATTCCAAAACAAAGTATTTATATCTGTACCATAATCCCCTTCTTATCTTTAAAGAGATTGGTTGTGGTCATTAACCATTTATAACCAAGCCCACTTAAATGAAAACAAACATTTGTAAACAATATTTGGGAATTTGGGCATCATTCTTTCCAAACTACTTCCAGCTGGTAGGGGGCGCTGTCATGGGGAATCCTAAGAAGAAGCAGAAATCCTGGCTGTAGTCTGCAAGGCTGCCTTGTCCCAACTGTTTTGAATGTTGGGTCACCTGGGGTGCTGTTTCAGGGGGTCTGGCTTGATCAAATCATCTCAGTCTCGAAGGAATCCACAGCTTTTCATTTTTCTGTGGAAACAAAAATAGAAATCCTTTTCCCCAGTAACCTGTCCTTAGACTTATATTTAGGAGTCAAAGCATTTTGAAGATATATAAATTGGATTAATCCAGCAGCATTTCTTTTAACAATTGTTGCTATTTCCTCAGGAGTCAATATAAAGACAATACAATAGCATACAGTATCCAGAATCTTTTTGTGATTTCCATCGTTACATGGCCTTTTTATTACTCTATTTCTTCTATTTCTAGTTTTCATTTTTTTGAGACAGGGTTTCTCTGTGAAACTTTTATCTGTCCTGGAACTCACTCTGTTCATCAGGTTGGCTTTGAAACCACAGAGGTCCGCTTGCCTCTGTCTCCCAAGTGCTGGAATTAAAGGCGTGTGCCCCTGTATCCAGCTACTCTCTTCAGCTGCTCATTGACTTGTTAGCAGCTTTTTTAAAAAAGCTGTGCAGTTTTTTCCACTTATGCTGAGCCAGGAAACCTCTCTTACACAAGCCTCGCAAGTCTCTGCTTGTCTCTAGTAAAACAGAGCCCAATAGAGAAAAATGCTGCTACCAAGAAGGCTTGCTTGTCTCTGTTCTTTTGGTACTAAAACCCCTTTTTAAGCTTTTGTCAAGTTTTAAGTGAAAGTTCTCAGGCCCCACATTGCAGGCGCCCTTTTGCTATGAGAAGTTTTCCTTTCAGCCTGGTCCCACAGCCGCGTCAGCCCCAAATATCACACAGAGACGCTGTATTAGATAGAATACTGTTGGCCTGTCTTAAATATTAACCCATTTCTATTAGTCTAAGTATTTCCACATGGCCTTAACCGGAGAGACGGTCCGAAGTTCTGCTCTCTTGGTCCTACACTTTGAATCTCTTGCTACCTCTTCCGGAATCCTCCTAGTCTCCTAGTCCCACCTGTCCTGCTTTCCTATTGGCCAGCAGGGCTTTATTCATTAACCAATAAGAGAGGCGTATTTGCAGAGTGACGTCCCCCGTCACGTGAGTGGCACCTGCGTGGTGCTGCCAGGCAGCTCCGTGGCCCTGTGAGGTGCAGTGTGACCTGTAAGAGCACAGCGTGCAGTTCAGTGGTTCCCAAATTCTGCTGTGCATTGGATTTCTGCGGGGAAATCTTTAACCCCGCCCGGTCGCTGGCTTCTGCCTGCAGACATTCTCATTCAGTTGTCATGGGGACGTTTTTAAAGCCAGGTCACCCAGACAGTGCTATTACCCCTTGTGGGCGTGGGGTCCAGGAGAACGTGTTCCGAGCACTGTTAAGACGGAAGGACAGAGAAGAAATGTAAGGGCAGCATCACGCTGGGTCGGGTTGACCAAGGGTCCTGATAGCGAGCTTAAGGGAGGGCCAGCGGTGAGGGCGGGGGGGGGGGGGGCGCATGGGTGGTGGTGAGGTGAGGTGGGCGGTGCAGGGAGTGCCTTTAGTTGACAGATGGCAGCCACTGACTTTTTTGAGTGATCAGGGACACAGCTTCATGTGTTGGTAGCTTCCTGCCTGCGGAGTGAGGGTCTGTGGGGAGGTAATGATCTTGGCAATGATAAGAATTCCAACAGGAACTGCATCGGGCTCTCGTAGGGGCCGCCACTGAGTTAGTCCCAGTCACCATTGGACGGGTCTCCTAGTTCTCGGGGCGGCTCTTGATGCTGTTCCCTCAAAGAGGAGCGTTGTGGGCCATGGCGAGAAAGCATCTTATTTCGTCCAAAGCAGGCATCCTGGTGTCGTAACACTCAGAATAGATCTATAAGGAGTTAACAATCGGAGAGCTGGGAGGTCACCTCCGTTGGTTACATTTTTGCTTCACAATCACCAGTACCCGAGTTTGGATCCCTGGGGACCCATGTAAAAATCCAGGCACAGTGGCACTAAGTAGGCCACCCTAGTGCTTTCCAGTTGGAGATGGGGGAGGGAGGTCCCTGGAGCTTGTTGAATCAGTGAGCTCCAGTTTCCCTTCGAGACCCTGTCTCAGAAAAGAAGGCGAAGAGAGACGGAGGAGGACTCTCCACGTTGGACTGAACGCTGCCCTCCATGAGCCTCGCTGCTCTTGTGGTGAATGCCTGGACGGGACAGAGGGATGCTTAAGGGTTTGGTAGCCAGCGATCTCTGCTCCACATTGTAGTGGTGGAGTTGTGTGGTCCAGCAGAGCTGTGCACTAAAGGATAGACGGCAAACAGACAGAGGGAGTGACGGCCAGGGACAAGACGCCTCCCCCTCCGTGACTGTCCTGGTGGCCTTCTTTCTTCCTTGAGCTAGGCGACATCTACAGTTTGCAGAACCTCCCCAAAATAAAAAGCGTGCCACTCCCTGGAGTCCAGTCCCTCACCATGTAAGTGGGTAATCGCAGTTAACGTTCCTCGCTGAGGGGGTGCACAGAACGCGAACAGGACGCCTTTATCTCAGGGAGCAGCCCTGCACACTGCCTGTCTTTCTTATCTGCAAATATGAGCCTCAAACCGTCCTGCTTTGTTGCCCTTTGTATGGCAGAGCAGGAGGTGTGGCCGGTGCAGTGTGGGTTTGAGAGCCTGGCTGTTTACGGCTGGGGAGCTGGCAGCTCTGTGTGTACCGTGCAGGGCGTGGCAGCGTGGCCTGCTGGGAATAGTTTCTGCCCTTCTTGTTGAGCAGGCAGGGGGTGACAGCATGTGTTGGAGGAGGGTCCACAGGTTTCTGTTGTGTCCTAGGGAATGTTTGGGGCATGTTGTCGTGGAGGACGAGGGCTGGCACAGCAGAGGAGGGCCATGGCGGGAGGGGGCACAGATGTGGCCTCTTTGAGAGGGACAGTGTGGCATGACCCTGCGTTGTTTTATCTGTGTTCTTACTGAATGAGGTTGAGAATTTCTTGATGGTAAAATTGATCTGGAATGAATTTACATCCTCTCAGTTTTTAAAGACATCTTTCTAGATTTAAGGTTTATAGTGGGTGGTTATTTCCTTTTGTGCCTTCAAAGGTAGTTCAGAACATTTAAACTACAGAAGTTAAGGGTCATGGCACAATACAGAAAGCACAGAGTGGGTCATTTCAAGTACACTTCACCTGTAACAGTTACACTCACCTTGCTCTGTAGCCATCACTGCTATGGTCTCTGGAACCCCTTTTCTCTTGCAAAACCAAATCTCTGTAGCCATTCAATACCTACTGTCATTTCCATCCCCTCCCGTCCCTAGCAACCGCCGTCCTATCATTTCCCTCCCCTCCCGGTCCCTAGCAACCACCACCCTACCATTTTCATCCCCTCCTGGTCCCTAGCAACCACCGTCCTACCATTTTCATCCCCTCCCGTCCCTAGCAACCACCATCCTACCATTTCCATTCCCTTCCGGTCCCTAGCAACCGCCGTCCTATCATTTCCATCCTCTCCTGGCCCCTAGCAACCACCATCCTACCATTTCCATCCCCTCCCGGCCCCTAGCAACCGCCGTCCTACCATTTCCATCCCCTCCCGGCCCCTAGCAACCACTGTCCTACCATTTCCATCCCCTCCCGGCCCCTAGCAACCACCATCCTACCATTTCCATCCCCTTCCGGTCCCTAGCAACCACCGTCCTACCATTTCCATCCCCTCCTGGTCCCTAGCAACCACCGTCCTACCATTTCCATCCCCTCCCGGTCCCTAGCAACCACCGTCCTACCATTTCCATCCCCTTCTATCCTACCATTTCCATCCCCTTCCGGTCCCTAGCAACCACCATCCTACCATTTCCATCCTCTCCCAGTCCCTAGCAACCACCATCCTACCATTTCCATCCCCTCCTGTCCCTAGCAACCACCGTCCTACCATTTCCATCCCCTCCCGGTCCCTAGCAACCACCATCCTACCATTTCCATCACCTTCCGGTCCCTAGCAACCACCATCCTACCATCTCCATCCCCTTCCGGTCCCTAGCAACCACCATCCTACCATTTCCATCCCCTCCCGGTCCCTAGCAACCACCGTCCTATCATTTCCATCCCCTCTGGGTCCCTAGCAACCGCCATCCTAATTTCTAGCTCTGTGAACTGGACCGCTGTGAACGCCTCATCTACGTGGACCCCTGTGGCGTTTGGCCTTTGACAGTTGGTTTACAACACTTCAGATGACAAGGTCGAGACTCTGGTTCTCGGTTCCATGAAGGAAGTGAGAGCGCAGACGGATTATCACCGGGATAATGTCACTCTAGCTCTTTCAGAGCAAAGCAAGCAAAGACTCTTGTCTGTCTCTCCCAGCTCTGAAGAAGACGCAACCTCCGCTGTTTTCACAGCCTGCTCTCCTCTTCACTCCCTCAGGGACCCATTAGTAACCAACAGTCATTCTCTCCGTCCCCGTCTCCTGGATGGCACAGGGGTGGCCCACAGCTTACCTTCCC
Source organism: Cricetiscus sungorus (assembly GCA_030556225.1). NCBI lineage: Eukaryota > Metazoa > Chordata > Mammalia > Rodentia > Cricetidae > Cricetiscus > Cricetiscus sungorus. Next base: position 56,406,860 of record JANBXA010000741.1, on the reverse strand, counting down.
ACTCAAACGAGTAGGGAGGTGTAGGGTTTGGGAGCGGGAACTTGACAGTGACCACGCTCCCAGCAGTGGGCGACCTTCACTGGCCCCTTCTCCTCGTGCCCGTGTTCTTTCCATGGAACAGCTAGGAATGGGTGCTCCTGAGGTGCTCGGTACGCGGTACAGTGAACGTTGCCTTTCCCTCTTCATGGTGGAAAGGATGATACCTAAGGATGTATTATTCACACGTCCCCTCAAAAGCGGCGACGGCGGCAAGGAATGAGTGAGGAACTAATTTGGCAATATTGAAATGTCTGCAGCGCTGTTGTCAGGGTTGGTGACCAGCGATACTTTGGTAAACATACAACCTCAGGACAAAAAGTAAAATTGCATTTGTAAATTACTCTTTAAAATTTTAAATTGTATACACACGTGCATGTGTGCGCACGCGCGCGCACACACACACCCCACAGTGTGTTTGGAGGTTGGAGGACAGTTTTTGGGAGTCTGTACTCTCCCTCCATCTTTGCGCCCCAGGGAGTGAACTCAGCTTGCCAGGCTTGGAAACATTCCCCCAAACCATCTCTCAGGCCCACTATTTTCCTTTTGACCGGTTTTCAGTAGAATATGAAAATTATACATGTCACGGTACATCTGGGGATGCCATATTTCTCTTCCATTTGCTCTTTTGGCCTGAAAGAAGGCCCACAATGGAAAAAAAAAAAAAGAGAGATAACTTTATAGTAAACGATGTCTGTGCATATAGTTGTTATAAAGGAGTTGGCTCTGGGCTCACATGTAAATTTAGTTATTACACATGCTGTTTCCCAGAAGATACGTTACAAACAAATTCTATTTGTAGTTTTGTACTTGAGAGACATAGCAGGAAAATATAAAAGGAGTTTTAAGAAAATTTGAGAAGTTTGTCTTTTTGTTGTTACCCCAAGGGGCGTGCTGTATTTGTTCTCGCTGACATTATTTTGGTTTTTTTTTTTTCACACTCTTCTCTCCCAACTCAGCCTCACTCCTTACCGTGGTCCCTCCTCCTCTTCCGACAAAGGGATTGGTGGCCGGAGGAGCTGTGTGAGAGGGCTCTTTGAGTGGTCGCACTCTGAGCAGACGGCCGTCGATTGGGTTTCACAACCTTTGTTTCTTCCATGACACCATTCCTAGAACTGCTTAAGTTGTGTGGGTTTCCCACAGTCTGTGTTGGTGACTCTTACTCACCAAAACACCTGTCCTCAGTTCTTAATTAGATTTTCTAAAATGGCCAGTAGCTAGGCAGGAGGTGTCCTTGGGACTTCTGGCAGAGAGAGAGCTGGGAAGAAGAAAGATGGAGTCGCCAGCCAGGCCGGAGGAAGTAGGCTGGGCAGTGAGCAGATGCGGTATGGAGCCTCGTGAAAGGACATATGTTAAAAACTGTGAGTTAAGTTAAAGGACGAGTTGGAGCAAGCGTAAGCTAAGGCCGGGCTTTTATAATTAACAAGTCTCCGAGTTACTTCAGCCAGCAAGTCACGTGTGTGTCGCCTCTCAGTGTGCAGGTCAGAGGACAGCAGGAGCAGGCTCTGCCACGTGGGTTCTGGCAGTAAGAGCCCGCGCCCACGGAGACATCTCCTGGGCCCACTTACTGCTTCTTACCAGGGTGTCCAGGAAGACCGCCCACAGACTGTCGGGTCCTCACACATTTGGGCATCCCAGTCTTTCCTTCCTCTTCCTTTCCCCCTCTCTCCATCCTCCCTTCCTCCCCCTGCTGCGATCAGATCCCAGCCATGAACAGGACGGGAAAGGGCTTTGTTCAGGGTTCCGTCTGCAGTGGATGATAGCCTCCCACAGCACCCCCGTGGTTCTTTCCTAATCTGTCACTCTGTTCTCATCTCCCAGTCCCCTGTTTGTTCGTCAGATTGTAAATTACAGAAATAAGAACGTAGCCTCGTAACACCGGACGCTCGGGAGGCCAAAGCAGTGGTCACTGGTTCAAGACCAGGCGGGGGCAGCTCAGTGAGATCTCGTCTCAAAATAAAAAGTTAAGTGAAGGCTTAGTAATGCAAGTCAACAGCAGAGACCTTGCCCGGCATGTGCGAGGTCCTGGGTTGAAGCCCCGGTAGCCAGCTCCCCCTCAACACTAGTTAGTTACTCTGGAAACGGACCGGTTGAAATGATCTGCTGTCAATGTTAATTAGTAATTTTTTTTTCTTATTTCAGAGGTCCCACATTTTCAGGTCTAGAGTTCTGCCTGTTTCTTGTTGATGCTGTCCGTTTCTCTCCTGCCGTTATCTCTTTATTTATTGTTTTGCATTTCTTTGCTGATTCCAGGAGCCGGATACATGACACAGCCTGCTGTGATTATGGGTCACTGTTTTGGTTTTTTTTTCTTTGTCTGTGTTGTAATCGCTCCACCATGTTGAGGTGGGAGCAGCACGGCGAAAGAAGTCTGGACTACACCGTGCTGATTTCCGTTTCTGAGGCCGGTCCTACCAGCCTGGTTTTGGCGGTGTCTGTGCATCTCAGCTGTAGGGCGGCTATTTCCATTCTGAACTCAGTCCAAGGGCCTGACTGACTGTAGACAGATCTTATCACCACCGCATGGCCTTCCTGGCTCAGGAAGGACTCTTTGCTCCATCTGGGCAGTGCCCTGGCGTCTCCCAGTCATGCTGACCCCGCTCTGGCACTCAGCCCTGCGCCTCCCTGGATGGTGAAGACTGGCAAATTGCCTTTGCTAAATCCCCGCAGAAAATCCGGGGTCTGCCTCTGTGGCTGTGACCCACAAATTCCAGGCGTTCTCCCACTCAGAGTGGACATGGTTTTTTTCCTTTTCCTCGGGTGGGGTAGATTTACTTGTACGTGGGCAGAAATGGCTCTGGGCTCTGTGCCGAGAGGCGTCCTGAGCCGCTGCCGTTTCCTTCCCCAGGCTCACAGCCCTGCAGTGCCTGCGGCCAGAGCCGGTGCAGCTGCTTCCTGGGCTGTGCACCCTGGTGGCTGGCTGCTCAGTGAAGGCCAAGGCCGGCACCAATTCATTGCTCTCCCCACGACGGAGGCCAGGGGCCTGCCAGTCGCGTTTGCCAGCCAGCTTCCTCACAGACAGTGCTAAATGAAGCCTGCCACTCTTTTTCCTTTTTCTGATCCAACTGTGGCATGACAGTTTTCAAAACGAAACGAAACGCTAACTTTTGTACCTACTGCGCAGTCACGGCTAACTCCCGGGGACTTCTGATGCAGCCCCGCGAGTCTGAAGCCTCCACAGCTTGGACTTTTCCTTCCCAGGGTTTCAGGTGTGGTCGGTGAAAAGTAGCCCTGCACGATAGCCGTCTTTGTCCTTCACACGGGTTGTCGCTCCCCGATGGGGGTGCTCCCTGCTGAAGGCGGCCGTCTGGGGATGGTTGTCGAGTCGAGTTTGCATGCAGTTGCCCTCACTTTTGTTTTCTGTTTATTTTTAACGACCTATTTATGATTAGAGTACAATAGTCTCATTCATTCATTCATTCATTCATTCATTCATTCATTCATTCAGTGAGGCTCTCTCTCCCTCCCTCTCTCTCTCTCTCTCTCTCTCTCTCTCTCTCTCTCTCTCTCTCTCTCTCTCTGTGTTTTCCTTTCAAAAACGGGAAGAAGGTGGCTTGAAGACTGTGTTTTAGTCTACGTGGAAGAGAGTATTAAGCAGAAAATGATATGTTTCTTTTTTATTAGATTTTCTTTTCTTGTCTTGAGAGTACATTTCCCCCCTGAATATCCTAATTACGGTTTCTTCTCCCTATGGCTCCCATTTCTTTCCAACCTCCCCTCCCCTTTGTATCTGCCCTCTTTCTGTCTCTCGTTAGAAAACTAACAGGCGCATAAGGGATAATAACAAAACAATGTGAAGCAAAGGAACACATCGGAATAGGACAGACAGTACAGACAGACAGAGCTCAAGAAAGGGCGCCGAATCAGACACAGAGACCCGTTGGTTCACATACCCAGGGCTCCCATAAAAACGGCACCGCTGCCATTGTATGTGCGCAGAGGATCTGCAGGGTTGAAAAGCAGAGAAGGAAGAGTGCATAAATGACAAATGATGGTACGAACGCAGCGTGACGCTGTGAGGCAAGGAGCCAGCAAAGATGGGGTCACGCTCGTTTCCGTTGGCCGTCCGTCTCCCGTAGGGCGTGCGGCCCACTCGTGAGAGAAGTGTGCTCCCCGGTGAGCGCCCCGTGAGGAAAGGACGTTTGCGAGTGGCTCACTGGAGATGGCTTCCGGGTTAGAGATGGGGGCAAGTGCCCGCGTCTCCTTCCTGCTCAGGACGCCCCATGCAGCCCACATTTCAAGAATAGCGTTTCTGTTACTTTTCTGAGAATGCCACACATGCAGGCAACATGCCTGTCATATTCACCCCCAGTCTCCCCACTAACGCCTCCCAGACCCATTTCCAACCTCTCCCAACTTCACACGCTCTCCCGTTGGTTTATGGTCCACTGGTGCCGCCTGTGCTGCCGCGTCCTCCCTCGTTGGTGCGGCGTCCTCACGGTGTGGCGTCCTCATTGGTGTGGCGTCCTCACGGTGCGGCGCCATCCACTAGGATGTACTTTTGCCTCTCTCTGGCCTTCATGGCCTGAACCTCATTCTGTAGTCCAGCTGGCCCTGAACTTTTTTCCGTCCTCCTGTGTCTGTCTTCCAACTGTAAGAATCACAGGCAGGGGCTCCATGTGCTGGTAACGTGTGTCTGCCCGGGGCTCCGTGTGTGCTCTGCTTGCATCAGGCTCTCCTTTGTGTTGACATGGCCACCGGCTCCTTACCTGCCGCCCTGACCCCCACTGCAGTCCCTGCGTCTTCTCCTCGCCTGGGAACGTGGTGGCTCTAACTTAAGCAAACAGAAGCCACCCTCACTGCTCCAGGGGCTTCTTCAGTCTGTAGCTACTTCCTGTCTGCCCCCCCCCCAGGCTAGTGTTCTGTTCGGTCTCCTCTGCGTAGCTCCCCCACCCTCTCTGTACTTCCTGCTGGCTGCTCATTGAGCCAGGGTTCCCTCCCTTCATCCATGGTGCCCTTCCTTAGCCTCCGTGGTCTTTCCTGCTCTTCCTGCCAGAGAAGGAGCCCCCCACCCCCTCCCCACCCCCACCCCCACCCCACCCCACCCCCACCGTCTGTCTGCTGCATCGCTGTTGCCCTCATACTGTACCACGTGCCCCTCCTCTGCACAGGTGAGTGAGCGTTGTCTCTGGAGACTAAAGGCTGCGTCTCTCCCTCTCCGGATCTTCAGGGGCCCCTGGGTCCTCTTCCCTGCAGATACTCAGTCAAGGGTGACGTTTCTCTTTCTGCTGTGACTCTCTGAGACGTCCATTTCCCCATAAAGAAGGAGGATTCCTCGTGGACTCGATGATTCCAGTCCCTCCCGTCACAATCTCCCTATTGATTTGGTGCAGAGCTACGTTGGTAGCACCTGGCGTACAGACTGACTTACATCGGGCATTGAAAGAACTGAGCACGGGTGGGAACAGAGGCAGAGAGCCACAGCCAGACATTCGGCCAGCTCGGGGAGTTCCCCTGAGGAGAGGGTGAAAGGGTTGTGGGAGCCAGGGGCGCCAAGGACATGACAAGAAAACCCGCAGACTCAGCTAACGTGGGCTCACAGCCGCTCCGCAGTCAGAACCGAAACCGTGGAGCCTGCGAGGGACTGACCTAGCATCTGCGTACATGCGACAGTTGTGCGGCGTGGTTTTGTGGGAACGCTGGGCACAGGGGCTGTCTCTGATGCTTGCTGGCTCTTGGTGCCCTATTTCTCATGCTCGGTCGCCTTGCCCAGCCTTAATACCGGGCCGCTGGCTGTTTAGTCTCTCTGGAACTTGATATGCCATGTTTTGTTGATACCCACAGGAGGCCTGCCTCTTTCTGAGGAGAGACAGGAGGAGAAGATGGGGTGGAGGTGGGGAGGGGAGGCCGGAAGGGAGGAGGGAGGGGAGGGGAGGGCGGGGGGGGGGGATTGGGGCCAGGATGTAAAATAAATGTTATTTAGGTAAAACATTTAAATATTAAAGACCTGAGCTGGGACTCTGCCCTGCTTCCTTCACCTCTGTGTGGCTGACACAGCTGTCAGTGCCCAGGCATCAGGACTGTCACCACCCGGCACCTTGGCCTTGACGTCACACGAGACCCCGTGAAAGCACGTTTGTCTGTTCCCTGTGCTGCACAGACTGTCGTTACAGGGTCATCTCTCCACTTTGCGTTTGTTCATTCCAGGCCCTTCGTTTAAGTAACACAGCCATGGGGAAGACAACCACGGGCCAGATCGTCAACCTGCTGTCCAACGACGTCAACAAATTTGACCAAGTAGGTTCCCTCCCTGTCGGCCTGTTGGGATCCACGCGAGGGCTTCGGTGTAGAGCAGGATCCTTCCTGTTGGGGATGTGACGGGCATTTCCAAGCCGCATCTCAGCAAAGTCTCACTTCTGTGCGCGGCAGGGGTGTAGTAAGATGTGCTGATGGTGCGGAGCCCAGGTTTTGATTTTGCGACGTCGCCTGCAGCACATCTGTAATCAGAGTGAGTCTGTTCCTCCCCAGCCTGGCCAATGCCTCCATCGCCCTGAGTGGCTGCCCGCTCCTTAACCTTTGGCACGTAGTGGTGGAGCAGCCAGCAAATTGTCCATCTTCTCTAGAGAACCAAGTCTCGGAGGGCAGGGGCGACCAGTGCGGCCCCGTGTGGTACCTGGCGCACAGCATCACGCTCATCAGTCCTGCCACGTGGGTGACACTAACTGGAAATTGCAACTAGCTCGCCCACACAATGTCTAGAACATTCTGGCCTGATCTGTGCTGCACTGTGCAGGCTTTCCCTTGTCAGATTTTCATTCGTCAGACATAAGTGGGGTGGGGTGTGCTGGGCTGGGGGATAAGCAAAGCACTTCTGTCTTAAGAACTCGGTCCCCCTCTTGAGAGAGGTTCAGCACTGAAACAGTGGCTGCGGAATGGGGTAGGCACCACAGCACGGGCTTCTCTGCGCTGCTGGGGAGATCCAGGGGAGATGAGATTCAGTGGTGACAGAGACCATTGTGGGGGGTGCTGCTCTCACACGTGACGGGGGAGATGGCGGCCATCCCTGGGACGGTGCAGGCCAAGCCATCCCGCATCAGGCGCACGGTCTGCTGTCTCGTGCCAGCGGAGCTGCTCCTGCAGAGGCTGCTTCTGTGTGGCTCCTCGTCTTCTGTGTCTCTAGAGCGTGATGTTTCTGACCTGGATGTTTCTGACCTGCCTTGATTCATTTACTGTCCTAAGAGTGTGTTGGCTTGTATCCGCAGGTGACAATCTTCTTGCACTTCCTGTGGGCAGGCCCGCTGCAGGCCATTGCCGTGACCATCCTTCTGTGGATGGAAATAGGCATCTCCTGCCTAGCTGGCATGGCTGTTCTGGTTATTCTTCTGCCTCTGCAAAGCTGTATTGGGAAGCTGTTCTCGTCACTGCGGTAAGAGGAACGCGGGACCGAAAGAAAGTATATATGTCCTTGGCAATGCGCCTGCCCGAGTCTGCTACCCAGATGCAAAATCAACACTGCTCAGCTTCTCTGCTCTACCGATGCTGCCTGTGGGCTCGTCAGGCTCAGCCGAGGGGTTACTCCAGCCGTAAGCCAAAGGCTGGTCTTGGAAGGGGACAGGTGAAGGCGGCAGGCTTTTCAATATAGCTACTTAAAGAGCATCCAAGTATAAGTCACATGTACGACCTTAACCACCAAGCACTGGCAAATCCACTTATCTTATTTATGTATATCTAGTTACATCCATCTATATATCTATCTACCTACCTACCTACCTACCTACCTACCTACCTACCTATCTATCTATCTATCTATCTATCTATCTATCTATCTATCTATCTACCTACCTATCTATCTACATACCTATCTATCTATCTATCTATCTATCTATCTATCTATCTATCTATCTATCTATCTACCTATCTACCTATCTATCTATCTATCTATCTATCTATCTATCTATCTATCTATCTACCTACCTATCTACCTATCTATCTACATACCTATCTACTTATCTATCTGTCTACCTACCTACCTATCTATCTATCTATCTATCTATCTATCTATCTATCTATCTATCTATCTACCTACCTATCTACCTATCTATCTACATACCTATCTACTTATCTATCTACCTACCTACCTACCTATCTACCTATCTATCTATCTATCTATCTATCTATCTATCTATCTATCTATCTATCTATCTACCTACCTATCTACCTACCTATCTACCTACCTATCTACCTACCTATCTACCTATCAATCTACCTATCTACCTATCTACCTATCTACCTATCTATCTATCTACCTATCTATCTACATACCTATCTATCTACCTATCTACCTATCTATCTACATACCTATCTACCTATCTATCTACATACCTATCATCATCATCTTCTCTCTATCATCTATCTGTCATCTATAGCTGTTTTTCTAACTATCATTTGTATAATTTATCTATCATCTACCTTTCATCCGCCCTCAGCTGCAGCCACTAAGAGCACCACCTGTGCACATTCACTGTGTTCCCTTTAAAAGGGTCCTGTGCACCTGTTACCCCTCTCTCTTTCCCCTCTCCGTTCCACTCCCTCTCTTCCTCTCCCCCCTGTCCTGCTGCTCCTATCTCTGGATGTCAGTCACCCCCCCCTTTCCCATTTTTATGATCCCTTCCCCTAATTTAAACAAACAGAAAACCGCCCTCAGCTTGAGCCCTGTCTCAGTGGTCCTTCTCTTGTGTGCTTCTTTTCTTAAATGACAACAGAGGGCACGCATGCACATACATGAAGGACCGAGGGTAATATGCAGAAGTGTTTGTATCAGTCCCGGGATTAGGACTCAGATCATGCTTGGCAGAAAGGGATTTTACCAGCTGAGCTGTCACACAGTCCAAACCCAAATGTGGCGGAGCTGCTCTCACACGTGTGTTTATACCTATTGGTTTTACTTCAATACTTCTGCTGAATGACAAGCGCCCTCGCAAGGTGGGGTCAATCTCAGTAGCTCCGTCCCGAAGCCTCAGTGCCCTTGTGTGTGTGTCTCAGAAACAGGGCTGCAGAAGAAGCCTGAACGGTGATATAAAATACCTCTGACCTGAAGCAGGCACCAAGGACTGAAGCAAGTCTCCATCACTGTCTCCGGATTTGGGGCAGGGGGGGCGTAGGGTGCCGTGTTGTTTGATGGCGATTGCGGGCTCTTTTCTTCTGCGTCTGTGTGGTGTCCTCTCCCTTCTTCGCTAGGAGGAAACAAACCTCCTGGTCCCTGGGGAGCCAGCTCTAGGCTCCTACCCCTCTGAAGCTCTTTGCGCACCCCTTTCCCGATGGGAGGAGTGAGGTCTGTGTCCTCTGCGCCGAGGTCTTCGCTCCTGTCTCCTTCCACCTCTGTCGGCTCTGTCTGTGTCAGGCATGATGCTTCGTTGCCCTCCCTCCCACCTGGGTGCCCCTCGAGGAGGCGGAGTATCAGAGTAATCTTTTGGGTTTTCCTTGGCAAACATTGAAAGTTCCCCATAATCCTCACCACGTGGGCAGGGATGGCCGATTTCTCCTGCGGCCTTTCGCGTTTATGTTGCGCGCAGTTAGGACCCACCTGTGTTTTGGGAGCACAAGCGTGGCAGTGACTGCTTTGACCCTGGGTTCCGGTCTGAGCCTGTGGTTGACACAGGAAGGTTGGCTGTGGCTCATCTGTCACATGTGTCCCCCTCAGGAGTAAGACTGCAGCTTTCACGGACGCCAGGATCAGGACCATGAATGAAGTCATCACAGGCATGAGAATCATAAAGATGTACGCGTGGGAGACGTCATTTGCTGACCTCATTACCAGTCTGAGGAGGTAAGTCTTGGCACTGTTCTGTTTCCCAACTTTAGGAATGCCAAGCGAGTTAGCACTCTCATCTTGTCCCCCTGGTGGCTCAGCTCGGCTGTGGTTCCCGTCATTGTGCGTGGGGCACGAATACTAATGTGAAGTATGATCCCCAGCGCATGGTTTTAACTGGGCTTCCAGGAACCATTGTTTTCAGGCAAAGGCTACACTTCTCACTCTCTCCGTCCGTCTGTCTGTCTTGGTCTTTCTCACTCTGTTTTTGTCTTTGGTGGTCCTGGGGATTGAACCCAGGGCTTTGCATGTTCTGGGGAAGCATTATACCATCACGGCCAGCCTTCCAACACACGTCTTGCCCATAACGAAAATGGAACTCCAAGTGTTTCTGAGTGCTTCAAATTCCCTACAAACAGTGGTTCCACGATACAAGAATTTGAGAAAATTACATTTAAAATAAAGCTCTGCTCGATGTCAGTGCAGTGAGAGGGTGATGGGGAGTGTTAGCACCCTGTGTGGAGTCGGACGCCAAGAGCGGGCGTTATCCCTCCCGGTGAATGGTCCGGAAACGCCATACCTTTTGTTTTGTCTCTGACATCTGTTTGTTTTCGCATTCTGGCACAAGACGTTGTAACCTCTGTAGCACTGGACACCTGAGATTTGGTAGCTGAAATGTAGATACTTTCTTTCCCTTTTCCGTGGATTCTACCAAGCGTGGCATGACCCACCACTCTACCCTTCTCCATGCCCCCTGGAGCTGGTGCCAGCCATTTCTGTCTGTGGTTTTGGATAAAATCTCACCGTTTTAGGGGTGCAGTTCTCTCCGTGCTCATGGAGGGGACAGGCCGTGTCTCACCCCTCCTGTGGTCACCTGGAAGGGACCCCACCCAGGGATTACCTTTGGGTATGCTAGCTGAATGCATCTGTGAGTCCTTGATAAAATTCAACTCGGAGCGACTCACACTGTTATCCTGCACCCCCAGCCGTGTTTGCAAAGTGGTTTAGTGTCCCATGCGGCTCTAACGAAGTCTTCCCCAGAGTATGTGCAAAGCCACTGTTTCTGCCATGATTCAGGCCATTTAAAAACTGTTCATTACGTGTGTGCATGTCTTCATGTGTGTAGGTATGTGTGCACAGGTGTTTGCATGCATGTGGAGGCCAGAGGTCCCCCACAGAACCGCTCCTCAGGAGGCCACCACCCATTGTTTGAGGCAGGGTTTCTCATTGGGAACTGGGGTCCAGGGGCTCAGCCAATCCTTGTCTCCCATCCTGGAGGTGCAGGATGACATCCCTCCTAACGCACCCAACGGTAAGTCCTGAGCCAGGCGCCTTACGGGTGGCGGAAGAATGAACCAGAGAACTTGCTGGAGGAGAGAATAGTTCCCCCAAAACTGTAGATTCCCCCTAGGCGGAAATAGCCGGCACAGCGCTTCATGGCACAGGGAGCACGGTGCGCGTAGGCTCGGGTATACCCCGCCACACCTGTCTTTTTGTGCACATGCTACGGTCAAGCTCACGTTCTAATGCTCGCAGGGGTCTTTGCGGACCGAGCCGTCTCTCGCTGTTCCTCGTGACGTGTGCATACCTGCGCAAGAGGAGGCTCATGCGTGTGACCGCGAGGCGGCGTTTCTGTGTGAACACCTATACATTTCCTCTCTTCTAGGAAGGAAATTTCCAAGATTCTGGGCAGCTCCTACCTCAGGGGGATGAACATGGCGTCGTTTTTCATCGCAAACAAAGTCATCCTGTTTGTGACTTTCACAACTTACGTGTTGCTGGGCAATCGGATCACCGCTAGCCACGTGTTTGTGGCGATGACCCTGTATGGGGCCGTACGGCTGACAGTCACTCTCTTCTTCCCCTCGGCCATTGAGAAAGTGTCAGAGACAGTGATCAGCATTCGAAGGATCAAGGTTTGTGCAGAGTACGGTTACAGTGTTGGCGCCATCTTTTGCGTCCGGGGGTGACTTCTCTTACTCAGTGTCGTGGCAGACTTTAATCCGGTGAACACCAAACCCTTAGTCGGTCCATAATGGCGTATGGTGTCTCATTTGTAGATAAGTATGCTAAGCAGAGGAATCGTGATTGTTTATGGGCACAATATAGACAATTGCAGTCACAGGGCTCTCGATGAAGGAACGTGCCTGCAGGAGCGAAGTGGGAGAAACACACCAGGTTTATTTATATCTTCTACATCGGTGGTCCTCAGCCTTCCCAATGCTGTCGCCCCCTTAATACAGACCCTCATGTTGTGGTGGCCCCCGGCCATAAGATTATTTTCACGCTACTTCATAGCTGTAACTCGGCTACTGTTAGGACTCGTGACGTAACGTAAATATTTGATGTGCAGATGGTCGGCCTTAGGCGCCCGCCGTGGAGAGGTCATTGGGCTCAGGAAGGGGTCACTGGCCACCGGTGAGAGATGCTTCCCTAGACTCAGTGTACAGAGTCCAGGCCTGGGGTGAGTGCAGCTTATGTTGGTCCTCGAGAGCGTGGCCTGAGCTGAAGGAAACCCTGTTTAAGAGCTGTTGCTCTCTCCTTAGCGTTTCTTTCTGGCTCGCCTTCCCCTCCAGTCTGCTTTTCTTCCTCTTTTAGAGGCTTTCCCCTGCCGCTGTCTCCCTCGGCCGGCCTGCCGATTTCTACCACACTCACGTGGCCACTCCTAAACCGCGTGGGGCAGATCAGTCATGCAACCTTGATGCTGTCTGCTAAGCGTTGGTGAGACCGCGAATGTGTCCAGAATGACGGGCAGGCTCTGCCAGAGCCTGGCATGACTTTGTTTAGTTTTTGGTTCTCAGTAGCTTTGCTGGTCCAGTAATGGATTTCTGCTGAATTTAGTGATCTTGGGGATCGTAGGGCAGGGGAAAGGTTTGCCGTAAAAGCCAGGATTTTGAAGTTTCTCACTTGTTTTCCAAAGTATTGCCTAGGGTCCTTGGCCCCGAATTGTGCAGCTGTGCCCCTCCCCGAGAGTTCAAGGGGCATTGAGAGGGGGTCGGTGTTGTTCTCTAGTTACAGTTATAAGAATAAAAGCTGGAGAAGGGGGGTGGGGTCCCGAGTGAGTGGGGTCCCAAGGTGAGGGACCACGTGGACAGCATAGCGGGTTCCATAACACGCGAGGGTGACCCGGCGGGAGAATAACACGCCAGGCAGACAGAGCTTATGAGGAGTTTATTTAGAAAGGGGAGTGAGGAAGAAGGGAGGAGACATAGAGGCACTGGGAACAGAAGGGGAGAGAAGAGGAGAGAGAAGGGGGGGGGGATAGCTGGTGGCCAACAGAAAGCAAAAGAGAGAGAGACAGAGAGAGAGAGAGAGGGACAGACACACACACACACACACACACACACACACACACAGAGAGAGAGAGAGAGAGAGAGAGAGAGAGAGAGAGAGAGAGAGAGAGAGAGAGAGAGAGAGCGCTCACGCAAAAGAGAAAGCAAAAGACCAAAAGAGACAGGAACAGAGTGTCAGTGGGCAGGGGTCTGTCTTTTACTGCCTGAGTGCATCTGCCAGGCGACGGGCAGGCCAGCATCAGCGTAATGCCTGAGTCCTTGCAGTCGGGAAGGAAAGGTGTAAGACCTGCAGAGTGGGGAGATGTGTACAGGAAGTCGTCTTCTGGACTCGCATAGCTGTTGTGCCCAGCTCCCTGTAGATCTGCCGGTCTGCACAGGACGGGGACAGGCTGAGCCTGTCATCATTTCATCGTGGATGGAAGGGCGGCCCACGAGGCCCAGCCTTCCCTGAATAACCAGCGACAGTTGACGCTCGTCGGTGGAAGGCGTGTCATTTTCCTCAACAGTGTGGCCAGTGCTGGCCTCCTTCAACAAATAATTTCTCACCCACATTCTGCCAAGCAACGCTGAGTGGGCTGCATAAAGGGAAGGCATGGAAGTTGCCGGGGGCTTATGGAGAGCCTGGGTTCCCATGGGGGAGGGGGAGGGGGTGGGGGGAGGGGAGAGGGTGGGGGAGAGGCCGGAAGACACTAAAACTCATCATTTAAATATGCAACTGTTAAACATCATATACAGTGATGCCCGTACAAGAGCTCAGTTATTTGGGTTAGTTCTGGGCAGACCTGAGCTTATGTCCCTGTGACAATGGCGGAACAGCACGAGGTGGTTTGTGCCATTCAATCGCAATTTTCTTTTTAAACTTGCAGATCTGGGAGAATATATCTGGGGATATATTTTGACGCTAGCATCGTTCTGAGTGTGTAATATGGAACTTTTCCCCATGTGGCTTCACACCCGTGTTAATCCAGTGTAATACGTTGTGACGCTAGCATCGTTCCGAGTGTGTAACACAGAACTTTGCCCTCCGAGAGGTCACACCTGTGTTAATCTGTTCCGACTCTGCTGTCACTGCACGCTTTCCTGAGACGACAGAGCTCTTGTGTGGGTAGCACGACCCAGGTTCCTCTCGTAACCCTTTGCACACAGCAACAGTCTCTGAGTATTGGCACCTACTGTCCCGGGTGCACAGACATAGCCCCCCTCAGAGGGTGACACAACCTCTGTGTTGTTGACCACACTGCTCACTTAGGACCTTTCGCGATGCAGAATGCTTGGTCGTGTAGCCTTGCAAGAGGGTCTCTGCTCCCTGTAGATGTGGATATTTGAACTCTGGGTTTGTGTCTCCCCTGACCTGAATCTTCCCTACTTTATGTTCTGGCTGCCATGGGGTCCACAGCTTCCCACACTTCTTCTTCCTGACACCATGATAGGCTTGCCCCATCTCAGCCCCCAAACAATGGCACCAGCTCGCCATGCACAGTAAGAACCCTCTGAGACTGGGAGTAACTTGTTTTTTCAGCCGTGAAAAGTGACCAGCAGTAGCTAGCGTGTTCTGTGCAGACTCAGAGTTTGTGGACTGACAGGGTAGAATTTTCAAGACTTAAAGGGTTTTTAAGTTTCAGACGTGGACGGTGTTTCCACTGGGTTTCAGACGTGGACAGGTCTGTGGGGACGCGTGCTTTAGATGCCTTTGCCAGTGACATTTCCTGTGGGTTTGAACACCGTTGTGCAGCCTCCTGTCACAGGTGCTTAGTTGTTCCCATGCAAAACTACTTGTGAGGTTTCCTGTGAAAGCAAAGGTCCCTGCTTGTCCCAGTTGTGGAGGCTGCCGGTGTGCACTCTAGGTGTCAGCAAAGCCAAGCTCGCTCAGAAGCCAATATCGGACAGTTTTCATCTCCTGACTTAGTGTCCACGGGCCCCTGGGTACCATTCCAGGCTCTGTCCCCAAGGCCACACGGTTGTTTTGTACCTGTCTGCCTTTCTGCTCTCATAACAGTCGCCCGCTGTGTTGGGTTTAGGGCCCACGCATGGCCTTGTCCTTGTTATATCTGAAAGGATCCTATTTCCAAATAAAGATAAATTCTGCAGCCCTGGGGACAGCAAGGATCTCAAGACATGTTTCTACAGGGGAGTCCTAGTCCGTCTGCATCCCCATAACCAAGCTCTAGGATTTATGGAGAATGGAAATGAGTTTTTCATGGTTCTGGGTGCTGGTCAAACTTCAGGCAGGTTTGGCTCTCTGTTTTCTGCCTCCTGGATGGTAGCTCACTGCCTAGCTCTGGAGGGCTGGGGCATTGTGTCCTCTTGCGGCAGAACACTAAGAGGGCCAGGTGCAGTGTGAAGCCTCCCTCAAAAGAGGCTTTCATTCCATTGTATTGTAGCTTAAATCCTCTTTAAAAACACTACCTCTTACAACAACAACAACAAAAAACCCAACAAAAAACAAACAAATCCATACCACCAGGTGGTGGCACACGCCTTTAATCCCAGCACTCAGGAGGCAGGGGCAGAGGGATCTCTGTGAGTTTGAGACCAGCCTGGTCTACAGAGTGCATTCTAGGACAGGCTCAAAAGCTACAGAGAAATCCTGTCTCCAAAAACCAAAAAACCAAAACAAAAAAACCCCTACCTCTTAAAAGTTCATTTTTGCACACTAGGGATGATTGCTTGTAAGAGTATCGGCAGGCATTCAGTTACAGGCCCAGTTCAGAGACCGCCTCATTTTTCATCATTATTAACATTTATTAATTTTTACAGAGGATGTCTGTCTGTCTGTCTCTCTCTCTCACACGCACACGCGCACGCACACACGTGCACACCCACACACACGCACACATGCACACTCACGCACACGCATGCACACACACGCACACACACACGCACACACACGCACACGCATGTACACACACGCACATGCACACTATACTCTGTTCATCCTGTCTCCTCCCATTGTACCCTCTTACCCCTTCCTCAGCCTCCAGGCCCCCCCTTTTCTTTCATGTACCATTTCTATTGTGTTCTTTAATTATAATTGTTACAAGGACACATACGTGGTAGTTCGAATGAACATGGTCCCCGTAGGCTCAAATGCACGCTTAGTCCCCAGCCGGTGAGCTGTTTGGAAGGCCTAGGAGGCGTGGCCTTGCTGGAGGAGGTGTGTCACTGTGTTGGGCTTTGAGGTTTCAGAACTTCACACCAGGCTCAGTGCTTCCTCTGCGAGCCCCCAGTTAAATGCTTTCCTTGATAAGGGTTGCCATGATCACGGTCTCTTCTGGGCAATAGAAGAGTGACGTAAGACAGCATACACATAAATACGCAAACAAAACCTCCCGAGGCCATTGAGAGTTGCCCCAGTGTGTGTGTTTTCAGGGCTGACCACTTGGTATTGGACAACAACCAATTAGTGGCCTCGTCCTAGGGACACACGGATTTGCCCTCTGCCAGCACTCATTACCCGTAACATGGTAAATAACAGCCCAAACACTGACACTGGGGGTCAAGCTGAAGCTCAGAAGAGCAAAGCAGCCAAGCCAGTAGATCCTTTACCTCTACCCGCCTGAAATGGCAATCCTGTCTCCACAAATCCTCACAGGCTTCAGATCTGTCTCTCCTGCCCTTTATCCCTTCTCTGCCCAGCCATACCACCCCTGTCTCCCCCTTCCTAGAGCTGGGATTAAGGGCGTGTGAGCCCAGGTGCTGGGATCACCTCTGTGTGAGCCGTTTCTTCTAGGACTGGACCAATTTCGTGTAGTCAGTGTGGCCTTGAACTAACAGAGATCCGTCTGCCTCTTATTCCCGAGTCCTGGGATTCTAGGCGTGTGCCACCGCTGCCTGGCTCTTGGGCTGCTGGGGTTAAAGGTGTGTATGCCACTGCCTGACCTCTATAGCGTGCGGCTGACGTTGCTTTCTGAATCCTCAGGCAAGTTTTAATAAGTCATAAATAACATATCACCAAGATCATGTTGGCCACGAAGTTTCAACACTCTGGAACCCCGAGGGAGGGGGCGGGCAAAGTCCACTTTATTATGAGATCCAGGCTAGGCGGACGTTCCATACTGTTAACCTGGAATGTTCCTCGTCCTCCAGCATGTGAGGCCGTGTAGGAAATGGGTAGAACTGGAGACGACCACATTGAATAAAGCATTGGCTTCAGAGGCGGTAGGCGGGCTTAAGGAAGGTGACCAGTGTCGTCATCATCCGCAGGCCTCAGCTTGGGTCACATGGTGGCAGCTAGACACCCAGGAGGTTGCTCTGGGCTTCTGTGTCCCAGCCAGGTATGGGAAGTTTTGTTTTTACGGGCGATTGAGGTCAGATTGTGAGGACCCCCGGCAGATTCTGCCACATTGTCATTGCTGCAGGGTAGGGTTGGTCTAGCCTGTCACTTTTAGTTTCTGTCCCATCCTGTTTACTTTTACATCTCAGCTTCATTTACTTTATGATGCAGTGTGGTGTGAGCCCATTCTCTTATTAATATTGTTTCTTTTGTTTTTCCTTTTGCTAATCTCTTATTTGTTCCCTTGGAATGAGATTTGCATATTCCGTGTGTGTGTGTGTGTGTGTGTGTGTGTGTGTGTGTGTGTGTGTGTGTGTGTGTGATCTAGGTTCCATATGTGGATGAAGACATTATTTTTGTCTTCCTGACCGCAGCATCGGGAACTGTATTAAAGTGTCACAGCATTAGGAAGGTTGAGAACCACTGAGTCCAGCAGTTTCAGAGTTACAGGTCTGACATTGAGGGCTTTGATCCATTTGCGTGGATTTCGCTGTGTTTTTTCTGAGTGAATTCTTCCTGCATTAGAGGGACACTTGGGCCTTTTGTTACCGTTAGCTCTGACAGTCAGCAGAGCTCTGTCCTCCTAGTCCCATTGCCATGGCTGGCTGCTAACTGGTGGACACAGCAGGGAGGGGAGATGCATCCCTTCCTGCTGTCCAGGGTGGCCATGAGAAGATGCTCTCACAGTGTATTTTAGGGAATGGAAATGTGTAGATTCTTGAAGACCTGGGAACAGCCTTCGCCTTTCTTCTTCTGCCTTTAGCATGATGCTTGGCACAAGATGAGTCTCCAGAAAATACTTGTCAAATCATTTCCTGTCATCTCTGTGTTTACCAAACCAAACCAACCCAAAATGATACCAGTGTCCATTTCTACATGTGTTCAGTTTCTTATCAATATTTTCATGATAGGGAGGAGCTAGTGTACATGTTCAGGACATTGCAAAGACTTTGCTCATCTGAAATTTGTGTGCGTAAAAACACATGTATGTGTGTGTAATATATAATCTGTTGATGCATAGCGTGTTCTGAATACTTTGTTTTTTTAAGTATTTTTGTTATATATTGTTTATTATGTGTGAGGGGACACATATGTCAAGGTGTGTTTGTGGAGGTCAGAGGACACCCGTGGAAGTTTGGCATTGTACTTGCATGGAAACACTGCTTTGTGTATACTTTTATTTCTGTGGTTGAAATCATCCATGTTTTTCCTTTTCTCTAGAATTTTCTGTTACTCGACGAACTACCACAGCGCAAAGCCCAGGAACCCTGTGATGGTAAAGCCATAGTTCACATACAAGATTTTACTGCTTTCTGGGACAAGGTAACCAATCCCTGTGGTTTGCAAGGCGCCGTGGGTAGCACTGATGAAAGAGAATTTTGATGATTTTACAAAGTCTATAAAAGGCATCTGGCTCATATACTGAGAATTCTATGAAAATTCTCACAATCCAAAACATTGTGATCCTAAAGGATTTGAAAGTTGTTCTTTGAAAATCATCTTATTTTACGAGTGTACAAGTGGGCCTGAGCCCATGTCTGTGTGCACTTGCCCACAGAGGTCAGAAGAGGGCATCCGACCCTTTGGGACCGACCAGAGTTAGACAGGGTTGCAGGCCACCCTGTGGGTGCTGGAAACCAAACCCAAGTTCTCTGGAAGAGCAGCCAGTGCTTTTAACTGAGGAGCCATTTCTCCGGCTCCTGGGGGTTGTTATTCATCTCCTTTTCACAAAAAAGTTCCATCATCGCCTTGGTTTGAACTGACTATCCCTAAGTTTTGACATTGGCAGTGTTGGATTGCACAGGGCTGGGCAGAGTAGCAGTCAGTATGGTATGGACTAACTGTACATTCCAGATTGTTGCAGATTTTCATCTTGTTTTCGTATCATCTTAGAGCGTATTGAACAGAGTCTGTGATCTGTATTTGTTTCTGGGCCGCAGAGTGGGGACCCCGGTGCTCTGTGCCTCTGGGCCCCTGAGTGGCGATCTGCAGGGAGAAGGCAGAAAGGAGGTGCCTGGGGTTGTAGGAGTGGGGTTCACACCTGCTGAGTCGTGAGACAGGAGAGGTCTGCAGGAGTTCGGAATTCTCTGAAAGCCAGCTGGAAGCCGAGCTGTGCTCCTTCCCAGCTCTGCTCACCTCCCGTGCCCTGTCACATGTCAAGCCACAGGCTCCGGCCCCGTATACGACTGCTCCTGTGTGGCGTACAAGTGCGGTGTGGTGGCACCACATTTCCCTAATCCTGCCACAGGAAGGCGGCTCTTCCCACAAACCGACACTGTGTTTGCAGATATGGAAACCGCACCCCTGCATTCTCTGCGCATGGGATTCCTGCGAGGTGCAGGGGACCTCTCCATCTCCAGAGGGGCTCTCCCCAGAGTGTGGCTCAGCTTGCAGCGAGGGCTCACCAGTGTCAGCATCACTGTGGGAGGAGTGAAGGCCAAAGCCTCCCGGGCTGCCCTGCTCTCTCCTCTGCTCTCAGCAAGGCAGTGAGTGCTCAGGCCTGAACCTCCAGAGGCCAGGAGCCTCTTGGTCCTAACAAGGGACCCGCCACAGGTAGATTTTGTCCTCCCTCGTGCCTGTCCTACAGAAACTCATTTTCTAGAGCACAGATGGCCGTGGGCAATGCAGACAGATCAGATCTGGGAATAGGCCCTGTCACAGCCACCCACAGGCAGCAGTGTCTGTACCACACGCTTGACAGCTACCATCATTGGAGCGTCTGAGGCCGTCTGAGTGCACCAGATGTGGGTTGGGTTTGGTTTGATTTGAAGAAATTTGACCAAGAAACTATAAAACAACTTAAAGGATCGTCAGTGATCTCTTTTCTTGAAATTCAGTACAAGTTGAGCTCTTTATCTGGAATGTTTGAATCGGGTGTTACACGTTTTTGGATATTTTGAGATTTATTTTTTGATATTTTCATGCACATATGGGAAACCTTGGAGATGAGATCCAAGCATAAACCGTTGTCTTCATATCTGCCTTGTTGTTCATATAGCTTTAATGTAGTTTTAACCAGCCAATCTACATATGGAGCCCCACACTTGTGCTGTCAATAAATTCCAGTTCAAAGAACTCACAATGTTACGATTTTGAGTTTGAAACACTTAGATCAACCATACATAGAGTCTTCCGTTATGTTAAAATGTTAAAATGCGTAGGTTGCCCAGGAATGTGACTTCTGATGGTATAGTATGCCTGGCTGTACCTCCGTGGTTTTTATGGTAGAGGGTTCTGTTGACCCTGTTCAACAAGGCAGGCCATGAACGTGAGGTAGACCTCAGCACCTGACATGAACACTGAGCTTAATTTCTTAATTTTTGTTGCTAAACTCACTCTCTCGTTACAGTATTGACTGTATTTGTGGAACCTTCCTCCACCCCACCCCCCTGTGGCTGGCTTCATGCTATCAGTCATCCTGAGTCCCCGCATCTGTATTCTATTCTGCCACCTTGTGGGAGTTAATAACACAGATGATTAAAACTCCAGGCCCCAGTGAACATTTAGAAATGACTAAAATTCTCCTGCACCGGATACTGTATTAGAAATATTACGTTAGTGCCTTCATATGAGCCAAGGATCCCTCATCACGAGAAGACAGCATTATCCTTTCTACTGCTTAAATTCGAATTCATACAGATATCTGGACTCAAGTTTGTTTGTTTAAATATGTTCATTTAAATAAACAGAATGGAAAGGCTGTCAAGGCGTACCATGTTGAGTTAGGGAGAAATACGGGCTACGTGTGTCTGTCAGTAGCTGAGGTGTTATTCCTCCTACTTTTCAAAGTGATTGTGTTACTTCCTTAAAGTGAGACATGCTGTAAACTTTATCTCGCAGGCATTAGACACTCCAACCCTGCAAGGCCTTTCCTTTACTGCCAGGCCTGGTGAATTGTTAGCTGTGGTCGGCCCAGTGGGAGCAGGCAAGGTGAGTTTTTGTTTTGTTTTTTCTTC
The DNA here is from genome assembly GCA_030556225.1 of Cricetiscus sungorus. NCBI lineage: Eukaryota > Metazoa > Chordata > Mammalia > Rodentia > Cricetidae > Cricetiscus > Cricetiscus sungorus. The sequence continues at coordinate 56,385,554 of JANBXA010000741.1, read as the reverse complement.
AAGTTGGCTCTTCGGAATTACTTACGTGACTGCTACTCAGGATAGCAGGGCTGAGAACGAGGGAGCTCCCTTTTTCCAGGGTGGCACCTAAATGCTACAGGGTCTGGGGAGGCTGTCTAGCCGAAGCACTTCCTCTTACGACTTACGCAAGTCCTGTCGGTCCATATTTAGCTCAAGTACAGCTATGGCTTCTGCTGTGCCTGGACCCAAGGATACACAGAGCTGCCCAGACCCACGCACCTCTGCCTTTCAGAAGGATTGGGTTCCGGGCCAGGAGGATAGTCTCTGGCTCTCTCTGGGGTAGGCACACACGTGATAAACTGGACAGGGATTCCTTCTGTGTTTGGTGAAGGTTTGCCCCTCAGATCTCCTTCAGATAAAGATCTAACCCGGTGCATGCGTCATCGGTGCGTGCCTTTTCTGGAACAGGCACTTAGGTAAAGGCAATCTGGATTATCTGGACGAAGCCACAGCTTCTATCTTTCTTTCTATCTATCTCTCTATCTTTCTATCTATCTATCTCTCTATCTATCTCTCTATCTATCTATCTATCTCTCTATCTATCTATCTATCTCTATCTTTCTATCTCTATCTATCTATCTCTCTATCTATCTTTCTATCTATCTCTCTATCTATCTATCTATCTCTCTATCTCTCTCTCTATCTATCTATCTCTCTATCTCTCTATCTATCTATCTCTCTATCTCTCTATCTTTCTATCTATCTCTCTATCTATCTATCTATCTCTCTATCTCTCTATCTATCTCTCTATCTCTCTATCTATCTATCTCTCTATCTTTCTATCTATCTCTCTATCTCTCTATCTATCTATCTATCTATCTATCTATCTATCTATCTATCTATCTCTCTATCTATCTCTCTATCTATCTATCTCTCTATCTATCTATCTATCTCTCTATCTTTCTATCTATCTCTCTATCTATCTCTCTCTCTATCTATCTCTCTATCTATCTTTCTATCTATCTATCTCTCTATCTATCTATCTATCTCTCTATCTCTCTATCTATCTATCTATCTCTCTATCTCTCTCTCTATCTCTCTATCTCTCTCTCTCTATCTATCTATCTATCTATCTCTCTATCTATCTATCTCTCTATCTTTCTATCTATCTCTCTATCTCTCTCTCTCTCTCTCTCTATCTATCTATCTCTCTATCTATCTCTCTATCTATCTATCTCTCTATCTATCTATCTATCACCTTGGACTTGCATGTAGCCAAGGATGACTAGATTGTTAAATACACACAGTATTTCATACAGCATTCTTAACTGCATACAGCCAGCCATTCTGTATAGCATTGCATTTGGGAAAGGTCATTTGGGAGGGTCGTTCATTGATGCACAGATCAAGATTCACGGGACCAGGTTCAATATAGGTTAATATGATTTTATTTGGGGAGAAGTCACTCACGCAAGAAACAGGTGACCGCAGTCAGTTCCCTCTCCAGGGATCCACCCAGGCTGTTCTCCTGGTCCAGCTGGGATCAGGACCCCAGATCTTGCAACCACGCCCAAATGGGCGTGGTCAGCGCTACAGGTGGGGGGTTTCAATATCTTACTACAGTCGGTTATCAGGATCTGTTTTTGTGTACTTATTTTTGTATTTCTATAAAACACAGCGGTGTCATTGTGTCGTTTCTGTTTTGTGTTTTGCTTTTAACTGCGGGGTTGTTTTCCGTGAGAAGGTGGTGCTTGGCAGACTGGCAGGGCTGGGCAGTGCCCGGCACACACTTCATTCTGTGGCGACACTAACGGCATGTGTGTGTTGTAAACTCTCTTCCAGTCGTCGCTGTTGAGTGCAGTGTTGGGTGAACTGCCTCCGGCCGGTGGGCTCGTCAGTGTGCACGGGAGAATTGCCTACGTCTCTCAGCAGCCCTGGGTCTTCTCGGGAACCGTGAGGAGCAACATTTTATTTGGGAAGAAATACGAGAAGGAACGCTACGAGAGAGTGATTAAGGCCTGTGCTTTGAAGAAGGTGGTGACTTTTGAGTGTCTTACGTTGCCTTTTCCAGTGATGCGTCTGTGACCGGGAACGAGTTATTACAGTACTTAAGCCGAGCGTTTGGGAGCCCGTCTGCCCCCCCCCCACACTCATTAGTTTGAGTTTGTCTTACCAAGTTCTGTCCACTTTTAACTGTTTCTGTGTCCTCATGTGGTGACTGTCATGCCTGTGGTTGTGAGACGACCCTCACCTGTTTCTGTAATCCTTAACTTAAAAAATGTATGTTTATTTTTTATCTTACGTGGGTGGCAGTTTTGCCTGTTCCGCACGCACTCTTGGTGCTTGTAGAGGCCAGAAGAGGGTGTTGGGTCCTGTGGGTCTGAACTTACAGATGGTTGCCAGTCACCATGTGGGTGCTGGGAATCGAACCGGGCTCCTGGAAGAGCAGCCCGGGCTCCTGAATGGGGAGCCGTGGTTCCAGCACCTGGCTCATCGCTGTGATAAAACACTGGGCAGTTACGGAAGTGGAGAGGTTGGTGTGTTGCGCCCTTGGGCACCCACCACTCAACTTTAACCGCACTCTGCCGTGACCAGCTGTTAGTCAGTCAGTCATCTCTGTCTGAACTTTGGAAGTTCCCTCTGTTACGGTTAAGCGCATTGGGGGACCTTAGTGGATCCCGTGGCAGGCAGGGGAGGGTGACCGAGGGGGGGGGACAAACAGGGCTGGCAGACAGAGCTTAGTGAGAAGTTTTATTGGAGGGGGAAGGGGTGGGGAGGAAAGAGAAAAGAGGTAAAGAGACAGAGACACAGAGAGAGAGAGGGAGCGAGGGAGGGAGGGGGAGGGAGGCAGGGCAGAAGAGATGAGGGAGACTGGGAAAGTCCTGTCTGCCCCAGGGGAGCCTCAGCAGGAGAGGGGGAAGGAGAGCATAGGTGGGTGGGGTCTGACTTTTCCTTTAAAGGGTCCTTTGCACCCGCCTGCAGACTGTGCAACCATGGACCCCTGGGCTGACCAGGGCGCTGCCTGAGTGCATCTGCCAGGAGACGGGGCGGCCAGCGTTAATGCCTGAAACCTTACAGTGTCTTCACTCCATGCCGTTTGCTGGGGACCCTGGACTCTCAGGACTCCATCTGTAAACTTTTCATTTGTTTTAGAGTTTAAAAGAAGTCCCTGGGTGGGTGGGTGGCAGCACAGCCGTGCAATGCTAAGGAAATAACTGATTGCTTGAGATGATCCAGTCTAGTCAGCCTGGACTTTGAGTTCTAATTGTCAGCCTGCACAGCCCAGAATAAACTGGGCAGAGGTTCTACAGCCCAGGCCCGACTCGTGCTTTATTTATTTTAAAGAAAACAACGTATTGCAGCAACTTCCTTTTTAATACAGCAGCCCTTCCCCACAAGAGAGAAGGTTCTCAGAAATGATATTGGGCATTTTTTGTTACACGTGGCGATTTTAATAAAAGTGATAAGCTATTGATAGGGTGAATGTACCTAATAGGAGATTATAAGTTAGCAGGTAGGGCAACGGCAACCGTTGTGGCTTTGGCTGTAAAGAGTGGTCAGCTGTAGCTTGTAAGGGCTCGCCATAGGGTCTGTTTACAGATCCTGGCCCCCGACTGTGGAAAAGGCCAGACAGACCCTGCAGATTGGTGACTGAAGGCTCTGTGGTCCGCTCGCTGAGGAGAGAGTGTGTGATGTCATTTGGACTCCAGCTGGAATGTCACAGATTGTGTGTTGGTCAGTGGTGTGGAAAGGAAGTTTCATGTTTTTGTGGGACTTCCTGCCTTTTGGGTGACAGTTAATGGAGATTATGTGTTTTTATAAACGACATCAAGTCACAGTGACAAACTAGAGTCGTACTAAGCAGTAAATGTATGTGTATATATTTCACTTTACATTATAAGAATAAATATACTGGATAACAAATAGAAATAACATAATGTAGCTATATACACTGCATAAGAAATGTAAATCCTGTTATTTGGGGGATGTTTCGTATTTTTCTCCACAGGATTCTGTGCCTTGTCAATTTATTTTTAACATAAAAATGTCGATTTGGATACCTTCCTAGATCCTCAAATGGAAGTTCAGTCTTAATTCATTTTCTTTCTTTCTTCCTTCCTTCCTTCCTTTCTTCCTTCCTTCCTTCCTTTCTTCCTTTCTTTCTTTTTAATTTTTTAAATATTTTCGCATACATGTCACAAAAACTCACGTTGCCTACCTGGCCTAACCCCATGTAGATTTTGTTCCTTACTCTGCCATGCTTGTGAAGGCGAGGCTCAGGTGGAAAGCCGAGGCAGGTGGAGCTTAGTGAGGGCTCAGGTACCCTGCCGTCCATTCTTTAGTGAAGGCATTCCGATCTACCTGCCCAGGAGCCATGGACATCTCAGGGTGGCTGCCTCCAAGTCTGTATTTACCACCTCCCCATCTCAGTCACTACTTTCCTCCAGAGCATCACGGTCCTCCGCGAGGATGTCCTGCAGCTTAGACGTCTGTCTAGTAAGCGCCACTCTGTCCATGTCCCCTGCACCTAGGGATCCACTGCTCTCAGTTACTGTGCAGAATGCTGCCTTGTGTGGGCCGTGCTTGCCATCCCTTGCATTTCGTAGGCAGGAAGCTGTGGCCCCTCCCTCTGTCCCCATCAGCATCGTCTCCTATCATGGCCTCGTGGCACACGCCCTTTGCACACGCCAGCACACGCCAGCACACGCCAGCTGAGAGGAGCCATACACCATGCCTTTCTGGTTATGGTGCAGTCTCTTTTTCCCCACCCTACCTCTCTTCATCTGAGCCCTGGCTGGTCGTCCTGCGGGAAAGGGACCTGCCTTCCAACCCCTGGCTCCCTTCCGTCTTGGCACTTGTCTTGAACAGTGTTATTGACTTCTTGTGATGTCAGTCTCCATTACGGATGCTGTAGGGACTTCGTTCCCGCTACTGCCAGAGTCACCGTGTCCAAAACAATGCCGGGTGTCTGGTGTTCCCTTGACACATGTCTTTTACAATAGTTAAGCGCCTCGGAAGTAGTTAAGTCCTCGGGAAAGGTGTGGCAGGGACGCTCCCCAAGCCCTTCGTTGTTGACCAGATGTCACGCGTCTTCTCACGTGTCTTCTCCCTGCCCCCTCCTCCCCTACGACACTGCTACAAGGCGTAAGAGGACCACGAAGAGCAGCTGTAAGTCTCTCTCCTATGTGTCCCCGTGCAGGACTTACAGCTTTTGGAGGATGGGGATCTGACTGTGATAGGGGACCGGGGAGCCACGCTCAGCGGAGGGCAGAAGGCACGGGTGAACTTGGCAAGGTAACTTGTCCCCCGCCAGCCATGTGCGTATGCCTGGCTGAAGCTTGAGGGGGTGGGTGGGGCCGGCCTGTCTGCGCTGGTTTTGAGTAGTCCCGTAGACACTTTGAAAGACACCCGGTCGCTGAGCACCGTGACCCTAACAGGGTCCTTTGAGGCCCTCATCTGGCTTCTCTCTTCGCCTTGCAGGGCAGTCTACCAAGATGCCGACATCTACCTCCTTGATGATCCGCTGAGCGCAGTGGATGCAGAAGTGGGGAAGCATCTGTTCCAGCTGTGAGTTTGCTGTCTCGTGTCAGCCCCGTGTCCAGGAGCTCTTTCAGATGAAGGATTTGTGCATTCTACTGCTTGGCCTGGGCTGTCCCCTCCCTCTTCCCCTCTGTTCCTCCCCATGGGACCCATTTTACAAGCACAAGATCAAGGCGGGAACAAGGGAAGGTGCTGTCAGTGTGACAAAGTGCACAGAGCCCGTGTTTGAGAGATTCAAAACTGCAGGCATATTCTGAACACCTTTCCTTAGCTCCTACATGTTCATAGCCAAGGGGCCAGAAGCCCAGCCCCCAGGAAGAAAAGGATGTGCACTTTTAAATGGAAGGGCGCGGCTTGGAAAATGGGAAGTGGGGAATCAACTCTTTTCCTCCGTGACGTAAACATAATTTAGAGTATTTGGATGTATATGTGTATATGTGCGTGCATGGATATGTATGTGTGTCTGGTTAATGAATGCCATGTGTGTGTCGGTGCCAGAGGAGGCCAGGGAGGGGGTTGTGAGCCACCTGACATGGGTGTTGGGTACCAAACTCTGGTCCTTTGTAAGTGCTCTCTCTTAACTGGCCATCTATCCAGCGTGTGTGAGTGTGTGTGTGCCGGTGTGTGAGTGAGTGTGAGTGTGTGAGTGTGTGTGTGAGTGTGTGTGTGCCTGTGTGTGTGAGTGTGTGTGCCTGTGTGTGTGCACACGCATGTGAGTGTGAGTGTGTGTGTGTGTGTGCCTGTGTGCATGTGTGTGTGTGAGTGTGTGCCTGTGTGTGTGCGCATGTGAGTGTGTGTGAGTGTGTGCCTGTGTTGTGAGAGTGTGTGTGCCTGTGTGTGTGCGAGCATGTGAGTGTGTGAGTGTGTGTGAGTGTGTGAGTGTGTGTGTGCCTGTGTGTGTGTGAGTGTGTGTGCCTGTGTGTGTGAGTGTGTGAGTGTGTGTGTGAGTGTGTTTGTGCCTGTGTGTGTGTGCCTGTGTGTGTGAGTGTGTTTGTGCCTCTGTGTGTGTGCCTTTGTGTGTGCGCATGTGAGTGTGTGTGAGTGTGAGTGTGTGAGTGTGTGTGAGTGTGTGTGTGCCTGTGTGTGTGAGAGTGTGTGTGCCTGTGTGTGTGTGCGCACATGTGAGTGTGTGAATGTGTGTGAGTGTGTGAGTGTGTGTGCCTGTGTGTGTGTGAGTGTGTGTGCCTGTGTGTGTGTGAGTGTGTGTGCCTGTGTGTGTGTGTGAGTGTGTGTGCCTGTGTGTGTGAGTGTGTGAGTGTGAGTGTGTGTGTGAGTGTGTGTGCCTGTGTGTGTGAGTGTGTGTGAGTGTGTGAGTGTGTGAGTGTGTGTGAGTGTGTGAGTGTGTGTGCCTGTGTGTGAGTGTGTGTGTGAGTGTGTGTGAGTGTGTGACTGTGTGTGTGCCTGTGTGTGTGAGTGTGTGTGCCTGTGTGTGTGAGTGTGTGTGTCTTGTGTTGTGGTTAGGAAAGCGTCCTGGCCCTGGATGGACGTGAAGGTTGGACAGCAGTGGGGATGTCCTTTATGCTGTGGCTGACACAGTGGCTAAGGTAGTGACTTTCCTGGTGTGTGCGTTTTGCCCCTACAAAAATTAAAACGCATGGGAGCTAATGTGGGCAGCAGGGGAGAGCAGCTGGCGCCTGGCCTTGGTCCAGCTCTTTGATCTGACCCTGCTTTCCTGTCGGCTCGTGATTGTGCCTTGATGGATTTTGCTCTGGGCAGAACCAGCCCTTTGTCGCTTGGATGAGCCTTGAGTGGATCCGCTCAGGTCCGCCATTGCCCAGAGACTAATTCTTGGTGGGTGCTCTGGTGGAATCCCCTGGGAGGGCAGAGGGAGGCGTTTCGATCGCTGGGCGCCCCAGGTTTCCCTTTGTGCATGGGTGTTTACATAAAAAGTCTCCTGCGCTCTCCATGTTTAATCGCTCTGGATAGACACCCGATAGAACCAAGCTTGTTAAAACTGTTTCTTGCTAATCACAGCCGCATTCTTCGGGGGTAAACTTGGAGCGGGAAGCAGAAGGCAATTTAGGAAATCACTCAGCAGCAGCTGGAGGATGCTCCCAGCGGGTTAGGAAACGGATTGAACAATGCGCTCTGAAAGATGGCGGTGGCGTGGAAGCTTAGAAATGGGAAGCGTTTTGTATTGAGCGTGAGGGAACCACTCTTCCCTTTGCAGCCGCGGTTTTATCCCAGTCACAAAAGCACACCCAAGATTAGTAAGGGTTGCGAGTTTCACAACTATGTGTTGCGGACGTAGGGAACGAAGGCCGGGCGCTCAAGACTGATGCCTGTTGGATCTAGCTGTGGCTTGTGCGTTCTAGACAGCCTCTCCCATGATCAGTTCAGGGCTGCCCTAGTTAGCGTCCCACACGGCTGCCTACCCCATCATCGTACTATATGCATTTCTTAATTGATAAAGGCTCCTGTGACAAAATGCCATATCTGGGTGACTTATCAATGACAGGTGCATTTCTCATAGCTGGGGAGGCTGGGAGAGCCTGAGCTGTGGAGGCTGGGAGAGCCTGGGTTGTGCATTTCTCACAGCTGCGGAGGCTGAGAGAGCCTGAGCTGAAGTGCTCGCAGATTTGATGTCTCGTGTTCATCCTTTGGTTGTTTTTTGTGAGGACCGACACAAACCCAGTCTGAGGTGGCAGATTCCCATGACAAAGCCACACCTGTTCATACCATCTCAGTGGCGATTAGTTTTCAGTGGGTGAACGTGGAAAGACAAAAGCCTTCAGCATCCCGCAGTGGCTCGCCGTCTCTGCTTCGGTTTTTTTACACACATCTCACCACTGGGATGCAGTGGCAGGTTCTAGAACGGAAGACTTTGTTCTTTGCAATCTGCCCCCCGCCATGCCATGTAAGCTCGAGCTCCAGCATTCATACTCATGTTGGCATGTCGAATGACACATGCCCTTTTTACACCTGCACATGCACACCTGGTGAGTGTCTATCAGGAGAAAGGACGGAGACAGGCCTGCATGGCTGACTTTCTCTCCTGCGTCTCCAGGAAGCATTATCTCTGTGTCTGGTAGGTGCTCGGAGCCCATTACCCAAAGCACTCAACGTGGGGTGCCGAATTATTTTGCCCTTCAAGCCCATACTGGACTTAGTACATAGAAGTGCCCTAGAGGCATCACACATCATGAGGGCCACGGTGCCCCACGAGGGCCACGGCGCCCCACGAGGGCCACGGCGCCCCACGAGGTCCACGGCGCCCCACGAGGGCCACGGCACCTGGCTGTATTGCTGTTGTTTGCTCCTTGCAGAGAGGCCTTCTTCTCCCACACCCTCTAACGAAGCAGCTGTCACCTTGCTTTTTCTCACAGCTCACATCACGATACCATGATGCGCTTTCCGTACTTCCCATGCCTCCCCCACACGAGCCCGGCGTTGTTGGTTTACTTGGCTGGTGGGTGTGTTGTCAGCCTCGGTGCCTGGCACTCTGCATAGCCAATAGGTGAATCCACGTACTTACTGACTCTGTCCCTGAAACCTCTGCCGTTCTATTTGGGGCTACAGTGGTTCACCAGCTCTTTGTGGTTCTCCAACAGGATCAGAATTAAGTGGTGAACCAGTCAACATCGGTATGACACAGGAAGGTATCATCGATATGAAACCAAGTCTCTCATTATACATACATACATACATACATACATATTGACTTAGAAAGTTTTACTTTTTAAAAATTTGGTGAATATTTCCCTAGACATTTTGGGGTAAAAACTCACCTAATTTAGGGAAAACATATCACCATCAATTAGATTAATTTAAAAATTAAAATATAATTATGTCATTTCCCCTCCCCTTTCTTCCCACCATCTCCCATGTGCCCCTGTTCCCTCCTAAATTCATGGATTTTTTTCTTTTTTTTTTTTTATAACACACCATACACAGACTGTCACATACACAGACACCACACACACCACACACACACACACACAAAACATAAAGACACCATACACACACCACATACATACACACACACACACACACACACACACACACACACACACAACATACACACACCACATACACACACACACACACACACACACACACACACACACACACACACCCCACATACATACACTCACACTCACACACCTGAGCATGTAAACACAACTTGCTCACTCTGTATAATGTTTCACAAGCGATTGTGGCACACCCAGCAGCCTTGGACGATAACATCTGCAACACCACTCCTACATCTGAACTCTTGGGGAACATCAGAAGTGAGGGATGTGGTGTCAGGAGTAGCAGGGAGTTTGCTGTGCACGCACTCCTAGAAGTGTCAGGAGCTACACCTGTTAATTCTCACCAACATGACTGCCTAGCATCACCTGAACAAGGGGACACCAACAGGCATGCTAATGTGGTGTCTATTGCTCGGATGTATACTTAGGAGCTTCAGACGTAGCCTTCCCCAGGGAAGGACGCACCAACTGGGAATCCAGCACCAGATGGTGAGCCACGAAAGCAGGCACGCAAGTAGCATTAGACAGACTGAGTTATATTTATACATTTAGGTAGTGTGTGTGTGTGTGTGTGTGTGTGTGTGTGAGTGTGTGTGTGAAAGTGTGTGTGTGTGAAAGTGTGTGTGAGTGTGTGTGTGAGAGAGTGTGTGTGAGAGAGTGTGTGAGTGTGTGTCTGTGTATCTGTGTATGTGAGAGAGAATGAGTGTGTGAGTGTGTGAGAGAGTGAGTGTGAGTGAGTGTGAGTGTGTGTGAGAGAGCGAGTGTGTGTGTGAGTGTGAGTGTGTGTGAGTGAGTGTGAGTGAGTGTGAGTGTGTGTGAGTGTGTGTGTGTGAGTGAGTGTGAGTGAGTGTGTGTGTGAAAGTGTGTGTGTGTGAAAGTGTGTGTGTGAGTGTGTGTGAGAGAGTGTGTGAGAGAGTGTGTGTGTGTCTGTGTATCTGTGTGTGTATGTGAGAGAGAATGAGTGTGTGAGTGTGTGTGAGAGAGCGAGTGTGTGTGTGAGAGAGCGAGTGTGTGTGTGAGTGAGTGTGAGTGTGTGTGAGTGTGTGTGTGTGTGTGTGTGTGAGTGAGTGTGAGTGTGTGTGAGTGTGTGTCTAAGGTCTTTGACTTCTCAGCCCCGGGCAGTTGACTTGGCTCCCAGTACTGCACGTTCTTTCCCTCCTGGCGAGAGCCCCTGGTCACTGCTAAGGCATGATTGCCTCTATTGCACCCCTGTGCCATTGCTGTGTTGTCGGTGTAGCAGCTGGGTGGGACTGCGGCTCTTCTTCTCTGGACGTGTGCTCAGGGGCTTGTGATTGTGTGGAAGCTAGTCCTCAGGAAGAAGTGGTCTCTCTAGAGACGGGGAAGCTGAGGCTGTAGGAGGGTTAGTGAGTAGCTGAGTGAGAGTACACAGGGTTTGAGGAGCTCCATTCCATGTCTGCCCATGGCAGCCTCACGCTGCCAGCTTATGGCTTACAGTCCTGCGGGTTTCTCTGTCCGAGGACCTGGGAACTGAGTATTTGCAGAGCTCTGTGGGCCAGCCCTCAGCCAGCTTCCCAGACCCAGTCAAATGCTAAGGCTGGGTTCTCCTGGGTCTGCCCTGAGCATGTGGGTCCACTTGCAAGAGAGAAATCTAAACGCCGAGGGTCGTTTACTGAGGTCATTGACTTCTTGCCTTTAAATTCCGGAGATTTTTAGTTCTGAAAGAATATTTGCTCTTTCATGGGGAGCTAAGATTATAGTGGAGACTGGTTGTGGCCTCCGCGTTCACTTTTCTACCCACTTTTATTTAGGAAAAGCGACAGGGAGGTGTACGTTAGCAAAGTAACCGAGGTTCTAAAGCTATCATTTGTTTACTTGGTTTTCATTCTTACTATCCTGCTCTGTTGTTGTTGTTTTGAGACAAGGTCAGGCTGGCCTCAAACTCCATACATGGCCAAGAAGATCCTCATACCAAGCCTGCTATCCTCACCTCCTTTGCACAAGAATTGTAGGCAACACGGCCACCAAAATTCATGCTCTGCGTGCTCTCTGCCAACTGAGGTATAGTCCTAGCCCCTAAGATTTCTATTAATTAATGTATACACGGAAAGTGGGCACCTAAGCAGAAATCTAAGGAAAATATCCCCCTTCTTATGTAACACAAGTCTGTTTCTTTAGGATTCCTGTACCACACACAATAAGGTAATTAGAATTTTAATACCGTTCAACTGCTTTTATTATGTACCATGCCAATTTAATTTTTTGTTTATATAATGTGTACATATACATACTTCTTAAATGAAGATTGAGAAGAGAAAGTAGCAGGCACAGCCTTTTCTACTGGGTACTCTCCAGGGTTTGTTAGAGCAAGGGTCAGGTGCTGTGGCGGATCTGAATACTTTGTTCTTATTACTAACGTTATGTTTGCGTTTGATTCTTAAGGCTCGTTTTCATTACGTTTCAGTCTCGTCCGTGTGTCCGTGTGTCCGTGTGTCTGTGTGTGGACTGACGTGTAGGTGCCCTCGGAGTCCAGAAGGGGCCCTGGCTCCCTGCAGTCGGAGTTACTGGCTGCTGCGAGCTGCCCTTGGGAGGGCTGAGAACCAGACTTGAGTCCTCTGCGCGCACGCGCACGCGCAGTGCCCAGCCTTGGCTGCTAGCCCTCCTCTCCACGCGATCTACCTCCCGTTCCCACCTCCTCGCCCTGTTGCCTTTGTCTCCTCGTGGCTCGAACTCGCATTTTGCGGTTTGGAGAACGCAGCTAACGTGTTTTCTCTGTCCCCTCTGGGGACCTTTACACCTGTAGGTGCATCTGCCAGGCCCTGCATGAGAAGGCCACCATTTTAGTGACGCACCAGCTGCAGTACCTGAAAGCTGCCAGCCACATCCTGATATTGAAAGATGTAAGTCATCATTTGCTTTTTACAAGCGGAGTTGGGGATGGTTAAGGGATTTCAGTACGGGTTTTAAGCAGCAGCGTTCAGAGAAGGGAGAGACGGCGAGAAGAAACCCAGATACACGCAAGAGCAAGGCCATGTGCTTCCCAAAGGCAGGTGGAGGGTGTGAGTGGTAGAGTCCGCTGAGCCAGCTAGAGCCTCAGGTGGAAGTGGGGCCCCGGAGGCTGCTCTCTGTGCCCTTGTTGGGAAGCTGCCTTCCCTCCCCCCATTTCACACCTGTTTCCTAGAGTTGAGATTCACCTCTTTGAGGATAGCCGAAGGACTCTTAGATTATCACTGTGAGGGCAGGGGTGTGGCTGCATTGATAGAGTTAACCACAGTGGAGAATACCTAAGACTTGGTGTTTTTCCCCCTTTCATTGAAAATAGATTCTTTTTTTCTTGTCAATATATCCTTATTACAGTTCCCTGCCTCCGTGCCTCCCAGTTCCTCCCTCCCTCCTCTCCCACCTGGATCTTATTTTCTTTCTGTTTCTTCTTAGAAAAGAACAGGCTTGGGCTGTAGGGGTAGCTCAGCCGTCAAAGGCTAGGCTCACAACCGTGAATGTAAGAAAAGAACAGGCTTCTAAGAGATAGCAACCAAACATAACAAGATAAAATATAATAGGATAAAGCACAAACCAGGATGGAGAAGGAAATCCAGGGGAAGGAAAAGAACCTGAGGGCAGGCACAAGAATGGGAGGTGCACTCGTTCTCACACACAGGAGTCCCACAAAACGCCAAACGGAAAGCTGGGCTGTACATGCAGAGGGACCTGGTGCAGGCCGGTACAGGCCGGTGCAGGCCCGTGCAGACCCGTGCAGACCTGTGCAGGCCCGTGCAGACCGGTGCAGCCCCTGCAGACCGGTGCAGCCCCTGCAGACCGGTGCAGCCCCTGCAGACCGGTGCAGACCCCTGCAGACTGGTGCAGGCCTTGTGCTCCCATGAAGGGCCATACAGACCCGTGTAGACCTGTGCAGACCGGTGCAGGCCCGTGTAGACCTGTGCAGGCCCGTGCAGACCTGTGCAGACCGGTGCGGCCCGTGCAGACCCGTGCAGACCCGTGCAGGCCCCTGCAGACTGGTGCAGGCCTTGTGCTCCCATGAAGGGCCATACAGACCCGTGTAGACCTGTGCAGACCGGTGCGGCCTGTGCAGACCCGTGCACACCCGTGCACACCCGTGCAGACCCCTGCAGACCCGTGCACACCCGTGCAGGCCCTGTGCTTGCTGCTTCCCTCGCTGCGTTCCTATGAGCCTTGCTCAGTTCATTCAGAGCTTGTCCTCCTGGTGTCCTACATCCTTCTGGCTCTCACCCCCTTCCCACCTCCTCTTCTGCAGGCTCCCCTGAGCTCCAAAGGGAGGGATTTGATGGAGAATACAGGTCACTCTTATGAGGAGAGAGGGTCCAGGACACAGTGCCTTCCCGGGTTCCCTTCTGCAAAGCCTTTCCGGCTGCTGCTCTGGAACAAAGGCACGAGGAGGCGTCACACACTGAGAAACAACACCAGACACGCAGAGGTTCCACAGTTCCTTCAGGGTCTAGGGCTTCCTCCCAGACCCCCCCTCCCAAAGGTTCCAGAACCTCCCAGTAGGGCCACCCCTAAGGAGTGCCACCCCTAAGGACCAAGCCTTTGACCACACAGTAGGGGACACTAATAGTTAAGCCACCTCCAAACCGTAGGACCCTTCTGCAATCTCTTGGCCGAAGATGGAATTCACAAATGAATGTTAGGCAGGCTTCACAATGTCTGTGTGCAGTCGCTCTCAGAGAGATAAATTACCCGTTACTGTGGCACACAGGCTGGCGGAAGGTAGGGGAGACCCTGTGAGAAGTCCTCTGGTGCCCGCTTGAAACGCCAGGGAGAGGCGAGGGAGCTGCCAGTCAGAGCCCACGAACAAACTCTTAGGGCGGAGGAGATTATATAAGGCAGGGTGACGGTGCCCTTCGCAGCCACTTAGTGTCAGCCGCCTTCTGAGCTCCTGGGAATCGCAGCTCAGATTCCTCAGGCTGGAAAACAATTAACTTCCTGTGCAGAGAGCTGGGCATTCTCCTGCAGGGCCAGTAACTGTAGAGCAGCTGTGTCACCTCTGTCCACCCTGCCTCCTGCACGTTGCGAGTTTCATTTTTAGCACACAAGAATTCACTCACCCACTCTCAGGGACCCTGGAGAAACTGAGACACTCTGATTATTAGTCTGGCCCCTCTCTGAATTCCTAACGCTTGGCTTAGGGACTGTCCTCTGTCCTTGTGTGTTTTCCTGACCGGAAGGGTGGGACAGCAATACGCAAGTGTATGGATCAGATCTTATCTCACAAGCGTGACAAGACATGGTGTTTCAGGAAAACTTTCCAATCCTTAGGTGACCGGCTTTTATAAGCCCAAAGCTACTGGGGTTTTCCTCAGTGAACCACCTTGGTTGGAGTGGGACAGAGGAGTAGGTGGGGTCCAGAGCCACTTTTTCTAACCTGACCTGTCCTCAGCCACTCTCCTTTGATTCAGGGCCCGAGGATTTCATCCAGTATTAATTGATGGCTTTAGATAAATCACCTGGGGCTCGCCTGCCCCATGTGGTCGAACATTGTGAAGATATTTCACATTATTTCCTATAACTTTGGCCAGGAAGAAAACACCGGATTAGACGTCCTATGGAATGTTTGAGCCTGCAGTGAGGATCTTGCATTGTGGTGGGGGAGGTTTCGTCTAAGATCATGAAGTTTGCACATGTCTTGTCCCAGAGGGGCAGGTGGCCATCTCAGGCATGGTGGGTGTGCCCTGCCTAGGTGGAGATGCTCATGGCCCCTCCCTGTCAATCAAATTTCCCCCTGCCCGAGTCCCCTCTGTTCCCGTGTTGTCAGGAAAGACCCTGTGAACTCCCCCATCACCTACGCTTTTTGCTTCCTTCAGTGCCCGTGGTATTTGGGCCATGAGGCACAATGACACGTTGTTCTTATATTACCAAACACCTAGAATTTGGCAGAAAACAGTATTCCCACGTAGGAGGCAAGCTGAGTTCTCCGTCCTTGGCCAGCAGGGCTCCGGACAAGAGCGACTGTTAACCTAGGGCCGGTTGGGTGTGGTTTGGTTAGGTCAGCGTTTGTTAAGCGCCAGTGTCTGCCTCTGAAATGCCTTTTGTTTTAGGGTCAGGTGGTACAGAAGGGGACTTACACGGAGTTTCTGAAATCTGGCGTCGACTTTGGCTCCCTCCTGAATAAGGAGAGCGAGGAAGCAGAGCACTCCTCGGCATCCGGAACTCCCACACTCAGGAAACGAACTTTCTCCGAGTCCTCCATCTGGTCCCAGCAGTCGTCCAGGCCCTCTTTGAAAGACGGGGCTCCAGAGGGCCAAGAGGTGAGTTCACCTGTGTCGTGTGCTGCCTTTGTTCTTACGGACCTTGTGGCCTTCAGTCTCTCTGCTGGCATTTTCATTTGTCCTGACGTTGAGCCTGTGAGTCTAAGGTGTGCCACTCAATGTCATTGGCAGCGGTAAAGTCGAGTTCAGGGAGAAACCCTGGCTGTGGCTCTCTCCTGGCTGTGGGCTGCAGAACCCCCAGACAACCATAGTGGCTGTTAGGAGCCGCTCCAGAGGTCTCTGGGACTCCCGAATGCCTGGAGTCTAGAATTCGCCATGGCCACATCTGGGGATCCCAGGCTTGGCTCCTGCATCCTGAGAATAAACATGGTTCTCATCCTCCCTAATGCTGCAACCCTTTAATACAGTTCCTCATGTTGTCGTGACCTCCCCCCGCTGTGACCCCTCCCCCCGCTGTGACCCCCCCCCGCTGTGACCCCTCCCCCCCGCTGTGACCCCTCCCCCCGCTGTGACCCCTCCCCCCCCGCTGTGACCCCTCCCCCCCGCTGTGACCCCTCCCCCACGCTGTGACCCCCTCCCCCCGCTGTGACCCCTCCCCCCCGCTGTGACCCCTCCCCCCACAGCTGTGACCCCTCCCCCGCTGCGACCCCTCCCCCCGCTGTGACCCCTCCCCCCAGCTGTGACCCCTCCCCCCAGCTGTGACCCCTCCCCCCAGCTGTGACCCCTCCCCCCGCTGTGACCCCTCCCCCCGCTGTGACCCCTCCCCCCCGCTGTGACCCCTCCCCCCGCTGTGACCCCTCCCCCCACAGCTGTGACCCCCTCCCCCGCTGTGACCCCTCCCCCCGCTGTGACCCCTCCCCCCGCTGTGACCCCTCCCCCCCGCTGTGACCCCTCCCCCCAGCTGTGACCCCCTCCCCCCCAGCTGTGACCCCTCCCCCCAGCTGTGACCCCTCCCCCCAGCTGTGACCCCTCCCCCCCAGCTGTGACCCCTCCCCCCACAGCTGTGACCCCTCCCCCACAGCTGTGACCCCTCCCCCCACCACAGCTGTGACCCCCTCCCCCCACCACAGCTGTGACCCCTCCCCCCACCACAGCATTATTTTTGTTCCCACTTTGTAATTCTGCTACTGTTATGAGT
Source organism: Cricetiscus sungorus (assembly GCA_030556225.1). Taxonomy (NCBI): domain Eukaryota; kingdom Metazoa; phylum Chordata; class Mammalia; order Rodentia; family Cricetidae; genus Cricetiscus; species Cricetiscus sungorus. The sequence continues at coordinate 56,368,737 of JANBXA010000741.1, read as the reverse complement.
CACAGTGTAAATATCTGTGTTTTCCAGTGGCCTTAGGTGACCCCTGTGAAAGGGCCGTTCAATCCCTCAAAGGGTCAAGACCCAGGGGATGAGAGCCACTGCCTTAGACCCTTGCTGAGGTCAAACTGCACGAGTCACTTTTTGTGGCTGACGGGCGTTACCTGCTCTATTTTGTGGGCCCAGAAGGCCGTGGATCTGGTGACCTTAGCACACGACAGACGTTTAGGCTTAGTCCGCCTTCCTTATTCTCACCGAGTGCCCAGCAGCCAGCAGAGGCCCGAGTGTGTCTTCAGCTTTTGTGAATCTGCACCATGTTGAGAGCTTTACAGGCAATCCTCACCACTGCCCCTTTACAGAGGGAGCCACCCTTGCCGTTGGCATGGCCTGGGATTGGGACCGAGTTAAAGTTGCTTCTGTAAAGGTGGCATATGTGCAAACAGCCTATGTGCTTTTGCATATTTTAAGCCATCTCTAGATTACTTATAATCCCCAATACAACATAAATGCTATATAAACACTTGCCGCATGGAATTACAAGGGCATGGTACAAGAGAAAAGTGTTCACACGTGTTCGGTACAGATGATGATTTCCCTCCCCCGAATATTTCCAGTTTGCAGTTGTGGAACCCAAGTGTGCCAGGTCTGACCGCCCAAACCCTCGCTCGTTCTCCAAGTGTAGGAGCCTGGAGAATTCTGATGTAAATGAGTATGCTGTTCTCCCGCTCCTGTCGAGGCTTCCACTCAGTTGCTGTACTTGGCTGGCGGTTTGAGACATCTGGTTGAATTCAGAGCCTTGCCCGCCCTAAACACGAACCCTATGCAGACCCGCACTCTTATTCCCACCCTGCACTCTTCCATTGGCAGTGATGTTTTGGTTCGTAGTTTCGCCATTGCCTTGAATCTGGGTGTCAGGCACGAGCTAGAAACCATGCATCTGTGCTCCAGCAAAGACTCGCACACGGGGCAGATACTCCCGGGAGAGGGAGGACTGGGTCCAGCGTGGGTGGTGGGTGCTTTTCCACACCGCATTGATATTTGCAGTGGAGAATCACCGTTTTGATGTCCACTAGCAGTGAGTCATTTACCTGTTTTCCTGGAGCCTTGTGAACGACCAGGGTTTGAAGGCTTCGTGTTCCAGTTTTGCTCACCAGCGCCTTTCCCTTCACAGACAGAGGATACACAGGCAGTGCAGCCAGAGGAGAGCCGGTCCCAAGGGAAGGTTGGCTTCAAGGCCTACAAGAATTACTTCACTGCCGGCGCATCTTGGGTTTTCATCATTTTCCTTATCCTGCTGAACATGGCAGCTCAGGTACATGATGACATCCGTGTCCTCAGGATGCAATTCACACACACACATTTGTGCGTGATTGATGCGTGGTGCCCACTGCTCAGGAATTACGTCGAGGCAGCTAACGGCATACGTGACGCCAGCTAGCTGGGCTTGAAAGTGTGTAGAAGCAAAAGATGGGGCTGCCTTGTAAGATCTTGACCGTGACACCTTGTCTGGGAAGTAGGGCTGGCATAGACCTGAGCCTGTGGGACTGTCCTAGTGTTTCAGGGACCTCCTCTGTGCTCCACATCTTAGTCACCTCGGGTTCCAGGTTTGGAAGTCGTGCCGACGTCATATTTATTTCACCTCCTTTGCAGGTTTTCTATGTTCTTCAGGACTGGTGGCTTTCCTACTGGTGAGTTGTTCCCGCCCGGGTTAGCAGCTGTAAGAGCCATCGGTAGCTTCATTCCCCACTGCGTACAGGCCCGAAGTGGGTTTGTTGGAGCTGCTGTTCTGTCCTTAGTCCCCTGAAGGGAGAGAGTGGGGTGGGAGTGGGGTGTGGCCTACAGTGGCCTTCATCTGCTGTGAGCTGAGAACTCACACCAAGATTCAAATTGATTTGTTTGTTTGTTTTAATTTCAAGACATGGTTTCTCTGTGTAGTCCTGGCTGTCCTGGAACTCATTCTGTAGACCAGGCGGGCCTCAAACTCACAGACATCTCCCTGCTTCTGCCTCCTGCGTGCTGGGATTAATGGTGTGCACCAGTGCTGCCTGGCTTTAAATTTTATTTATTTATTTATTATGTGTGTGTGTGTGTGTGTGTGTGTGTGTGTGTGAGTGTGAGTTTTGCTTGCCTATATATCTGTGTACCATGTGTGTGTCTGGTGGCTGCACAGGCCAGAACAGAGCACCAAATCCCTGGAACCAGAGTTATAAACAATTGTGAGTTACCATGTACCCAGAACCTCTTATAGAAAATGCTCTTAACCACTGACCTGTCTCTCCAGCCCAATTCAGACTCATTTTAAAAGACACAACGGATTGCTTGAGCTGAGAATGGTTTTCTAGCACAAGACCTTTCTCCCAAGTGGAGGTTCCTTTTCTAAATATTTTCCTAATACATTTTCCTTCCATGTTCTTCCATAGGGCGAACAAACAAGGCACTCTGAATAACACGGAAAACACTAACGGAAATGTCACCGAGACCCTAGATCTTACCTGGTACTTAGGAATTTACTCAGGTAAAGTTTGGCTATGGGGTCTATGACACGAGAGCCTGGGGTGCTCGCGAAGGGCCTGTGTGAGCTTCCAGAGCGCCTAGGAGTAAATTCGGCAGCGTCTTAACAGATTAGGCGACTGAGTTCCATTCACTCTCTGAATTAATTAGAATAATAATTTTGTTTTTTTTTTTTTTTAATCTACCAGAAAAAAGGTAGAATGGAGACTCTTAATTTGTTCTATACTGGGTTTTGAAAGTTAAACTAGGATTGAGCATTCAGAAAACCAGCCACTGGAACTGTGTGGCTATTGTCTATTCTAAGAGGTTGCTCCTGCTAACTCTTCTATCATTGTGTGGACGGGCGGGGATTAGAAATGGATCCCAGCCCTGTGCTTTGATTGTTTCAGTTCTGCGTGCATGAGCCCAGGCGTTTATTGCACTCGGATGGAATCCCGTGGCAGCTAGGCCCCCAGATAAAACCCTTACCCCTCACAGGTATTCTAAGTTCCCCCCAGCGCACGGCTCATCTCTTGGGCTTCACTAATTACTGAAGAGCGAGGCTAAGCAGGGAGAAACCCAGTGTCTAGGAATTAGGGCTCCTTCTCTTTCCCACCTCGAGAGCAGCAATGTTATCGTGTCTCCAAGTGTGTGATTAATGGAACATTTGGTTTGCCAGACTAATGTTAACTCCACACTCTGTTGTCACAAGAGTGCCTGGAGTACGTGTAGAGTTACCTGCTTTAAAAACAAAATCCTCACCTAAAGTTTTAGCATTCCCACAGGAAACACTCGCTCTGGCCGTGCTTGGACAGAGCGAATTACCCGCTAGAACCCACTCACCAAGATTTGGTACTTACGTTGTTGATCCCTTGCTGAGAAATCTTAATCCACTGACTGGTTAACATCCCGACTGGTGGAGTATGCGAGACCTAAAGGGAAATAGGACCATTATCTATTCAAGTAGACAGGCCGGGCGGCTAAGGGAAAATGCGTGTGCATGGAGTGTTCGCATTTAAGCAGCTGTCAGAGGTTAGGTGGTAACACTCCGACATCAGTTCCACCCATCCTGGGTGGACTCTGGGCTAAAAGCTCAGAGACACTGGGAGAACAGAAGTTAGGGTCGCAGTTCAGTGGTAGAGTGCTTGCCTCACACGTGTGAAGATGTTACATCCCCAGTGACACACAGCACTCTCCTCACCACACACCTATCTGTGCAGAGTGATCATCCCGGCGCGCCTTAAACATACGGTTTGAACAGCGCTCATTTAAAATGCATCGTGCTTACATGAGACACGTTGGCGGCGATTAGCTGCTCATTTATCTCGTGTTAAAACAGTTAAAAGTTTTCCCATGTGCAACTCAACGTGGAGGTTTCAAATTCCTTAAAGCTCCTTGGGCTTTGATTACAAGGAAAAGGTAAATCTCTTCTCTGTTAGTATCAAAAGCCACTGCGGTGTTTGTTAGGGCTGTGGGACTCATAAGCAGCCATTGGATGTGGAGAAATATGGTTACATTTTGCCCGAGTTTTTACTAGAACATGCGGTTTATTCATTAAAAGCCTGCCGTTTATACTTTACCCACCCCAACCCGACATACGTACTTTCCGTTCAGTGAGGGAAAAAAAAAACATTTTAATTTTTGTCAGTGTGTCTTATAAATGCATCATACTTAGGTGGGGCCTAGATGTTTACATAACGAAATAAGTATTGTGTTCGTAGGCTAATCCAACCTTCTGTGGCAGTTATGGCAGAAAAGGTAAAGATCCTGTGTTCTCTGGGTCATTTCCCTCTGTTTCAGGCTTAACAGCCATTACCGTCCTCTTCGGCATCGCGAGATCCCTGCTGGTGTTCTATGTCCTCGTGAAAGCTTCCCAGACGTTGCACAACAGGATGTTTGAGTCAATCCTGAAAGCTCCAGTCTTGTTCTTCGACAGAAATCCAATAGGTAAGTCGCAGGACGAGTTTCCCATAAATGTGTCTTGTTGACACGTCGAAGATCTGGTGACATTTCGGTCTTTGAAATGGAGAGAAAAAATGTCTGCATGTCTGTTTGTTTTCCACAGTGAGTTTCCCCTGATAGAGATTTCTCTCCCGCAATAGGAAATCTAAATATCAGTTGCGTATAAGGTGTAACAAGACATCTGTCTGTTGTGGATGGTTCTTCCTGCCAGCCTGGTCCCACAGCGGTGCCAGCCCCAGATAAACATATGGACGCTGTATTAGTTATAAAACTGTTGGTCGGTGGCTTGGGTTTCTTATTGGCTAGCTCTATCTTAATTATTAACCCATTTCTATTAATCTGTGTATTTCCATGTGGTCTTGGCTTACCGGTCTGGACCTGTTAGTCCTTTGCCATCCTACATGGGTCTGCCTACGTTTCCCAGAATTCTCCTCGTGTCCTAGTCCCACCTATGTCCCTGCCTCTGCTGATCACACTGTTTTGTTCATCAACCAACAAGACAGACATGTACACGAAAGGACACCCCCCATCGTCTGTCTGCATTCAGTTTGCAGACTGGGTTGTGCATCTCGTGGCTCAAAGAGCTCGCTGCACACCGCAGGCAGGTAGAATCTGCTAAGACACCATTGTGTTTCACACCACGTTGGCCTGTACTGCCTTTTGGAGGGGTCTCCTTAGGAGGAGCCCTCCCTGAGCAGGGGATGAGGGGCTGTGCACCTGCTTCTTTTCTTGGGAGGAGCATTCATTTCTTGAAGTCTGAGGACTTGGTAATGAGGTTGACCTGGCCGGAGTTAAAGACTGGAACCCCAGAGTGTGATGACCCCAGTAAAAGTTGCCTCACTTGTTATTGTATAGTATGATGCAAATAAATATATGGTTCATTCAGTATTTCGAGATTGCTACTGTAGCCCTGGCTGGCCTGGGAGTCACTATGTAGACCAGGCTAACCCTGAGCTGGTGACAGCTCTCATGCTCCCTTTCTCGCAAGCGCTGAGATTCAGGAGTGCCCCACCGTTACAGCCCCTTTAACTCTGTTTTTAAAACGAAGAAATCAGCAAGCCCCCCGCCCCCGGACTTTCCCTCTTTGTCCTTTGTCGTTTTGCCGCCACCCATCAGTCTCTTGGCTCTGGACTTTGGTTGTATTCGAGAGTCTTTGTGCTGAAGAGATGCCCCGAGCTGCCTTCTCCTGGTGGAGGGGGCCCACACCAATGTCCTCTCCCCCACTGTGCCTCTGCAGGTGCCTCCTGGGGCCGGAATCCTAGCAGTGTCAGTCACCCCGTGGTCATCCGGGGGTCAGTAGTGAGGCCTGGGGCAGCTGTGTTTGGTCAGGTGATAATTATGGGACCCACTGTGGAGGCGGCTGGCCTGGAGGGGACACGGAGGACAGGCTGGCCGTCCGGTAGCTGCTGGACCCGGAGCAAAGCACGGGGACAGCACCAGATGGGTAGTTTTCACAGTGGGATGTGCTTTAAAGCGTGGACCCCGTGTCAGTGGCCATCGAGACACTGGTGAGAGCCGCTGTTACAGCTGTGACCATGAGCCTGGGCACATCGCGGTGGACTCAATCTCCCCATGCCTTGGTGATCATATGTGTGACATGGGGACAATATCCGCACCCATCTCCATCTCCTGAGAAACTGAGACTTCATTCCCAGTGCTTGAAGTGGCACCGAGCCCTACCACCAGTCAGTCCCCAGAGAGAGACTGAGTGACAGGGACAGTGGGCCGGAGTTCCGCTTTCTACCCGTGGGGCGGAAACATCAACTCTGACTTCTTCCTGTTTCACACGATTGTCCTGAGGGTTACAGGGGACGAGGAGGCGTCAGTCTGGCTGGAGCGTGCTCAGAAGGTAGCGGGGTTTGGTGCTGTGAGTGTCCTTCCTGGTCAGCCAGTGACTGGAGGGCTACGCGCTCGCCTGCAGCGTTTAGCGGCTGTGCCGCCGCCGCCACCGCCGGGCTGTCCTAGTCCTCCTCACCAGCCTCTTTGTGTTCGTGCTCGAGACCCATGAGCTTTGCCTGGTACTGATTTTATTATTGATTGAGGAGTTTAGGGCCCAGTCTAAACCTTGGGTAACAGATTTTACATCAAGTCAGAAAGGTTCATTCTGCTTCTGGTTGCTGTATCCGTTAGCACGACATCCTCCCTGCAGTGAAAACAGAGCCCAAATAAACACCGGAAGACAGACCCCGTCTGCCACAAGTGTCAGCACGAATTGTTCACCTTTTTAGTGAAGGTCTTAAAAAGGAAATGGAAAAGCTTTTTAAGACCTCAGTTCTTATTTGAACAACAGTTTGCACATTTTACAGTGGTGAAGAGACACATGGAAGGTACCAATTATGCTGTGTTAGCCTGATTAATTTTAATTATTTCTGTACTGACGTGGTTATTAAACATATAGCGTGCACAGAAGCGTCCCTGTTATGCCACGCCTCCTTAGCGTATTTTCTGGGCCATGTAAAGACACAGGAAACATATCTTTAAAAATGTTCTTCACAGACAGCCCTCAGGAGCCCCTGAGGTGAGCAGGAGTTTCCTGCCCTCTCTGCATCACTGCACCCTCCGATTTTAGACAGCTGCAAGGACTAGAAGGGTTTTTGCCAGCATGTGGTATGTAGTAAGCTAGACACAGGAGTAGGTTGGTACCGAGACCCCAGTGGGTCCCATAGCTCTGCGCCGCAGTTTCCTCACGGCCCTCTGGGACCTGAGATCTGGCCCGTCCATCCCTTCTCCAGTTGCCACTTGTCTCAGACGCCCAGCGACTGCATTCGGGACGTTAAAAGTGTCCCGTTCCTTCTGCCATGGTTTGCCCTGCTCCCCACACAGGGCCTTTTCACTTGTCCGGACACAGGCCTTCCGTGGAGGCTGCTACGCTGGCCTCAGAGTCAGCTTCCCAGGTTTCTGACTGGGATCTGAAGGGAGAGTGGGCTAAACCTGAAGGCACGGGTTTCTTCTCCTCCTCCACGATGGCGGCCGGGGACCAAGCTCACGCCTTAGTCATAAGACGTGAAGCTGGTTACTCTCGCTGCAGAATCCCTGGGAGAGTTGCAAAGTTAGTCACTGTGTGTTTGTAAGCACGGCCCTGACTGTTACTTACGCTTCATCGTCGGATAAATCTCCAGCTCACGATTAGGCTCACAAGTGTCTGCCTGACCTTAGATGGCTAAGAGCCAGCCTGCCTTTTTCTCACCCCTTTGTTTCCTGTCCTGTCCTCCCTGGAGGTGTCCCTGGTGGCTGGCACCTCTGCACAGCCCCGCCTTGGGCCCACTGCTCTGCTTTCCCACGTGTGAGTGGAGCTGCGTTTGAGCTCAGCCTATAGTCACCTTCCGACTCCCTCTTCACCTCTCTTTTCCTCATCAGAACTTGTCTGCCACCAGAGCATTTCGGTTCTAGAGGAGCTTGATAACCAGGGCCACACAAATTCTGGGTGTCGAGTGTTAACTTGGGGAGCCAGGCCATTCTGGGCCCTGGGCACAAGGGGGCAGCGTGAGCTGCAGAATCGCAGGGCCGGAGCCCCACAGCCCTGGCGTGGCCAAACCTGGGTTTGCCACGAAAGCTTTCTTGGAAATTTGTCCTTTTCTAGTGTGAATCTTTATGCCTTATTAGACCTGACAGAAAACGTTAAAGGGAATCCCCCCCCCCAAACATCGAGCTACATGAAATAAATATTTGCGTGCTGCTTGAGGACACCCAGCATTGCAAAGTGGATGCTCTGATCCCCAGTGGACACCTTCTGGACTAGACCCCGGAACAGGCAGGGACCGTCCCCCTGGCTCCATGTGTGCTATCTCCTCAAGGGTCGGTTCTGACCGGCTGCCTTCTCCTTCAGGGAGAGAGGTGAGCACGATGTCTTGAGTCTTATTTCCACGTCACCTGAGTCCACAAGGACCTTTCACTCCATACAGACACCCACCTTCTCCCTTCGTGGTTTTGGAGACCAGAAGGGTGGCTGGCTAGTGGCCCTGCCTTCTGTCGTCTACTTTTGGTTACTCGGCCGGTGACTGACTGCATTCACGTGAGATTCCATAGGAATGCTTACTTAGCTTTAATTTGTCAATGTGCCTCGTAGAAATGGAGCCTTGCGCGGGTTGATGTGTTTGTTTCTTTTCTCTGGAAGGTGCAGAGTTAGTCGAGGTTGGGGGCCTGCGTGTTCATTCACACGACAGTTTCTTTCTGTTATGTGCGTGCTGGCGTGTGCTTTCCACGGTGTAAAAAGGGGTACCAATTTATGTCACCATTTTTTAAAAAATTAACTATGTGAGAAATAAAATACTGAGGGAGGGGAAAAAAGCACACTGACTTCTACTGATTTAAAATATAGATTAAGTCACCCCCTCCCTCCCTCCCTCCCTTCCTTCCTCCCTCCCTCCCTCCCTCCCTCCCAGTCTCTCTCCCTCTCTGTCTCTCTCCATCTCTCTCTCTCTGTCTCTGTCTCTCTCTCTGAATGAAAGTGGCCATGTAGAACATCACATGAGAGATAGGCACTCTCATGCCCATCCTAATTTTAAAAAAAAAAAAATCTAGAGATTGCATAATGATTTAAGATTCACGGCCCGACTGGGTGGGAAATTGAGCTGGCAGGCGACTTCGACTTCACAAGTATAAACTATTCTGAGTCGGGCTGTGCCTCTGGGGGAGGAGGGGGCAGGGAGGAGGGGAGGGAGGGCTGTCAGTGGGTTGCAGTATTGTTCTCTTCCTCCAGCCCGGACAGGGGGTCCTCAGAATGCAGGGCAAGTTGCTATAGAGCTCAAGCCGCGGTGGGCGTCCGTGCCGTCAGAACGGCTGTCTTGCAGGAGCGTTTATAAAATCAGTTGTCAACATACCTGGCCTTCGCCAGAAAAGCAAAAGAGAAAAGTCTTCAATAGGGAAGAAATGTAATTGCGGGATACCTGTCTGTGTATTCAGCCCCGGTGACCACTGGGGTTAGTGCTAACTACATATTTTAACTAGTATAATACGGCACTGTCAAAATTACCTGGGCAATAACAGGCCTGTTAAATTACAGCTCTGTAAGTGTGGAGGTGAAACGGCCCGGCTCCACACATATTAATCGTGCCTGTTCACACAAGTGCTTCTGCTGAACAGGTAGCATGTCCCAACAAGAAACACTGCTCCTAAAGCCTCAGGTTTATGGTAGGGGTTGTTTTGACACAGCATCATTCAGACGATTTACAAGGCAAGGCTTCGTGTTAAAATATCTCACTGGTTATCATCAGTCGTCACCAACATAAATATTCATCAGTGGTGCTGGAAATGGTGCGATGCCCGTTCGTGCCAAGTCACTCGCTGTTGTTCCTCCCAAGTGAGGTGTGCTGTAGATGTGGCCAGAAGAAACGATGCTTTCTCTTCCTTGAGTGCAGATGAGCCGCACGAAACCGAGACCAGAACAGCAGCCGTCCTGTACTCGTCCTGCCTACATTGGTTTTTGATTCCGGGCTTACGGGCTTCCGTCTTTCCTTCTTGTTTGTCTTTTCCTTGCTTTATGCACGTTGTAAAGAATATATCTATATGTACATTAGTGAGTTGGGGAGGCCTTTTCTGTTCAAAGGAAGAACTTAGTCATCGCCAGAAAAGCTTTGTTGCAAAACAAAAACACACGTTTCCCCTTTCGTTTTTTCCTTGTTAATAATAACAAGCGTGAGAGAGTACAACAGGAATTACACAAAAGATTGCATTAATCATAGTGAACCTCAATAGCCACATAAATATTATTTTTTTTCTTCTGGTTTGAATGAAATAGCTAAAGGGTTTGAAGTAGGTGTGGCAATTAAATCCTGTCAAGTTGTCACATACTAAAAGTAATGTTTTTTCACACAACAATGGTTATATGTACTTAAGCTCTTATCAGGGGTGATATTAAGTGATATTTTATGGGAGTTGCCCATTTGCTGCTAATAACATAATAAAAGCCTTTGTTGTGAGTTTAAATAGTTACTTAGTTAGATATATTTGATTGCTGTTGTTATTTCATTGGTAGTCTCTCTAAATGAGATTATTACGGTGCCTTTCTGCAGCTGGTAAATATTACACTGTTTTAAGGTACATTTCAAATCTGTTAGAATGTTCTGATTGCTCTTCATTCACATAATAAACTGTGCATGGAGATTTTGGCCCCTCAGTGACACTCACACACACCACACACACATGCACGGACACTCACAGAGAGGGAGACAGAGAGATGTGTTCATGGCTGTCTGATCGAATGTTGAAGAGAGAAGATGGGAAGCTGTTAACTTGTTCAAAATGATGATCACGTATTTCAGAAGCATAAAGGGATTAAATCTTCCTTTATTTCAAACTATTTTCTGCTAAGGCATATATTAACTGCTATATGCATGTTTACATTTCACCTCTGTATTATAAATGCTATTCTCCATTTTGCAATGAACAAACTAGGGGGAAAGTCTTAATGTTAGCCTCATTGAGTCACGTTTTATCTCACATAAAGTATAATTTTTTTTTTGTCTGCTTCTATCCAGTTTACTTGTCAAGATAATAGTTACCCTTTATGCCAGATTTGTATTTAGTGTCTGACTATAATGCTAGCCCTGTGAGTCTGTCTTCTCTGAAGGGGGAGAAGTTCTATGGCTATGACGTTAGTGCCCCGCGCTGTGAGGCATCCAATGCTTCAGAATCCAGCCTGTTTAAACCCAGCTAACTTAGAGGTAGGCATACGTGCTGTCCTGGCCGTTGCCATCTGGGATGTGTAGATGGATGTGTGGCCCAAGGCCATTTGGTGCTTGCTGTCCCTTGAAAGATTTCTCCCCAGTGTTAGTTGACAGTCAGAAATGCTTCAACCAACAAGTGCAAATTTTCTAGAGAAAACGGAGTCCAAAATCTATGCCAACGTCATCAGGAATAAATACTGATGTTATGGAGAGTCTAGTTGGGATAAAGCGTAATTTTGGGGTGTTAAGTGGAAGTCAGTAGGGACTTACTAGGTTAGAATTATGTTTGCGTGCTTTTGTTTTTGTTTTCGTGGTGAATGACATACCCGTGCCTTGTGTAGTCTCTGTGCTCCCTGCCATCTTCAGACTTACGTTATTTTATTACCACGTTTCCAGGACTCAAGACCAAGACTTTGTCGTTGATGAGTAAATACACGTTGGTTTCGTAGAACAAGGGAAAGCTTTGTAGGGGCACCTACATGTCCCCAAGCTACGCCCAGAGAGAACAATGGAATGCGGCGATAATTAGAATAAAATCGCACCCTTTTGTCTTATAGTTGGCAGATACAAGGAGTTGATTTCTGCCGATTTCAAAAGAGCCGCTGACAATAGGTCCTGGTGGGCCTAGTCTACAAGTGGGAGGGCCCGGACAGGAGAGCCAGGATCCGTGATTCATGAACCCGGCCTGTGGTTCTAGGTGCTGTGCTGTCCTTGTTTGCCAGCTGAGGAAACGATCCCGCTGAGGGAAGGCTGAGAGGGGTCGAGGCGGTGGCCTGTCCCTGTGTGGTGGCAACATGGCCTTGTGAATGCTACGTCACTCGCTTCAGTTCCCTCGTGCTTGGCCTCCAACAAGCGAGACACGGAATTTCTTTTCTCTCAGACATGTGTTTGTCAGCTTCCAGGTGTCTCTATGAAACTCCATCTCCACAGGAATTTGCATGCTTACATGGCCACATGCGGTAGGTTGTTAAAAAAAAAAAAAAACAAGACCACTGCAGTCTCTGATTCTGTATAGCAGTGCTACAGATCCCAAATGAAGGCATTGTGGGTGGACACACAGACACCTGACTGTCTCAAACATGGCCTGACAGTGTGCGTCTTCACCGTCGGGGACGTCAGTCACACTTTGCGAAAGCTCCTCCCCCAATACTCAGGGGGAACTGCTCTCATTCTGAAAGCACACACGCCCGCGTTTAAGATCACAGTTGCTCAGTTACAGCAGATTTCCACGTAAGTTTGCACTGTCACATTCCTGGCCCATCAGGGAAGTCACCCTGCTACCGCCCGACCCAGGAAACGGGCGGGGGTCTCCAGCGTTTCCCTCATGAAGACTTGTATACACTCTGGCTCCCTAGGCGCCTAGTAATGTTATCTTGCAATCAGCCATAATCCGTGGAGTATTCTCATCCTTGGAAAACAGGATTAATCTTTGAGGGGGGAAATCCCTCTGTAAGTAGAAGCCCTATTAATGTCTAGAAGAAAGACTTGACAAGCTTCAGAGTGCCTTTTCAGTGGAAGTCTATTAAATAAAACGTGTGCTTATGAGGAAAGCTATCGCCAAAACAGGTTTCCCATTCTGGGAAGTCCTACTGCACCTCTTTTTTTTTTTTTTAATTTGCATTTTAATAGATTGTATCACATGAGCAAATGTTTTCACCTCCTGAACACCTGGAAAGCCCATTTTAGACTCCTTCTGGGTGTTTGGAAACCTTCAGCCAGATATTATTTCGCATGCAATCGCTCCCATCATTTTGGGAAAGGCCTGCCTGCAGCTGTGCTGGCTGTACGGTGGCCGTGCACAGTAGAACTTGCTCCAAGCATCCTCAGACACCGGTGGCCCTGCCCTGGTGGGGCTGCAGCCCCGTCCCTCACTCTGGGAAAGAGGCTTAGTTCAGGATTTCTCTCCCAACTTGAAGCGGAAGTTTGGAGTTTTTTGGGTGGGTCCCATGGCTGGGCTCTCTTTGCGTGCAGCGAAGCCTGTATAGTCTGATCTAGAGACTGGAGAGGCAGAAAAGAGCAGTCGAGGCAGTGCCTTTTGTAGGCACTGCGAGATTGGCAAAGACAACTCTGACATACACTCTCTCGCAAGTATAACTCCACACACCTGGGCCGTCTGAGCTTCCAGGCACAGACGGGACCATGGTTTAATTTTTTTTCTTGACTTTTAAGTGCTTAGGAGTAGATGAACGTGGAAACACCACTTTCTTGTATGTCGTCATTAAAAATAAGAAGGGACTGGGGCAAGGGCTTGGCAGTTGTAGCACTGGTGGCTCCTGCAGAGGACCTGGGTGTCATTTCCGGCATCCGCATAGTGACCCACAGCCAGCTGTAACTCCAGTTCCGGGCTATTCAGGGCTGGCTCTGAGCTCAGCGCTCTCGTGGTGCACTTACATACATGCAGACAAAACATGTTATATGACATTCTTCTGTTAGAGTCAGAATGGCCTAGAATCACGAAGTTAATTTGGAGGGGGGGGTGTATGGACTGTAAATCTATCTTTCCCTTTTTGTGAACAAGAGCATATTGACACCTTGAACCTGTGTCTCATGCTGATATCAGTGTCCTCTTGCAACTCCTCTCTGCTTATGGTAAAAATGAAAGTCGAGTGTGGCTTGGTATGGCCCACCCATGCATGAGGCCGTAGACAGACGTTCTCATCGGTGCCGGCTTTTCAAAGCCTGTCTTGGCGTGGCCGTGTTGGTGGGAGGAAAAATAATCCACTCCTTGCGGTGAGTACTGGGGTCCTGGAAAGTCGTCCTCCCTTGACTTGAAGACTAAGTAAGTGGGTGCCTGAGTTGAACAGAGGAACAGCTGTGTAATCCAGGCATCAGCTGGCCATTGTACAGTCAGACAGGCTCGTTTCTTCAGCATCACCCTGTCTTTAGTCCAGGCAGGGACCCTCAGTGCCTCTCCCTTGGTGGGAGAGGCACTAACCCCTGTCTTCCAAACTCCAGAAGCTGCAGCGATTCAAAGCTGTTTAAGCGACCTAACTTTCAGGGATGCCTTATTCTAGGCTTTTGTGTTGTTGTTGTTTGTGTGTTTGTTTATTGAAATTGCTAAAAGTTGAGATCAGGTGGGAGCGTGAGCTTTTGTTTTGCGGAATGGGAGCACCTCATAGTTTTGCACAGACATGGGCATCTTTTCCTGTTAATTCTCATGGTGGCTTTTGATTTGGTATCAGGGTCTCCAGAGCCCTGGTTGTTGATTAGGGTCCCCTGGATTGAAGCAACCGTCTTTGGCAGATTCCTGCTTCTGTGTGCCTGTGAGATCTAGATTTTCACGATGTGTTATCTCCAATTAAAGGGGCATAAGGCAGGAAGTTTGGAAATAACAGGACAAGTAGAGTTCCCCCGACAGGGACCGTGGTGACCTTTCTTTATGTTGTAAGGCGGTTTTGAGCCATGGTAGACTGTGGTAGAGAACCTGGCCTTGGAGCCTGCCTAAGAGTCTGCAAATCTGCTCCCTGGCCGTGCCAAACTGCTTCCAGTATTATACGTGGCGTGGACATGATAGAACCAACCGTGTGTGTGTGTGTGTGTGTGTGTGTGTGTGTGTGTGTGTGTGTGTGTGTGTGATGTAAAATGGTGCCTGACGCATAGGCAATTTTTAAACGACATGGTAATTTCAGGGATTTTCCTAATTTGCAAACTCAAAATAGATATGCCGTATAGCTTAGTTACTTTCCCGCTTCTGTGCTAGAAGGCCGTACGCACCCGGCTCTATGGGAAGAGTGGTTTACTTTGGCTTCTGAGTCTAGAGTGTGAATGGGTTTTCTCGGAGTGGGCAGAAACATGGCAGCCAGCTGCGGACAGAGCAGGGTAGAAGCAAGCGGCTGACAGTGCAGGCGGGAAGCAGAGACCAGGACTGGAGGCAGCTTGTGATCTCAATTCTCAAAGCCCAGCCCCAGCTCCAGGAAGAGGCTGTGTGTGCCTCCCAAGCCTCCTGAAGCAGCGCCACCAGCCGGGGACCACAGCATCGAACATCTGTGTCTGTGGGAGACGCTTCTCACTGGAACCGTTACACCCGTTTTGGTTAAGTATTGAGTATGTGTGGTTTTGGTGTTTCCATGGCTTTGTGGAAAAGTAGATAAACCGCTCAAGACTAACAGGGCCCTCACACAAAACCAGTATTGTGTGTTTTGTCTTTGTTTTTGTTTTCAGTGGGGCTTAGCTTCGTTCCAGAGTTCATTTTTTAAATTTAATTTGGATTTACAATAAGAGCGCAATTTTGCATGTAAGTACCAAACATCTGGTTTACTTTTTGCTTGAAAATGATATGGCTGAAGTTCGGTACAGAAGTCTATTTGTAATTAAGGAAAGACAGTTTGAAACTTTATAAATTAAGTTCTGTTTAAATGGCACTTTGGAATTAATCCTGGTTAATGGTTAGATATGCTTCCTTGGAGTAGGAGAAACTTTTTTTTTTTTTTTTTAACGCTATTACAGGTCAAAACGTAGAACCTTCCATGTATTCACCTTTTGCAAAAAGCGTGAAAAATGACAAATTTCACAAGTGAAATTTAAAGTTGACCTGAGGCAGTTTTAGATTGTTGAGCCTTCAAATTTTATTCATGGGATGTTTTTGGAGACATTCTGTGGTGTGTTCACTCCAGCTAATTCTGGGCAATCCTTCTACACGTCTGTCAGATGGACATTTTGATACTTCAAAACTTCCTCTTGCGCAAAATACAGCTACAGCAGCCTGCGAAGAAAATGAGATTTCTGGTTGGTCCTTCGAAACCATGGGTTATCTTTTTTTTAGAACATTGAAGGGTGTAATAAATCAAGCGGGACAAGCACACCTTTCTACTACGTCCCACTGCCCCATTAGCATCGATAAACCAACAATTTAAATGCCATAAATTGAGAGTGGCTGGAGGTGTGTCCGCAGGTGGACAGCCCCTACTAGCCCCTGGACCAGGGCATTCAGCGTCAGTCATGCCATAGTCTCCCCATGAATCGGTGCTGGCAGTCAGCGACCCTGTCACCCTCTAGGATTTGTTTAGAAATAATTGGATGAAAGTCCCTTAAGTTTAAAAAAAAAGCTAAGAAGCCCTCGAAGCAGCTGGCTTGTGAAAAGACACCAGAGGGTTTTACAGCTTTTCTTTCCCTACCCCTTTGATGTCTCGGAGATCAGTCATACGACAGGAACTAAAAACGTACTGTCTTATCAACCCGTGGATCACTCAAGAGCGGAATAGCTTTGGACGCCTTCCCTGTGTCCTGTCGTTTAATGGAAGCATCATTTGCTTATTTTGGCAGTTTAAACGTATCCAAACTTTGTCACTTTCGTTATCTTGTTCCCATCTTCACAAAATGACAACCAACAAAAGAAAACACTCACTCTGGCCTCTGCCTCCTCAGTGTCTGCCCTGCAGGTCTGCAATGTCCTCTGGCCTCTGCCTCCGGAGTGTCTGCCCTGCAGGTCTGCAATGTCCTCTGGCCTCTGCCTCCGGAGTGTCTGCCCTGCAGGTCTGCAATGTCCTCTGGCCTCTGCCTCCGGAGTGTCTGCCCTGCAGGTCTGCAATGTCCTCTGGCCTCTGCCTCCGGAGTGTCTGCCCTGCAGGTCTGCAATGTCCTCTGGCCTCTGCCTCTGGAGTGTCTGCCCTGCAGGTCTGCAATGTCCTCTGGCCTCTGCCTCTGGAGTGTCTGCCCTGCAGGTCTGCAATGTCCTCTGGCCTCTGCCTCTGGAGTGTCTGCCCTGCAGGTCTGCAATGTCCTCTGGCCTCTGCCTCTGGAGTGTCTGCCCTGCAGGTCTGCAATGTCCTCTGGCCTCTGCCTCTGGAGTGTCTGCCCTGCAGGTCTGCAATGTCCTCTGGCCTCTGCCTCTGGAGTGTCTGCCCTGCAGGTCTGCAACGTCCTCTGGCCTCTGCCTCTGGAGTGTCTGCCCTGCAGGTCTGCAATGTCCTCTGGCCTCTGCCTCCGCAGTGTCTGCCCTGCAGGTCTGCAATGTCCTTTGGTGTCTTGTCCAGCCCTCTTGGAACTGGCCATGTCCATTTATGTGAGATGCAAAGCTTGAAATGAAAACTCAAGGAATAGGATTCCCATGAACCATTGGTAGGACTGAGATTTTTAACTCAATTTCTACTGACCTCTCCGTATGCCTCTGTGCTGGGGATGTGCCGTGAGGTACCGGGTAGTGTATTCTCTGTTCATTTGTTTATTTGGGGCATGTGCGTGTGTGTTGTATGTTCCTCTTCATGTAGTATGTGCGGGTGAGTGAGTGAGGTGGCCTGAGGTTGACTCTTCCTCAATCACTCCCTGTCTTACTTTTTGAGACAGGGTATCGTCAAACCTGGAGCTCACTAATTGTCCACCCGGTGTGGTCAGGAAGCCCCAGAGATCCACCTATCTATGTGTCCCCCACCTCCCACTGGTGTCCGAGTTCCTGGCTCACAGCACGGTGCTCGGCTTTTCCGTGGGAGCTGGGGATCTGAACAAGCACGTAGCCCTGGCCTTTCCCCGGCCTTCTCTGTTCTCTCTCTAGAGAACCTGTGGGTTATCCCAGCTGAACTAACATTCCACCTCTTTAGGTCCAGACTGAACTGTGCTTAGCACAGTATTTCTTCTCAAGAGATGGTGGCCATGGTAGTCATAAGAGACTATTAACGTTTCCCAAATGTTAATGGCCCCACGTGCCCGCTAGGAGCCTAAGAGGGTGTGTGTCAGAGTGTGGCCTGTGATTGAAGTAGGAAGTCTAGCTTGAGTCAGATGTGAAACTGAGCAAAACTATCTTCTTTAGATCTTGCTGTCTTTATTCGGTTTAGTCAATTCTTAGTTTTGCTTTCTTGTTTTTAATCGATGTTCAAGAAGATTTACATTTGAAAATGAATTATTCCCAAGACAATGGGAGAGAGAAAAAAGTTCGTTCTGGATGGAGGGCTACTGTTCCTGAGTACAGGTGACTCTTCTGTCTTGTGCCATACTCCATTTCTGGGGGTCATTCTCTATAGTGTCCAACCTGTGTGTGTGTGTGTGTGTGTGTGTGTGTGTGTGTGTGAGAGAGAGAGAGAGAGAGAGAGAGAGAGAGACAGAGAGAGAGACAGAGACAGAGACAGAGACACAGAGAGACACAGAGAGACACAGAGAGACATCTGGGGGACGAAACACAAAGAGAATACTAAAATTTTACTAAAGGTAGTATTAATTATTCTCAAACATCTTTGAATATTCCTAGAAAGTTAAGTTAAGCACAATTACATGTTCATCAGAAGTCTTTAAATCGATATTGGGAAGGCATTGTAACATTATTTTATAGGATTGTCTTTAGAGGTTAGTACTATCACTCCTGTTTGCTGATTTGCCTGTATGAGGAGAGGAGGTGGGGCTGGGTTGGTTTTCCGTCCCCCATGTGGGCCCTGGGGGCTGGAGTCAGGTGGTCAGGTCTTGTGGCGAGCGCCTTCCCTGCACTGAGCCACCTTGCTGGTGAGAGAATGAGATGGAGAGAGCCTCAGCATTGAAATGGCCAGAATGGAGAGCACAAAAGGCCAGACACTCTTGGAATTCCACCTGCTCTCCAGACGAGGCAGAACGGCGGGGTAAATGCACTTGTTGGTCAGGGCAAACTTCCTTACTTGTGTGGGTATTTTGCCGGCAGCCTCGAACTGAAGGCGTCCAGGTCCAGAGGGATTCTTCTGACCGCTCTGCCCCTTTGTTTAGGCTCTGCGGCCGAATTCAGTATGCAGCTCTTTGTCCTTTACTGGAAAACAACAAATTATCTCATTCATTTCTCTAGCCTCCCCCTGTTTATATTTACAGTAAGGTTTAATTCGTGAATTATGTGCCTGGAGAGATGAGCAGCAATAGCTAATAATGACATCGAATAGTGATAATATACTGCAGTTAAAGGCATTTAAACATTTTGAATTATTTGCTTCTGGAATGTTCCATTTGATGTTTCTAGGCCCTGGGTTGCTGACAAATGAGGGTCAGAGCTTTGTTCTCACTTCTCGGTGCTCTTGAGAGATCACCGTGTTTGGACAGCAGTGTCTGAGAAGCCTTGGTCCTCAGAAAGCCCATTTTATAGTAAGATTTATTTTTCTCCCACAGTTTTTCATGAGCAGTATGAAATATTGGGATACACACCTAATTGTAGCTAATTTTCATTTCTTATTTAGTAAGCGTATGTATGTGGCTTAACTATATTACTAATTTTTGTGCTTTTAGAAAACCCATTTTCCAGTTTCCTCTATGTTTTACGGTGTACTAGTTGTCTTTCTGTTGCTGTGATGAAACACCATGATCGTCATGGGGGTGGAAAGCATGGTGACGTGAGCCGGAAGGAGAAGGAATTCATTCCATCAGCAATAGGAGTCAGAGCAGGAAGGTTGCAAGGTTACAGCTCTTAAAGCCCGCCCCTGGTGATGTACTTCCTCCATCAAGGCCGTCCCCCCTAAATGTCTCTTGACCCCCAAACAGCACCATCAATAAGGACCAAATGTTTAAGTCGATGAGCCCACGAGGGAGATTTCCTATTGACACCAGCACACACGGTCAGTGCTAATTGCCAATCTGACAGAGCTAAGAATAACCTGGGAGACACACAGGCCCTGGTGTGTTACGGTTTATGTTGCAGCAGGTTTCTCCCTGCCAGCTTCCCGGTCCTGCTGCCATTGTCCTGCAACCACATGTGCCCCAAATAACACTCTGAGACTCTGTATTTGATACATCCTGTTGGCCAATTACCATTACTGTTTATGGGCTAGCTCTGTCTTAATTATTAACCCATTTCTACTTATCTAAGTATTTCCACGTGGTCGTCTTATCGGGGAGCCGCGGCTGGCGTCCTGCTCCTTCTCCGGGCTACATCTTGACTCCTACTTCCTCTTTCCTCTTCCTGGTCTCTTAGCCCCACCTATCTTGTTTCCTATTGGCCACAGGGCTTTATTAACCAGTATGAGAAACATATATACAAAATAACATCTCCCATCATCTCCTCTTTTCTGTCTAAAGTAAAAGAAGGGGTTTAACCTTAACATAGCAAAATATAACATACAATAGTTATCAAATAAGAATCATAGTAAACAATATTTAGTCCATTAACATTTTGTAAGACTTTAAGAAAATATCATCTATCCTATCTTTGCGAGTCTAAAGTCCTATATGTAATTTATCTTTAATCCTAAATAAGGAAAACTATAACTATAACTACCTGTCTTCAACTCCTTCAAAGACCATAGAAGGATAATATATAAACTCTAGAAATGACAGAGACAACTCATTGCCTGGTCAGTCACCCAAAGTTCTTCTGTAATGTTCCATCTTCAGTCCATAGGCCATAGTGTGTGTCCAGACTCCTCAACAAGGCAGGAAACTTTTCTCTGTGTCCTGTAGACTGTCTGGCTGTCTGGCAGCCTCTTCCATGAAGCAGGAATCCTGTAGCAATGTCCATCTTGCATCAGCAGTCACCTTTTTGTGGGTCCTGCATGTCCAGTTTCTACAACATAAAGTCAAACAGTCTAGACGAGCAGTACCTTGCCCAAATGGCTAGTCTTGCCATATTAGAGGCAAACTCCATAATGTGTTTCTTCGATGTCCATCTTCCTTTCTTCTGTAGGTGGTTTTACCAGGAGCAGTTGTGCCTCACTGTCAAGAAAATCCCTAAATCATTTTAAATGCCATATTCTGTAGGTCTTTGAAAGGTTTGAAGAATGCCTATTCATCTCAAATACATCTCTGCATATCTAGAAATCCTAATTAACTTAACTCCAAGTTTTGACTCTCATAGGTAACTCTCTATAATCTGTACTAAATTATACATTACATTTCTAAATGAGCTATATAAACACAATACCTAAACAAGAGGAGAAATATACATATTACAAAATTGACCTTAAATTGTATCAATAAAAGAAAATCCATTTCAAAGCAAAGTATTCATATCTATACCATAATTCCCTTTTTACCTTTAAAAAGATTGGTTGTGGTCATTAACCATTTATAACCAAGCCCATTTAAATGAAAACAAACATTTATAAACAATATTTGGGAATTTGGGCGTCGTTCTTTCCAAACTACTTCCTGCTGGTAGAGGGCGCTGTCATGGGGTTCCAAAGAAGACGCAGAAATCTTGGCAGTAGTCTGCGAGGCTTTGTCTCAACTGCTTTGAATGTTGGATCATCTGGGGCATTGTTTCAGGTGGTCTGGCTTGATCAAACCATATAAGTCTGGAAAGAATCCATAGCTTTTCATTTTCTGTGGAAACAAAAATAAAAATCCTTTTCCCTAGTAGCTTGTCCTTAGGCTTAAATTTTGGAGTCAAAGCATTTTTAAAATATATAAATTGAATTAATCTAGCAGCATTTCTTTTATCAGTAGTTATTTTCTCAGCAATCAAATAATTTAAAGACAACAGAAGCACGTATAGTATCCAGAATTTCTCTGTGTTTTCCATCTTTACATGGCTTTTTTATTACTCTATTTCTTCTACTTCTATTTTTACATATTTTGAGACAGGGTTTCTCTGTGTAACTTTTATCTGTCCTGGAATTCACTCCATACCAGGTTTACTTTGAAATCACAGAGATCTGCTTGCCTCTGTCTGCCGAGTACTAGGATTAATTCTACTTCCTTTTTTCTTTTTTAAACCATTGTATCCCGTTTCTTTTTCTCTCCCAAGCCAGCGTATTTTTTAAAACACAGTGTAAACCTTCATTGCAGCTCTTGTACACACCAATGAATTGTTAGCAGAGCTCTTTAAAAGCCAGGCGCCTTTTTGCCGCTTATGCTAATTTTGGAAACTTCCCTTAAAGGAGCCGCGCAAATCTCTGTCTACAGCAAAACAAATCCAACCGAGAAAATGCTGCTACCAAGAAGTCTTGCTAGTCTCTGTTCCCTTGTTTCTAAAAACTATTTTTTAAGCTTTTGTTAAGTTTTAAGCAAAAGTTCTCAATCCCGCTTCTGACACCATTATGTTACAGCAGGTCTCCCCGCCGGCCTCCCGGTCCTGCCGCCATTGTCCTGCAACCATGTGTGCCCCAAATAACACTCAGAGACTCTGTATTTGATACAATCCTGTTGGCCAGTTACCATTACTGTTTATGGGCTAGCTCTGTCTTAATTACTAACCCATTTCTACTTATCTAAGTATTTCCACGTGGTCGTCTTATCGGGGAGCCGCGCGGCAGGCGTGCTGCGTCTTCCCTGGGCTACATCTTGACCCCTCTACTTCCTCTCTCCTCCCTCCTCCTGGTCTCCTAGCCCTGCCTATCTTGTTGCCTATCTTGCTATCTCATTGGCCACAGAGCTTTATTAACCAGTATGAGAAACATATATACAGAATAACATCTCCCATCACTGGCGCATGGTTTATCTTGACTGCCTCGGTTGAGGTGGAAAGACCCACCTGTGTGGGAGGCTGTGTTCCCTGGCCTGGACCCTGGACCAAGACTGGCCCTCCCTTGCTTCCTGCTCACTGTCCTGTCATGGACGTGACATCCTTGCTTTCCTCACACTGGTGGAATCTTGAGCCTGCCAACAGCAGGTGAGCAGCCAGTTCCTCGTTTGTTGGTCTGCGATAACTCTGCAAGACTCCCCCCGCCCCTTCAGCCTCCCTTTACGTGGGGAGTAAAATACGCTGATACGGCTACCTACAGTTTAGAGAGAGAGGTCTCGTTCATCCCGAGTTTGTGTCTCTCCATAGGACGTCAGAGGTCTTCGGTTCTTTGACCCGTCTTGTTCTCTTTGGTGATTTTGGCAGAAGCAGGGTGACTGTGCTGATTATTATTATTATTATTATTATTATTATTATTATTATTTTATTTTATTTTTTTTTTTATTGCCACTTGACACATCCTAGAGCCGCCTGGGAAGGGGGAGCCTCCGTTGAAGTCTGGCCTCAATCAGATTGGCCTATGGTCGTGTCTAAGAACTTGCCTTGACAGATGATAAATGTAGGAGGCCCGGCCCACGGTGGGTGGCACCCTGCCTAGGCAGATGGAATCTAGGCTGTATAACAAAAGTGAGCAGGAAGCAAGGGAGGAATCGTCGGTCCAGAAAGCATCTCTCCTCCATGGTTCTGGCCTGAATTCTGTGAGTGATGGGTTGTGACTCGGAAGCTTAAGGTGAAATAATTCCTTCCCTCTTCAAGGTGCTTTTGGTCAGAATTTATATATATATACATACACACAACAACAACGAAAGCAAATAAAAGTGGGCATGCATCTGAGTGAAAATTCACAGAAAGGTGAGACTTAGCTGCAAAGTGCGTTGCCCTGAAAAGCCCAGGAGATAGGGATCGTGTGTTGTGATCTGAACAGGGAAACGGCGCTCGCCGGCTGTCCCCGCTACGGTCTCCATCCCTTTTCTGAGGATGTGCTTTGTTTGTCTGTGGGCGTCAAACTGAGTAGCCTCCGTCTCCCCAGCGCTGGCATGCGAACACGTGCCACCTCACTTGGGTTTTTTTGGTGCCGGTATCGCAGGTACCACGCGCGGTTGACCCCGCTGTGACCCAGGGCCTTGCCTTGTAGCGCTGGCTTTATCGGCTGCACGGCCTGAGCTGTGTCTGCTGGTTGTAATGTCTTGGTGAATTAAAACTCTCTCACTCCTTTCTGATGAGAATATTAACAGCTCCCGATTGTGACTAGTGGGGTCCATTCAGCTTTCAGGGAACCTTGCGGACATGGGCCCCGGGGACTTTCATCTGAGGGAGTGGAGTCCATGACAGCCCGAGAGATTGGATCCCGTGGTGATTTTATTTCATTCTGAACCTACACTGGTATTATTTAATGCAGCCAAGTCTTGAATGCCAGTGGAGAACACAGCTGAGGTCGTGGTCTGCAAGGGCTTTGATGTCCCGCAGAAGCCTGGCTTTCTCCTAATACGCATGAAAAGCTTGTGCGGTATGTCTCTGAGGGGATGAATATTTGTCCCCGTGGGTTACAATAGCCGACATAACCTGTGAGTGATGGGAAATGTCGGGCAGAATATGGATTTGGAGGGAAAGGGGTAAGAGCCAGTATGAAAAAAATTAGCCATGGAAATCTACAAATATGAGGCCGAGAATATTCTTGCAGACATGTCAGCAGGGTTTTACCAGTAACAGCGGGAACATTCCCACATCCTGCAAGTGGAGAATTTCTGATTAAAAAAAGAAAAAATCAACTAAACAGCCCCACAGTCAACCCCCCCTTTTTTTCCTTACATAGGAATTCCTTCTCTCTCCTTAGCTCATTGATTCTGTGAGGAGAGGATACATACACCAAGGGGAATTATGATAGAGATGACTTTTAACTATCCATAAACAAATGCAGCCTGAATTAGTGGAATAGCTTGGAAGTCATTTTGTTTAACAGTGCAATTCATTTTGTTTAACCGTGTGGCTGAGGGGCGGTTGGTAAGGTGCGTGTGCACACGTGTGCAGGAACATACGCAGGTCAGCATTGGCTGACCGGGGTTCCTGAGACAGTCTCATGAACCTGGGCCTCACCCATTCAGCCAGGCGGGCTGACCATCGAGACCCAGGGATGCTATTTCTGCCTCCCCAGCACTGGGGTTACAGGCATGCTGCCACACTCCGGGATCCTCTCTGCAGGCCCCCTGGAGAAAGCCCAGTGGCTTGGCGTCCCCTCCCCGTCCCAGTGTTGGGAGCAGAGAGCCCCCTCAGTGCGCTGAGTGGTGGGTGCGCACACGGGTAGGGATGCAGGGACGCGTTTTCTGCGTCCCACATCAGCGACGGCAGAGGCTGAGGAAGCGGAGCTGTCCCAACAGCAGGAGCTTGGTCAGTGGGAATGGTCAAGGATCCCCTTCGGCGTGGATTGCAGAACAGACCGCAGGGACGGGGAGGTCAGTGTGGAATCGGCGAGTTTCCCTCTGTGCGGTTTCTGGCCTTGTTGTCACAGCAGTTATGGAGGCACTCGCTGGTGTAGATGTCACGAATAACCAGCAAACATTCAGCCCCGAGCATTCATTCATTCATTCATTCATTCATTCATTCATTCATTCATTCATTCATTGATTTATCTCGTTGAGCACCTACTGACTTAGGGTGCACTGAGGGAGTGGTGTGAGTGTAGCTGGGCAATTGGGTGCGACACTGGTGACACGGATGCTTAAGTGTCTTGAAGCAGCAAGGAAGGAACTCTGAGGAAGAAGAACAAGACGAATTCTTCCATTTGTTGCATTTCATCCTGCCTTCCTCGAGGTAGAGGCAAACCAGAACCACACAAATGTGCGCGTCTTTTCTGAGCTCTCACAGCCCCACTGGGCATGGCTGTGAGGTGCGGGGGGAGGGGGCAGGGGCCTGTCCTGGGGCTGGGGCATTTCTTTTCACCGCCCCCCACACAGCTTACTCTCACGCTTTTGTATCAGGGCCAAGTTTCTGGGTTGCAGCTGCCGCAGGAACAAGCTGGAGCATTCCTCTCGTTCTGAACCTGACCACTGGGGATTTATTTGCTTCCCCACCTTTGTTGACACCCAGCTTTGGTGACCTGTCCGTCCCTTCCTTGTCTGGGTGCTCAGGTGCCAGCCGGACACACCCCGGGTCAGCTCTCACGATGGCAACCCCGTGAAGAGATGCTTCTGCAGCCTGGTGTGGAATCAGATCAGGCACCGAGACTCGAGCCCGGCCCAGACGTCTTCAGAGGCTTTGTGTACCTCGACGCCTGGGGGAGAACAGGCGTAAGACTTGTGCCATAAGAACAGAAACTCTGCACAGGTGCAGGGCCCAGAGCCCAGAAGGTATAAAGAGCTCAGGCAGATTTGAGAGGCGAGGCCATTGGGCGTGGAAGGGTCTGTGGTAAGGCTGAGGTGTGAGCGGGTCGTTGGCGAGAATGGAGGGAGGGGATGGTCCACCTGTGGCGGGGCCTGGGGAGCCACTCTGTCCCTAAGAAACAGGATGTCCAGCTGTGTGCCAAGACGCGCCCCCCCCCCACCCCCGGCCTGACCACTGTGTATTGTCTCATGTCCGTCTCAGTGGGGGATCCGTAATGAACTAGAAGGGCCTCATCCACGGTTTTGTTTATCCCGAACAGGAAGGTGCCGTCATCCGTCACAATTTTCTAACTATGTGTCAGGTAGTTCACATTTAACCACACTGTCTACCCCTCCTGATTTTTCTAATTTAATGGAACTGGGGTGACAACGTCCTTACTATTCTGAGTACCTCACTCCTAGACCCTCACCCCACAAGATGATTTCACAGCGAGTGAAATGCAGTCCGTACGCATGAATGATTGATTTGAAACTGACATATCGCCCTGTGTTCATTTTTGTCATAAATAATGGCTGATGCGTATTCTCCTGCCTTTGGTTGTTTAGAAGTGAATCACAAAGCTTACGTCGCCTCTCCGTGGAGGGCCTCTGCAGAGCACTGCCCGTCCACACTCTCCCGAGGACTCCATCTCTGCGGGCTTTTTTCTATTACAAGGGCTTTATCATGCAGAGAGCATGGGACATTTCTCTTAAAAATAAAAATGCTGCTTCGTGACACCTCCCCCCCACTCCTACTCCTTCACAAGTAATAAAACTTTGGTGCTTAATCAGGGTTCCAGATGTTTGTATGTATTTATTTATTCGGATATTTATAGTGTCTTTGTCAAGCAGCTTGCCTCCCTGGGTGCATTCCAGAAAGTTTAGAAACATACATGGGAAAGCCACAAACATCAAAGGCCCGCGTCTTGTGAACTCTCTGCAGCGCGTCGGGTGGGGACAGTCCCTAAAGTGACTTATATTAAGAGAACAGAATGAAAGCTCTCACTGTCCACGTCGTGTTCTGTGGAGTATTCCGGGTGGGCGCTGGCAGGACCTGGCAGGACTTTTCCAGAAGGACCCTTCGCCTTTCCCCTCTGCTTGCAAACACCCGGCAGTGTGGGGCCTGCAGCCTGCCTTCCCAGCACCCACAGACTGATTTCTCTCCGTTCATAGTTGGCTGTTATTGCAGAGTCTTGCGAGACTCTGTGCAGCCTGGGCTGGACTCGAACCTGTGATTCTCCTGTCTCGGTCTTTGAAACACTGGAGCTTAGCATGCACTATCCACCGTTCTTGGTTTTCTGTGTTCTGCTATTTCTGTCCTTGCGATTTCCTCCTTTTAAATACAGACGTTAACTATTTCTTTATCTCCTTGAATATTGATTCTGCTATACAGAACCCTAAGCCGCCCTCTGCAAATATGGCTTTCATTTTTCTCTATTATTTTAAGGATGTGAACTATCTACACCATCATGGGAACGGTGAGATTTCTTACTGTGAGTGGTTAATGGTGCTGTCTGCTCTCAGGGAGAAGGACCAGTTGAGCCTGGTGGAGTCACCCAGTGTCACAGAAACCCATGCTCTGAGCGAGAGTCCCCATACAGACGGCCAGCTTGAGTGGCATCCGGCATGGACAGGTCTGGGTAATAACAACGTATTGCCTGTAGTGGCTGTGGGGTAGAAACATGTAGGCATGTCCCTGGCTTCTCCCTGAAGCCCCTGGCATTTTGGGTGTTTGACTTAACACATCTCTTTTCTTATGCCCAGTGCAATCCCCATCCATAGATGAGAGGCAGGGAGTAACTGCACCCAGGCCACTGCGCTCAGCCTGTGGCGCTCACCCCCGGGGATGCTGACTAGCTAGTGAGTAACCCGGCTTCCTTTCTCCACCGATGATGCTGAGAGTACCCTCTAGCAAGGCTACTGGTGGCCCAGCCAGGGTTAGGTAATACTCCCTTTTAAATTTGAGACATCCTTTAAGTATTAATAAAAAAAAATCACTTTTCACTTAAAAATTTTAAATTATGTCTGAAAAAAAATGATATGGCTGATGTTTTAAACATGCCCATCTCATGTTCTGGTTTCTGTCCTGTTAGAACATAGACTAGAATTTAACTAGAAATAGACGTTGCTGCCCTGACTGAACATTTGGAATCTCTCAGGCCCGGAGGTTAGCTAACATTTTTAAAATGTGACTTCTGTATTTTGTACCTACAGGTAATGTTTTTGGGCTCCTAACTATAGCATGCTTTCCTGTAATCATTTGTGGTTAGTGTTTATGAAGTTTATAATTGAAGTTTATTAAGTAAGTGGAAAGCCAGTCAAAAATATTTTCTCTTTCTAGCATCAGGGATGGAGCCGGGGTCCCATACATGCTAGGCAAGCAGCCGGCCGAGCTGCATCCCCAGACTGCACCGTTGGCTAGAACCATTCATTGGGATATGATCGGCCTCTTAATTCTTATATGAGAATCTCTGGGTTTTTACCGGGTCCTGAAATACCAGGGTTCAAGGAAAGAAACTTGAATCTGAGAATTATATATTTTATAATCCTCGTGCCATTTTTTTTTTCTTTTTTTCTTGAGACAGGGTGTCCTGTAGCCCAGGCTGGTTTCAGACTTGCAGTGCAGCCTAGGATCCTTCTGTCCTTCTGCCTCTGCCCACCGCTGACTATGGGCGTGAACCTCATGTCTGCAGGTGCTGGGCCTCAGAACCAGGCTCTTGTGCATGGCAGGCAAGAAACTGCTAACCGAGCCGCTCTGTCTTAACTTTAGATTCTAGTGTTGCTACTCGGTTTTGCGGTGCGTCCTTAGGGACGTTTCTAAATTACGCGTGAGTGAAAACATCTCACCTGGACAGCCTGCCTGGCTCATGCTGTGGGCAGAGTAGAATAGCCAGGTGGGGGACTGGACTCTTTCTGAGTCCTGAGTCTGGCCTGACCTGACCTGTTGAGGTCTGCAAATAGCTTCTGCACCGAGGAGAACATATTTACCCAGTTCTTTTAGCCACCGCCTTCTAGAAATTAAATTGAAGGCATGCCTGTGCCTACAGGAGCCTCCTGGGTACTGGGACCCCAAACGGGTCCTGCTTTTAGCCTCAAGTTCAGACGTAATAGACGAGTTGCAGACACACAGAGAATGAGGCCCTGCCCTCCGGGGCGTGGGGTGTTTGGCATTCCTTAGAGTTGAGTTCTGCTTCCCCAGCCCATCTCGCTTCCTGGAGCACCTTCCCCGCTCACCGAGCACCCAGGACCCTACCTAAACCATAGTCTGGCGTAACGAATCTCTTGGTGCATGTCCTTTGGTACCGTTTTATAGCATAGTGTGTTCAAAAGCAGTCCCCCACCCCTGCCCTGTGGTCCCCTTGCATGTCCGTCTTTGCTTTTCATCTCAGGAAGCCCATTTCCCAGACAGATGTGTGAAGGAAGCCCCCAGTCCACCCTCTTCTCCCCCACCCCTTCTTATATTTAAAATCCTGGTCCATCTCCAGCAGCTGTTGGGCATTCTGTCCTGAGACCGCACCAGTCACCTAGGGAGAGGACTTCTGGCGCCTCCTAAAGGCCGTTAATCGTGCTTTTGGTTACGGAGACCCACTAATTACTGGGTTCCAATGGGGCTTCCTGACTTGAGATCGTGTTGGAAAACGGGAGGCTTTAATGACCCCATGATTGTGTTGATTTAGCCACGTCACTCACACTCACGGGGTGGGTGGGATTCTGTTCTTGTTGATATTTTTCATCTTACCTTGGAAGTGTTTTCAAGGCACCGAGAAGTGGGCATGCAGTGGGCCCCAGAATATGGGTTGTGTCACGTATTGTGGAGACAGGAAAATTGCTGGTGTTCTGCAGAGTGAGACAGGGAACACCTCCTCACCCATCTCCCTTTCTACCTCTGTGGGCTGGGTGGCACTCCTGTCCCTCTGGTCCTTCTGCCCTCAGCGGGCTGGGCCTTCTTTGCTGTTCTGCCTGAGTGCTGTCACCCTTACTCTTGGCCACGGCCTCCAGGTCCCCTCGGAGAGTGGGGTTTACTCTGCCAGGGTGCTGGCTGGGACCGTCCTTGCACAGTTCTCTCAGGCGGCGGCAGCGCGGGCTGCTGTGCCTGGAACTTCTCTCAAGTCCTGGAATGATGGGACTGGCAGTGTATTTGTTGAGTTGAACATGCTAACTACTCTAGTTTACTCTCTGTCGCTGTGACAAACACTGTGGCCGAAGGCAACTTTGGGGAGGAGGAAAATGGTTCATTCAGACTGACACGCCCAGGTCACAGGCCAGCATGGACAGGAAGTCGGGCCAGGAGCTCAAGCAGGGACTAAAGCAGAAGCCACGGAGGGCGCTGCTTACTGGCTCCTACGCTGACTTCTGCTCTCATAGCTTCCTCACACAGCCCACACCCACCTGCCTGTGATGGCGCCACCCACAGTGGGCTGGGTCCTCGCATATCAACCATCAGTAAAGACGGCCTGTCACTGACTTGGCCACGGGTCCCTCTGATGGGGGCCTTCTTCCTAGGCGACTATGTTGTGTCAACTTGACAGGGATACTAGAGCTAGAGGTTACTAACAGCAAAAGTGATGGTCGAGCTTAGAATGGATGGGTGCAATGACCAGGATGGATCCTGGGGAAGGAGGGGCAAAAGTCTGAACTTTTTTTTCCTCTTTATTGTGACGAAAGATGACAAAGAACTTACTACGCCGCTGCCGGGTTTTAACCAGGGTTGGGTGATGTTAATTTCACGAGACTGCTCTCCAGCCCAGGCCCCCACGGGCCTTCTTCCGAACTCGGCATCTTCCCAAATGGATTCTGTCTATGCCATGAAACCCTGACTCCTGCTTGTCCCCTGGCCCAGACTCTGGTGTTCATCCTGTTGCTTCGTGACTCTTTGAGTGCACACACACACTCTAGGTACTTCGTTAAATGGAGTCTAAAATAGATTTCCCTTTGTGATTAATGCTTCCTGGCATCATTCGTGCCAGACCCAAGGCCAGTATTTCCCTTCTTTTTGAGGCTGAGGGTGATTCTGTGTCTGCATCACACACTTCACTTGGTCCCTTCATCTCTCGTCAGACGGGGGTTGCTGTGGCCACGACTATGCTGACACCTGCGTCTCAGCTTGTTTCTTTGGGGATCCAGGCCTGCTGGATCGTATCATCATGGTAAGGTTCCGGTTTGGCAGTCCTATCCTACTGTTTTCTATAGCGATTGAAGCATTTTACCTGCTGCAAAGGTTCTAGTCACTCACTCGGCAGGGTAACCAGCCCTTAGTGTTTTCTGGCGTATGATGGTGGCCCTGCTCCTGGCTGTGAAACACAGAATCATTTCTTTAGTCGGTAAATGACTGCATGCATCTTTGTGTTGTTCTTAGTGACCTGGAGAGCTAGGTCCCCTGAGGCAGTGCAGCTACAGACTCTCAGAGCTTAGGGGTCCTGGGACCCTGTTTTGGGAGGTGCCTTCTATTTTATTGCCTTACACTTGAAATTTAGATCAAATGCAAACTGTATTCAGATTTATGCAGTTTCTGGACACTTTTTCTGCCTTTCTTTTGACAGGATTGACGTAAGAAGTCTCTTTCAAGCAGTAAATTAATTTAAGGGGCACGTACCCCACCTAAATTTTGTTACATGTTAGCAGTCTAGATAAGTGGGTATGATAATCGCTGAGCATTCTGGCCCAACAGTCCAGGGTCGACATGGGAGAGGCTACAATAGTGATAACATTCTGTCAGTCTGGGGCAGGGAAGAGGGAAGAGAAGAACCCAGGGCATATTTTCTTATTTGTATTTATAAGATGCCTGTAGGGAGACTGGAAATGCCACGTGGCAGTCTGCATGGCCAAGGCACGCGGACGGAGATAAGACCCTAAGGATGCTGCCTTGCAGGCCCGTGGAGGGGAGACAGGGCAGGCCGGTTAATGGACAGTGGCGTCTGACAATACGCCTCCTTCTCCAGCAAAGATGCTCTCCCCCTTAAACTCACCATTTCCTTGAAGAGTGCGGTCTATTTTTAACGCCTCCATTGATTTGACGATTGGTTACAATGAGCTGTATTTATTGCTGAAGTGCTCTGTTCCCGTCGGGTCAGCATTTTAGTCGGCCTATGTCTACTCCTACACTGCTGCGACAGACTGCAAAACTGCTTATATTTGCAGGGAAATTTGTTTTGCAGTGCTGTGTTTATGTTAGATGCGGTGTGACTTTTTCCCCCCCTCCCCCTCCTCGAAGTCATTTTATGTCGTCGTAGCTTCAGCTGAGAGCTGGACACATTCAGAGCAGCTAAATACCAGGTGCTGTTGAGGTAACAGAAAGCAGAGCCAAGGGCGCACGACGGAGAGATCACAGACGGAAACCATTGTCAGTTTCCTGAAGCCGGTTCTCTAATGCTTTATTTTTTTCCCTGTGATGTGATGACTTCACAGTATTTGCCTCACAGTTTATATGTGTATACTGGACCCAGTAAGCACCTAGCCTGGCCTACGTTTACTGTTATACTGTTATAATCTGCATATGATTTCAATATTTTGCACTCAAGAGCCAGAAACTGGGAACCTTATTTCCCGTTGCTCACTATGTGGGTGGAGTGAAAATAGATTTTTCTATG
The DNA here is from genome assembly GCA_030556225.1 of Cricetiscus sungorus. Lineage (NCBI taxonomy): Eukaryota > Metazoa > Chordata > Mammalia > Rodentia > Cricetidae > Cricetiscus > Cricetiscus sungorus. Next base: position 56,336,348 of record JANBXA010000741.1, on the reverse strand, counting down.
ACGTTTCTTGAGTTTTTCATCTAAATGATGTTATGTCTAGCAAGCTTTGATGTGTGCTGATGATTGCAATTTTGAGATAGGACCTAACAAATATGTCTCAAAAATAGTCCTCCCTCGTTCATGAAATATCTTAGTACACACTTCCTTCTTCAACGAGGAGAAATATACTTTTTATTTAATTAGGGTTTTGGAATTTTAATGTAATTAATGTATTTATTCCCATGTTAGGGGCGGGGCCCAGAGCCACATGCATGTCCAAACACTCTGGCACCAAACTCCACTCCCAAGTAAAATTCCATTTTTACCTACGGGATAAAACCAGCAATAACCCAGTGATTAATTATGCTGGGGTTCAGTCTCCCCCTCACTCTGGAAACTAACTGTACAGAGGAATCCACTACACAGTGGGTTCCTCTGCAGTATTCGGGCCTAGAGGGCATTTTCAGCTGCCTCTGCGATCTCTAATTCAGATCCGGAGTGCAAAGGCCCTGTTTTTAATAAACAACACTTTTGTGGAACCACTGGGGCGCTTGCTGCACTGGGACAGAGGAACCCTGCAAATGCAGAGCAGCGTCCCTCTGCTGGATGCTTTTTCTCCACAGGAAGTTACGGGGTCGCTTGGAGGCCTTTGGGAGTTATCAGCTGAACTCAAAGTGGGTCTGTGGGTTTCCACAGGGAGCTGCCTTACAATGGGACATTTAATTTAAAAGAGCCTTGTTGATAAGGGTGGCACGGGGAACCAAAATTGTCAGACTGGTTTCTGCTGGCTTGGCAAGTTGTTTGGGTTTGCATAGCGGGAGAAATCACTTCCTCCTTTCGTGGGAGGAAGGTAGCTCTGAGTCCAGGCTTCTTTGCTGTGTGAGCAGAGCTTTTGGGTTGCGGTGGTCAGCTGTCCAGCCCCGCACTCATACAGAGGGGGAGAGAAGAGTTGCCCTGCTCTAGCCTCCCAGGCCAGGAGGACTTGCAGACTCCCCCACCCCCACCCCATCCCGGGGCATAGGAGCAGCTGAGCACAGCATGAATCATGCCTTGAGCAGCTTGCTAGGTGAGGGAGAAAAGAATATCACGCACAGAGGTTTGATGTCTTTTTATGGGAGAACAAAAGAGTTTCGATTCCTTCACATTGAGTTTAGCTTAGCCATTGTGTGGCAAAGGAGGGTTAATGAATCATTGTTTAGCTAAGAGCTTGCCAAGTATTTGACCATTAAATAGTCTCCAGTGTGTGCAGAGTTCCCTGACAGACCCTTGTTTGACTGTGATTAACTGGCATCGGATTGTTATTTAATGACCTCTGCAGAAATCTAAGAGCAGTTTGTGTTCTGATTAAGTTATTTGGTGTAATAGCATTCATCGGCTGTGGGGAGGCCAGCTCAGAAGAATCTTGCCACCGAGAAAGCTGCCTTCTGCTGCTTGAGACTCACAGAAGGTCCCCCAAAGCATTAAAGACTCAGAATCACAAATGTAGCTTTCACCTAACAGTATAGAAACATCTGACAGCCAGGACTTACATTGTAAGCGTGTGAGGCTTCTGTTGAAATTTGTGAGAAGTTATCAACTGGCCCGGGGTTAAACACTTCAGGCAAGACGCCTTTGAGCCTGTCGAAGCTCTTCCATAGTTCGAATACTTCCCATCCTTACGCCTGTTAGAGACATCCACAGGCAGAGCCCACCAGCTGGAAACAGTGGGCTTGGGTGCAGTTTTGGTGGGGCTGGCTGACTAGTGTGAGGGGTTGAAGGCCACCCTTAGGAGGTAGAGTTTGGAGTGCTGAGGCCCACACCGTGTAAGGGAGACACTTGGACTTGTAGACTAGGCAAGGTGGAAACAGGTAGATATTAAAAGAAAAGATAATGGCTCCCCGAGGCACGCGTGGCATTTTCAAAGGAGGCCACTGAACAGTATCCGATACTGTGGGAGAAATCAGGAAACACGAGTCCTGGGAAACAGTGCCTCCTGGCTTTAGGAACCCATGAATTAAACTCAGCCGGGAATGCTGAGGTGTGGAGACAGATATGGTGGGCCTGGAAAAGATCCAGGGCGGGGGAATGGTATTTTCAGAACGAGGTGATGGTTTGACTAGGAGATAACGTGTCTAGAGCTTTCCCTAACTGAGAAGACACATTCGTGAAAACAGTTACAGTACTGTGTCCAACGTTACAGGGCTTATCTCGACTTTAAAAAGCAGTAATACAGTAGTTGGAAAGAATGTGTTTTATAAACATCTTTTTAAAACCCCCAACAAAAGTCTACGCATTTACATTTAGCATAGCCAGCTTGGTGTAGCATCTGTTGGCAGGTCCCGGATATTTAAATGAATCGCTGGGGATGGAAGTGAAGATCACATCTGGGTGTTGGTTGATCTGTTTCCAGCACCTTGGGTTGTTTTACGTAGGGCGGGGCATCGAGGGGCCATTGTCTTTGAGTTCTGTCACGCCCTTGAACCAAAAGTCTTGCTGCCTTGGATTTTTGTGTTATATGCACTCGTGTAAGCCTCGCAGATAGAAAGAGCTGATTTTGCGTGTCAGATGGTGGCTGCCTTTCAGGGTAATCTCGTCGTCATCCAGTTTTGGAAGTGGGATTCTTTGTTTCCGTGAGTGCTGCCTATAGCTGCCGCCATCTTTGTGGGGTCACGTTCGTTCTTCAGGCTGCTGGGTGTTTCCAGGCCTTTGTTTTTTTGTCCCATCGACGCTCACTTTCCTGAACTAATTCACGAGCATCTGGCCGTGAGTGACAGTCAAAGGGAAACAACCCCCACTTGGACACGCCAGTCCTACATTCCTGCAGCGGGAGAGGTCAGGATGGGCACTTCCTGTTTCCTCGGCAGCACGAGTTCTTAGATACCTGTGTGGTTCACAGAGGCTTGTAGCCTAATTCCCGAGTTCAAGTCTGGCTGAGTCTTCTAGAGATCTGCTGCCCCGCTTTGTCCTTGGGACCTGTGCCAGACACTCTTGGAGGAGTATCGTTGGAATTCATGGGTGAAGACGCCCCCTGGCCAGTCTTCCTGGTTTTATTTATTTATTTATTTATTTATTTATTTATTTATTTATTTATTTATTTATTTGCCCTCCTTAATGCGTAGAAAAACACTTAATAGTTGCTTTGCTTTGGAACCAAGGTGCCCCAGGTAACAGGTGGAGTGTTTGTCATCCCTGGGGTAACTCGCCCTCAAACTTCCAGCCACAGGCAGCTGGATTTGCCGTGGGTCAAATCTCTCTACATGCATCGTTTGCGCCTCGTTAACAGAGCCTCTGTACTCACAGTAACTTAGGCCATTTGATTTTGAGGTGGAGTTATTTTAAATGGTTTACTTCAATTATGGTTACCCAAGAGAGGGTTCCTGCAACTCTCCTGACCAGGAGCGATGGGCAAAGGACACTGCTGCCATTGATCCATCGGCTGGGCCGGGCTTCCCGCAGCAGGTCTGCTCAGCACCACGTGGGCCAGGGTAATGCCTGCCCAGCCCGACACCTTACCGGCTCATTCTTCCCAGCAGGCTTTTAGTGGAGCTTGAGGAAGTGTTCTGCAAAGCAGCAGCGATCACGGATGTGTTGACAAGAGCACGCCTTCTGAATACTGGGTGTGGGTGCAGCTTGGCACCCTCGCAACTTGAAGTTAATTGAGTTAAATTCTTCATCTCAGAGTCGCAGATGGGAGACGGTGTGTCTGTCCTGTGTAACAGTCTCTGACGTCGTGTCTGGTCTGCGATGGTGTCTTAGACACTCAGCGTGAGTGCACTCGAATGAGTGCCACAACAAGGTCTCACATCCTTTCTGCGTTGTTACGAGCACTTTCCGCCAGCCTGGTCCCAGACCCGCGTCAGCCCCAAATAACACACAACTGTTAGCTTTATATTAGCTATAAAGCTGTTAGGCTGTTACTAGCGTTTCTCTTTGGCTAGCTCTGTCTTAAATATTAACCCATTTCTATCGATCTAAGTGTCTCCACGTGGTCTTAGCTTACCGAGGATGCCGGCCCTGCATCTCCTTTGCCTGCTACATCTCTGCAGAGAAGAGAGATTTCCTGTTTGTCCCTGCTTACATTCCGATTCTGCCCAGCTACATCACTTCCTGCCTGGCCAGTCAGTGCTTTATCCATCAACCAATAAGACAAACGTATTTACAGAACGTCATCTCCCATCACTGCGTGGTGGGGCTGCCGTGTGAATTGGCAAAGTTGGGCTTGATCTCTTGGGCTATCTCCCGTAGATCCTATGTAACTGTCCCCAGCCAGCTCAGAGGTATAGAATGTCCTCTCATGCCAGTTGTCCCCACCCTGGCTGTCCTCCTTAAAGACTCCGCCTTGAAGAGCTCTGAGTGAACTACTCAAGAGGTGAACTCTTCCCTACCTCGGGAGGTTTTGGTGGAGATCCCTCAGTCCCATCTTTCTCCATTTCCATTCTGCACTCAAGTCTGCCTCTGTCCCAGCAAACTGCAGCTCATACGTTTCTATTGTCCAGGCAAACATGTGCTGGCCTTTCCCCCAGTCTTAGTTCTGAGGGATGTCTCTCCCCCAACTCAGATCCTGCGCTTAGTACCCTCCCATCCTCTGCCCTCCTTTCAAATCCTCGTCTTCTTCCCTTTGAGAAACTGTTAGGCTGACCCAGCCTGACCCCTCTGTGTCACCCTCTCTGCTAGTGAGTGGTCCTCTGTGTTACAGTTTCAGCAGCGTCACAACGTTGGGTGAATTGCCCATGCTTTCTTGTTTCTGTCTTGCGTGCGTGTGTGTGTGTGTGTGTGTGTGTGTGTGTGTGTGTGTGTGTGTGTGTGTGTGTGTGTGAATAATGACTTCACTCATGCACAGCTCCCTCTCAAAGTTCAGTCTCATCATCCAAAGTTTTTGGTAACAAGTTGTCAACTGAGGTCCCAGAATGCTTTCTGTGTGGGCGCTTGCACGTGTGGGAGAGGACACATCAAACAGCACCCACTGTAGGGCCTTGCAGTAACTCTCTATTTCATTGCTTATCGGTAGTCTGTTACCGCGCTAATCTGTGAGCTAAGGGGAAGCACAGATGACTGCGTGTGCGGTGGGGCACAGCAGGAGGGTTGGTGCTGTCCTCACCCTGGCGGGGTCCCGGATGTGCCTGTGGACTGGAGACAGCCAGTGAGAGGCACTCACATCCTAGTGAGGGGAATTAAGCCTTTAGGTTTGTCCCACTGGATGTGGAGCAGGAAGGAGATCATGGCAGATTCCTCGCCTCAGTATCTCTTCAGTCAGAGCTCTCACCTTACACCTTTTTTATAGGTTATGGGGGTTTTTGTTTTGTTTTGTTGTTTTTTTTTTTTTAAGATCACTGATACTTCGATTTCTCACCTTTTAAAAAGAATGGGAAGTGGGTTAATTTTTTTTTTTGTTTGGTTGTTTTTTTTGGGTTTTTTTTTTTTTTTTTTTTTTTTTTTGGTTCTTCCACATTGAGCGCCCCACCCCTACCGTGGGCGGTGGGTGAGCCACAGCCCTACGTACACGCAGTGTTCGTGTGAATGTGGATTCTTAGTCATGAAGGTGGGAAGCAGTAAACTGTGAAACAGACTGAGGCCCAACAGACTCGGCTACGGAGTGTTCTGAGACTATAGCCACACCTTTGGGGACACGGGGAAGGAAAGCAGAATTGTCTGTCTTCATGCATGTGCCTTAGTTAGGCACGCCCTTGCTTCTTTTAAGGCAGTGTCTGCTGTAGTTCAGGTTGGCTTTGAACTTGCTCTGTAGCCACAGGCAATTTTAAGTGTATGATCTGTCTACCCCTCCGGCCATGTGCGGGAATGTAGGCATGTGCCGCCAGAGCAGTTTCTGCCATGCCTGGGACCTAACGCAGGGCTCTGGCCATGCGGCCCCTGAGCCACAGCCTCCGCCGGGCATCTAGTGTGCCTGTGCCAGAGCGCAAACTGTGATTTCATCTTCTCTGTGCAGGAGTAGAACTCCATTTTGTGTAACATGCTTCGTCTTCTTTGATCACTCGTGGGCTGATGAACGCCTGGGGTGATTTTATATTTTCTATTTTGGCTTTTGTGAGTAGTGAACCCATAAACATGGATACGCAGGTGTCTGATGTGTTGAGTAAGAGACCTTTGGGTATCTTACCCAGGAGTGGTGTGTTGGGTCAGATGGTAATGCTGGTATCGGCCCATACTGATTTTCATAGTAGCCAAATCAGTTTATGTTCCCAACAGCAGTGTATAGAGGTTCTTGCCCTCGCAGCACCCTTTGCCAGGATTTTCTCCTAATGATAACCGTCTCACCGGAATCTTAGTGTATTCTAATTTTCACTTCTTCTGCAGCTAAAGAGCTTGGGCATTTTTCTTTTTCTTGTTTCCTGGCCATTTGTATTTCATCACTTGAGAACTGCCTATTATATTATTCTATTGGCCCTTTATTATGACTTCTTTTGTGTGTGTACATGTTCATGTATGTGAACTGGTGCATGTGTGAGTGGTGCATACATATGTGTGTGGAGCCCAGAGGCCAGTATTGTCTTCATCATCATCATCAATCATCATCAATCATCATCATCGTCAGTCATCATCATCATCAATCATCATCAGTCATCATCATCATCATCATCATCATCATCATCATCATCATCATGATGTGAGGAGAGGTCTTTCCCTGAACCTGAAGGCAATCAATTCAGCTGGCCTGGCTGGTCAGTGAACCCCACCGACTCTCTTGTCTCTGCTCCCCAGTCTGATGTGTTCCTGAGTGCTGTGGACCTGGGGTCCAAGCTCACTTTACTACAGGAGCTGTCTCCTTGCTTCCAAGCCCAGATGTTGATTGGTTTCTTTGGGTGTTTAGTTTTTTGAGTTATTTATATATTCTAGGTATTTGTCCTTTGCCCAAGCATACTTTAGAGCAGTGGTTCTCAGTCTTCCTAACACCGAGACCCTTCCCTACAGTTCCTCATGCTGTGGTGACCCCCAACCATAACGCTGTTTCATTGCTACCTCATAACTGTAATTTTGCTGCTGGTATGAATTGTGATGTAAATACCTTATATGTGACCCCCCTCCCACAAAGGGGTTGCGGCCCACAGGTTGAGAGCAGCTGCTTTAGAGAAAGATGGTGCTGGGAAAGCCACATGGATATCCACATCATTCGCAAGAGCGGAGGGTAAAAGTCCTCCATCTGAGACCCCAAACTGATAGAGGAAAGAGTAGGGGGACTGGAAGACGTGGCCAGACACAGACTCCGAGAACAGCCGCGGTGGCTTGGGAAATAGCACAGTTGACACGCAGGGACACAGGCAGCTGAAAGGGTTTGGTGAGCAGAGGAAAGACTGGAATGAAGAGATCCCTCCACAGAGGAAGATTGCTGGTGCAGGTTGAGCCTTTATAGTGTGTGGCGAGCATGCTGTCTGGCCTCTGCAGCCCTGGTCATGGTGACTGCAGTCAGAGGCCTGCAAGCAACCCCCGTGAATCCTGTCCAGTGACGTCAAGCGACTGCCATCTGAGTGTGTGCGGGCACAGAGGGGAAAGGAGGCCCCAGCCCCTGTGGCGTCACCAGGCTCCTTGTGGGGAAGTCTGGGAAGGCTGCGATCGAGTATGCAGAGGGCTCTCGTGTCAGAAGTGAGTGGGTCTGGCCCTGCCTGCAGAGTGTGCGGCTGTAGCATCTGAGTGTTGTGGAAGGCAGGACTCGCTGTAACCTACGCAAGCAAGCAAGCAAGCAAGCCATCCTAACAGAGCAGTTTAAAAGGGGACTGATTCCCCTGGGAAACCCACTCCTCACCGCTGCCTTCCCCTGACACATTCCAGCGGGGACCACATGTCACTGGGATGGAGAGGCATGGCTGGGTGTAGCGGGAAACTCATCAGAAGGGTTTGATTTGGAGACCTCTGAACGAGTAACCGAGGCCTTGAACTCGACGTCACGGCCCTGATTTCAGTTTCTGCTGCAAGGCCGGGAAATCTGCAAAAGATGTCCGCGCTCAGTGGGGCTCTCTCGTCCAGTGTTATCTGCTCTCACTGTTAACTAAGCAGGAAGGCTATGGGGGTCTTTGACCCGGAGTTGTTGGGTAGGCTTTACGGAGATGCATTTTCTCGGAGGTTTCTGTTGTCAGCTACCCTTTAGTAGCTCAGACCTGAAGAACCCTGCATATGGTAAAATGTAAAGGGTGATTTTCATGTAGTCGTCACCTCCAGCGAGCCATTTCATTATTTTTAAAAGGTATTTTGAATATTGCTTTTGGCATTTTTTTTTTTTTTTTTGAAGCTGACTCATACATGTGATGTGTCTGAATCTGGCCTGTGTTTTAAAAGTGTAACTTTTTCCTATTTTAACACTGTATTATTACTGTTCTTCCCCTAGTTTGCTTTGTGTGTCTGTGTGGGTGGTGCATGTTGTAAGTGTGGCGTGCACCACGGCGGCAAGAGCAAGACATTACAATTCACCTCAGGCTGTCCAGCAAGAACGTCCCACCCGTCTCTGCTGTCAGGACACACGGAGCCGTGGAGCCGTGCCCGGCTTTCTACCTGGGTGCCCGGGCTTAGAGTTCAGGTCCTTGCGGCTGCTGAATGAATGCTTTCGCCCATGGAGCTGCATTTTTCTAAGTTTATGTCTCGTTTCTTTGCAAAGTTAAAAAGTAGTCCACAAAACCCGTAGAATGTATAGGGGAAGTGTGTCTGTCTAACTGTAGTGATTTCTCCGCTGTGCCTGATTTGTAGAGTGTCTCTCCCTCTCTAAGCCTGCTCTGGGGAACAGTAGATAGGGCATCCATGGGATCCTCAGACTCTTAGACTCTGCCCCGCTATTGGATGGAATCGGCATTATGGCAAGGCGCTTACCCTCCTGTGGTGTGCTCCAGAGCCTGCCTAAAAGTCACCATCGCCTCTCTGTCTGTTTGCTTCCCTGCACTTGTTAAAAGAAGCTGCCTGGCATTGTGACAGGGTTCTCTCACACCCATGGGCCTGTTTAATCCTCAGGACAAGTCTCTGAAAGAGGCGTTATTGAAGCTAAGAACAGTTGTCACTGAGCCTGCCAAAGAGATCATGAAATGACACTTTCTAGAGCCTGCGTGCCCTGAGTCGGGGACAGGAAAGTTGAGACGTGCTTGTGTCTGATGTGCGCACCCTGCGCTTCCCGGGATCCCGGGATCTGGGAGGGTTGCAGAAGCAATGGACGCTCCATCCCAGTGCTGGCAGGAGCACACCCAGGGCCTAGTGTTACATCTGTACCGTGGCCCCCAAAGCATCAGCCAGAAAACAGCTCAGAGAGCTGCCAGCCTCAAAATAGACTATCTACCTGTCCGTCCGTCCGTCCGTTCGTCCATGCCTCCATCCATCCGCCTGTCCGTCCGTCCATCCATCCATGCATCCTCCCCATCTCTGCGTATTTAATTTTTAAAACTATATCATTCAAAATAATAGATGCTTCTAGAAACCAGCTTTGACTGGCGCCCACTAAGCCTTCGCCATACACCATTTCTTTGGTCTTCTCACAGGAAGTGCAGTGGAGGGTGGGAACTGATCTTTATCATGAAGCATTGTATCTGTTTCCCTGCCCAGTTTCCCTGTGCCTCCTTGGATGCTCAAGCCTGCAGCTGTCCCCCTTAACACCTGTCTGAAAGTAATGACCCTGTCCTCACAGTCACTGGGAAGCGTTTCGAGGTCTCCTGGGACATGAGATCCACTGAACCGTCCTAGGGACAAAACACAGATGTTACCATTTACATTTAGAAAGATTAATTATTGTGGTTAGAGAAAAGCTAATATCGCAGTTGGAATTCAGTAATTTCTATGTCTATCATTTTTAAAAACCTTCCTGTTTTGTCCTTGGATTGACATAAAAAGGAAGAACACTGTCACCAGTTTTCCCATTTTCCGTGTGTGTGAGTGTGTGTGTGTGTGTGCGTTAGTGTGTGTGTGTGTGTGTGAGTATGTGTGTGTGTAGTGTGTGTGAGTGTTTGTTAGTGTGTGCATGTGTGTGAGTGTGTGAGTGTGTTAGTGTGTGAGTGTGTGCATGCGTGTGTGTGTGTGTGCCTGTGTACATTCATATATGTGTATTTTTTTTTTAAAGAATCTGTCTAGCACCATTTGGTGGCATTTTTATTTCTCTTTAGATATCACCCCATATCCTTTTTTCTTTGCCATTGACATCGGCTTATTTCGTATGAATGCCTAATATATTAAATACATATGCATTTAAAATATTGTTTTGATTTGTTTGCAAGTTGTTTCTCTTAAAGGTTCTATCTGGGGAGATGTGTAATTTCTCATATCCTGTGCTTGCAGGAAGAATTTTAAATCGTTTCTCCAAAGACATCGGGCACATGGATGACTTGCTTCCCCTAACGTTTCTAGACTTCATCCAGGTATGGAAAGTAGTATCCTGTTCTTAGACACAGAAATGAGGTAAAATGAGGTACCTTTGTCTTTTCCAGGGCCTTTCCATGAGAGAGAGGGGGTGGCAGTAGGGCTGTGGGGCTGGAGATGTGTAATGTTCCCTTGTAAAAGGCCGTGTTTGTAGAAGGAAGGCGCGGTCGTGATTGGGAGGCTAACTTCGCGTGAGTAATACCGAGTGTAGGAGTGGCTGTGCATCTGTGTCAGGGTTGGCTCATGGCAGCTACATGCTGGTAAGTGGCTTTCCGTCTGCCTCCCAGGTATCTGGCGTGGATTTGATTGAACACATTTCATAATATAGAAACAATCACCTCTCACGGAAAGATAGCCCAGATTAACTAAATTATGCATTGTATTGCCACAAAGGGCAAATATTTACTGCACGGGTTTTTTTTTTTTTTTTTTTGGAGGGGGTGGGGTAATAAAACCAGGTGTGGTTTCTTACAAAGAACAGATTATCAATAATAAGGTGAAAATAATACTTTGTTAGCAAGGACAATAGATGAGCGGTTATTGCAGATCCCGAGCTTTAAGTGCAGGCATGTTTAAGCCAATAATAGGAGCTCGGGATCAAAGTCTTCTCAGAAAATGTCTTTTCTGTTTTCCTAGGCAACTTTTCTTTTCACACACTGATTGCTGTGTCTTAAGGTGTCTTTACAGAAGAAAACAAGAATCCCACAGAAATGCCTTCTTTGAGCGTGTTGTTCTGTCTGTGAACCTGAGGTGCAAACGAATCATGTTGGGTCGCCTCCTCTCTCACGCCCTCATCGGGTGCTGTTGCTCTTGTGGGTTTGTTTTTTTTATCTGTTTTGTTTTTCCTTCCTTCTGTCATTGAATTCTGTCTACTTTTCAGTGACTCAGGCAAGGGATCTTTTTGTTTTCCCCCAAGCGTTTATTTTGGAGAAGAAACCCATCTGTCAGAAGCTACACTCATGTTAACAATCCGAGCAGCTTGAGGCTCACTCGCGGTGAGACTGGACCATTTTCTCTCGCTCTCCCAACCGACTGCCGGTCACAGCTGTTGCCACCACAGGCCACACTGCAGGCGGACGGTGGAGGGTTCACGCTGGGGTCTTCAGCTGGGCCTGGGTCTTGCTGGGCCCTTCCCCTTTACTTCTGTGCTCAACACTCTTCAGGTCCAAGCTCAGCCTCACTTTTGGAGTCACTGCTCTAAAGGACTGATTGATTGCTTAATTTAGAAAATTAGCTGTGTCAAAAAAAAAAAAAAAATTAAATATTAGTCGCACAGAAAGGGAGCCCAGGCTCTCTGGCTGCAAGCAGCATGTCCCCTAGGTGAGGACATTGCTTTTCACCTGCCTGGGGCTCACAGGTGCCATCTCTGTACCTCAGATAAACACACCAGGCCCTTCTGCTTCTGGGAACCGATTTTGTCTTAAATGTGCCTCACTGGATTGAGCTATGAAGGCAGGCAACCTTTTTCTACAGAGTTGTCTCTCCCCCCGCCACCCCCCCAGAATACAGATAACTTTACCCACGTGATATGACAGAGAATATTAATTACTTGTAGAAGAATTTGCACAGGGCTCTGTTTTCCCCACAGCCTCCAGCTAGGCCAAGGTTGATTTTCCAAAGCTGGCGGGCCCACGGCGTGTTTAGCCGAGTGAGCTTGCCAATTAGAGATTCTCTTGTGTTTTTGTTTCACACGTGGAGGGAGGTTCTTGATGCGGCTCTTGGTTTCGGTGTAAAGCATTCTCAGCCTCGCGAGGAGTAGAGAAAATCCTCGACCCTTAGTGCTTCCGAGTAACCTGACACCCCAGGGTTTCCATCTGTTATCCACTCACACAGTCTCTGCACACTTAACTGTTGTTAACTCCTTCTGGTTCCGGACCGGCCAATTTCTGGAGTCTACCAAAAAGGTGAGGACTCTGGGTGCTATTGTACCCCGAAAGGAGTCTCTCATAAAGGGTAACTCACTCCTCGACTGTGGTACAGATCTGTTGTCACTCAGTCTGTTTGCAGGTGTCTCTTATAATAACCCTTCCTCTAATCCTTTCAGGAAGGAATATCTCTCCTTTTAAAAATAGTATTAGCTAAATATAAAAGCCCTGATCCCCGCCTTTGTTGCTGCCTCTTTGAGGGCCGTTTCCCAACATTCATTGTTTAAATGGTTGTCAGGAGGAATCAAGTGAAACTTACTTAGTAAACGGTGCTGCTCCTTCCTGGGGAGGGTTTGCATCCGACGACGGACTGGGCGTCTTCTCAGAAGAATCATTGTGATCATTTTGAAGTAATTTGGTGCCTGTTGCTATATGATCGCGCGAGATTTTTATGGAAGCCACACACACACACACACACACACACACACACACACACACACACACACACAATAATAATGAATTTAACCTACCCTCAAAGAAAGGCCAACAAAATTCTAAATGTAAATTGATTTTTTTTTTTTTTTCCTTTTTAAGCCAGATAGGACTCTGTCAGTACTCGCAAACTGCCCAGTGGTGTTCTGGGACTCTTAATGGAATCATGTAAACTTAAAATAAACACTATTATGGTAAGCACATAGAATGAAAACTAATTTTCCAAATCAAATACATTATATTCAATTCATTTTCCCCAATCAACCAAATGTTTAAAACCTGTTAGTTATAACAGCAATCTCCTGGAAATTAATTAGAAGCCTATTAGCTCTGCTAGCTGAGGCGGATGGCGCGGGTTGCTCCTTCCATTTCTAAATAGTCTGTAGAATTAAAGCGCAGCAAGGTCAAAATGACAGGCAGCCTCCCTCCCCTTACAGCTGGCCTTATCCTGGGGCTCCTGGGGTGTGGGTGGGCGTTTGAGGGGTGCTTTTTCAGAACATCGAGTCTACTCTGCCTCCATCCTTGCATGCGTTTGCAGACATTTGGGCTAGGGATGTAGCTCTTGTGGCCTTGCATTCCTGAGAATTAGCTATCGCATAAGCCGTCCAGGCCAGGAAAACATTGCCCTTCCCCAGTGGGACCCACTCCCTTGCATGGACCCCTGGGGTGACGGGATTTTCCTCAGGTCTTGTTTACTCATTCATCCCTGAGCCAGTTGACTGGGTCCCCTGAAAGATTTTCTTAGCTTCTTTCAAAACTGACCTTAGTAGCAAACTTCCTGTCTGTCTACCTTTATTCCTAACGTCCTTAGGAAACCCCGCCACTGACGTCTGGAGGCCCTGGGTCTTGATGCCTTTCACCAGACCTGAAGGTAGTTACAGCTCCTCCTCTGTACAGGGAGTTTCCCAGGATGCTCTTCTGCTCAGCTTGGCTGGGCAGGTGATTTCAGATGGAGCTGGAGACGAGACAGTGCCTCTGGGTCTCCAGGGAAGTGAGCATCACCCAGCATCCTCTAGCTAGGGTTAACATGGCCGCATATGTACTGGCACACAGAGTGAAAACCCAAGTCCACGGTTAAATCAACAGAAAGCCAAGCATGATTCAGATAGATAAAGGACATGCATCTGCCCACGCTTTTCTGGATAGTAAGATCAAACAGCTCCAGAAGTAATAACGTAATGGCATTCATTCGTTCCTGTAGACCATTTAATCTAGAGCCTGTGTGCTTTGTCCCCTTCCCTGAAAGATGGTGACACTTTGGTTGGTTTTGGGAGTCAGTTCAGAGCTTGAGTTTCCAACTGGGTGTGAGGTTGAGGGACTGAGGAGGTGGGGGCTGAGGGCAGGACGCTTCCTTGGTGGCAGGGTGGGCCTAGAGTCCACTGCTCTGAGGAAACCAGTCAGAAGTCTGCGGAGATCGGTCATGCCGCCGGTGGGACGGCGAGGGGAAGGAGGTTCTGTTTAAACCGTGGACAGAGTTCTAGGCTACGTAGAAGTCTGGTGTTGTCCCTCGGGCTCCAGCACATGGCTGGCATTTCTGTGTGCGTGGATAGGTATGCAGTGTTACGTATGACACAGCCAGTTTCGAAAGTGTGAGTCTTTGATTGCTGCCGTTCGGCCATCGTTGTGAGAAGTCTGAATGAACTCGGCTCAGAAGAGATGTCTGAGGCTGGGCTCTTGGTAGATACACATGTGTGTCATTCGTGACTAGACTGACACACTTTTAATTGACAAGATGTTGCAAGGGATAGAACTTAATTGAAGGGTGTTTTGAATAAAGTATAATACATGACTGGAAACAGTATAAAATACAAGCTATATTGGAGTCACCAGTGCCTGGTAACATACCTCTGGCTTAAAAAAAAAAAAAAAAAAAGGTTGTTCCAATGCATTCCTTTTCTTGTACAACAAATTGGACCACTCTGAGTATAAACGGGTTTTCTATAGCCAAGTTTTCCATCAATTCAGAATAGTTTTCCGCAGGTTAAAATAGATGGTGTTTCAGAAATGGGAATTACAATGGCAGTGCCATCTGCCCCTCTGTTAAAGCAGGAATGTGACCTTCGGAAGATGATTGTATTGGTCAACTTGCTGTGTGTGTGTGTGTGTGTGTGTGTGTGTGTGTGAGTGTGTGTGACAGGCTGTCTCCTTCCTCCTAGAAATTGGATCAGAGAGGGTGGCCTGGATCCAGCAGGGAGCAAAGCTTGAAGCCCCTTCCCATAGCTTACCTGGAGCCCCCTCCCCTCATGAACCCAAATTACTTAAAAGTCAATGTACAAGTTTGAGGTAGCATTTACCTGAAAGGCCTGAAAACAGGCAAGGAGCCATTCCAGCAAAGGAGGTAGACCTGTGTGTGAGTGTGCGTGTGTGCGTGCACGCGCATGTGAGTGAGTGTGTGAGTGTGCATGTGTGTGTGGCCTGAGGAGAGATGCACGCAGTGGAAGGGAGGTGTACTGCCCAAAGCCCTGTATGGCCGCTTTCCTCATAACTGAGGGAGATGCGGGAGGTTGACAGGGAGTGTTCTGGGTTTTTAAAGGATATACTGAGTGTCAAGTATGCTGTCACTAAATTTATGGTGATTCGTTGTGGGATTGACATGTGATAAACCTCAATTACTTTATCACTAATGTGTTCAAAATACTTTTTTTCTCATCTACTATCTTCTCATGCCCTTGAATGAAATCTCACGTATTGCAGGGAGCATTTAGTGATTACAGGGAAACCTGTCTGTCACTGGTCCTCTCTTCTATCTCCTTTGAAACACATGAGTACATGTGTGCATCTAAGTACATGTATGCTCCATAACAAACATGAGCACATGTGTGTGCCCATAAACATACATGAGTACATGTGTGCACCCATAACACACATGAGCACATGCACGTGCCCATAAACATACATGAGTACATGTGTGCACCCATAAACATCCTCAAGGAGTACCTTCCTACAATGCTGTAGCTTGGTGAACTGTATGCAGAGTAATGCTTCTGGCGGGGCTGGAAAGATGCCTCGCTTGATAAAGAACATGACACACGCACACAAGAACCCAAATTCAGTCCCCTAGAATTGATATGAAAAAAGCTGGGCTTGTACCCCAGATGTGGCGTGTAACACGGAGTCTCCTTGGGGCTTAATGGCTGGCTTAGCCTCGCCAAATCAGCAGACTATTTTTATCTCTTGAAATAAGGCAGAAAAGGAGTCAAGGAAGGTGGCCAACATTAGCCTGTCACCTTCACACACGGGCACACATACGTACACGCACTCCTGCAAACGTGTTCAGTTCACACAGACTCTGCGCGCAAATGTGTGTGATTAGACTGTGTTGGCCTCGGTGAATAGAGATCTTCCTTGTAGCCAGGTCTGTACATTTTTCCAAGAGCATTTATAGTTGAGCCTATGGAAAGTTAGCCCATCATAGCTCACGAGGTGCAGCCCACCCTATAAGGGACCGTAAACATATGTCACGTGTACGTCTCACGCCTGTGGTCATCTGCAGCTCTTCCTAACAAGCAGAGCACCATCTGCTGTGCACGTCAAGTATGCTTGCTTCCAGTCATCCGCATGCTTGCTTTCTCAGAGGGACCTATCTCGCCGTAGGTTTCTCTCCCACTTCTGCTTACCCGAGAAATCTTAGCAGGGAAGAGTCCCCTCCTACTTCGCTCTTACTGTCCTCAGGACCATTCACAGGAACCTGATGGTGTCTGAGCACTGATTTTGTTTTCCTCAAAGACTCGACTTTCAGTGTTATGACAAAGTTAGGCCGTGCTGATAGGGCCTTCTCCCTGTCTGAGGGAAGCCACGAGTTGAGGAATCGACTGCCCAGTGACCTCTGAACCCCAAGGCTCTGGCTGAATTGCTAGCTTTTAGCTTTTACGCCTGGCTGTTTTCTTTCCTCTGCCAATTAGTGGTCCAGCTGGGTCTTCTGTTTGATTCACTTGCTGTGTTTCTCCTCCTGCGTCCTACGGTTTCTCCGTGTTCCTCTCGCAAAGCTAGTGATGGGTCTGCCTTCCCTGGCCCGTGCTCTGCCCCACAGTCCCCCCATGAGTCTTCCTGAATTTGTGTTCAAGCTGCCTGTCACTGTCACTTGATAATGACATACTTACCGTCCAAACTGGTAGAATATTAGGAGTCGCTTGACAGGCTGAAAGATTTGGAAAGACTCAATAAGGACGTCTGTCAGACTAGGTGTGGTGCTGTACACCCATAACCTCAGCCCTTGGGAGGCCAAGGAGGTAGAGCTCCAAGTTCAACACTCCCCCGGCTACCTAGCTAGACTTTGACTACAACCCTCCCCCATCCCCAATTAGACATTCGCCCCCCCCCCACACACACACACTGCTTGTAAATTTGGTTTGGGTGGTGTCATAGTTACTATGCTATTTCAGTGAAGAAACACTGGCCAAGCTAGCGTATAGAAGGGGACATTTAACTGGGGGCTGGCTTACAGTTCCGGCTGTTCAGTCCATGGTCATCACGGCGGCGGGGATATGGCAGCATGCGGGCAGACATGGTGCTGGAGAAGGAGCTCAGAGCTCCCATCTGATCTTAAAGTTGAGGCAGAGAAAGGCTGAGCCTGGCGTGTGATTTTGAAACCTCAAAGCCCGCCCCTGCAGTGACACACTTCCTCCCAGTCTGTCCTACGTAATCCACCAACTGGGAACCAAACATTCCAGTATAAGAACCCGTGGGGTTATTCGCACACACTTAAAACGCACACTGGGGATGGGAAACGGGGGTGTGTTGGAGGGGTACGTGAAGACCCAGTGCAAAGAGCTTCCCAGTGTCTTACAAGTTGTACAAGACCCGTCATACACAAGACGACTCAGGAGGCAGAGACAGGCAGATCTCTGTGAGTTCAAGGCCACCCTGGTTCTAGACCAAGCCTGTACACGTTTTTAAGTTAAAGCAAAGCTTCAAGGGTTTTATTATTTGTGAGTTGGCCTTCGTTCTTTGGTCATAGCTTCTGGGATTCCTCTGGGAATTGGACCCCAGAAAGTGGAGAAGGCACGCGTGGCAGGAGGTACAGTGCAAGGGATATTTGCAGGGAGACCATGGTATGGAAGAATAGCACAGGGTATCGACATAAAACTTCAGAGGAGACAGTGGGCACAGAGGGACCGGATCTCGGAGAGGCACGTGTCTTAGGTGACTCTGTAGTGGTAGGCTGAGCACTCAAAGGCAGGATGGTCCCACCACAGACAGGCTGGAGAGGTCACTGATTCAGACCACTCCCACATGGGGCAGATACATAAGAATGTCATGGGTAAAATGCACCCGTCCCTGACTAGCAAGTCTGCACTGCAGGACAGTTCATCTCTCAGGTATATGTCAGTCACAAGGCATTAAAAAAGTGAATGAATGAATGAGTGAGTGAGTGAGTGAGTGAGTGAGTGAGTGAGTGAGTGAGTGAAGAATAAAAAGGTTCTAGGGTGTCCTGGGATGGCCTTGAACTCTCTTGCACTTGTGTTCCTCTTGTCTTCCCCTCACGAGGGCTGGGATTAGGAGATCTGTGCTACCATGCAGTTTCCACGGTGCTGGGTGTTGGACCTAGGGCTCTCTGCACGTCCGCTCTGGCCCCATCACAGTGGCTGGGTAAACGGGAGCTGATCTCAGCTCTCGGTAACGAGGAGAGACGGTTTAAAAAGCTAATGCATGCCTTCTCCTTCGTGTCTTCCAACCTGTGACCGCCACGTCGGGCAGCGAGCTTGGTTCTTCAGTTTTCGTGGTGTGAGGGTTGAGCGCGCTACCGTGTGGCTCTGTAGGGGACAGGGTGGCGCTTAGAGAAGCTTAAGGTTCAGGTATGATGTACGGCAGACCCGGGGTGCAGAGAAACTCCCTTCCCCTCTCACATATAAGCTCTTCGGTTTACCTCCTGTTTCCTCACAACGCCACATACTATCCAGCCATCGTCACAAAAGATGACGGAAGAACCTACTTTGTACGGATTGCAGTAAAGACAAATTACCAGCATTTCAGTATGATTGTGTTGCTTTAGTTTAGCCGTGTTTGGGAGGAAAGCTTTCAATGCCTTGTACAGGCTGAACCTGGCTCTGAACGCCTGGTCTGGAATGGCTTTTCTGCCTCAGATTCTCAAGTGGGTAGATAGAGGGGCAGACAGACAGATCTTTTCCCATCATGTCTGACTGAACAGCCCCATCCCCGGGGACTGGAAATGTAACTCAGAGCTGAGCAACCACGGAGCTACATACATCTCAGTGACACTTCCACACAATTTGTCAAGTGGTAAAGGCAACGCTTTTTAAAAACCGACTTCATTTCTTTCTAAGCGAGAGGAATAGCTTGATAATGGTAATCATGTCATTTTCTGTGTGACACACACCAGGCACGTGAATACCACGATGGGAGCGTGTATTGCAGATGCTCGGTTTTCTTGACCCTGGCCTGGTGACTTTAGTGGCTGTTTCCCATTCAGTTCCATACTGGCCAGTCTGCCAGTGCCCATGGTGTTCAGAAGAGACCATTGAGCAGTAAACAGTTCATGTTAATGTAATTACCACACTGTTTCTGAGGCCTCTGCGGTCCTCGCTGGCATGGAGGAAAGTGTCTCACTTATCTGGAATTCTGGCAGCTAACATCCTCTCTTCCAATCTTCCCGCTAACAAAACAGTTGGAAATGAAGCTGTGGGGCATGGAATAGCACTCGGTATGTTAGGAGAGTTTTGAGAGGGGGGGGGGAGGATTTTTTTTCTGAGGATGCAAACTTGCATGCAGCTGCCTTCTGCAAAATGCTGTCGCTGATTGAGGAGAACTGCATTGCAAAACCTTTCTTCTTTCGCCAACCTCACACCCCTCATCAAAAAAAAAAAAAAAAAAAAAAAAAGGCCACCAGCTTGACTGAGCTTAAATAACTGACTTTTCATACCCTTTCACGGCACACAAAGGGCTAATCCTGGGCTACTTGAGCCACCGATGCAGGCAGTGGTGGGGACCACACCGAACGTGTCACCCCCTCCTCCCTGCACACAGAACTCATGTCCTCGGTCGCCTCTTCCTGGGGCGGAGAGGGGAGGGCTGAGAAGAGACTGCTGCATCTGGTCATGGGGAGCAAAGCCGTCCTAAGACTTGGGGATAATAGGCTGGGTCGCCCGCTTTCGCAGACGCACGGATTTGTCTGGCTCCCACTGACCCTCGCCTCGCTTTGTGTGGGGGATGTCAGGGGAAGTGTGTAGAAGGCACACCACACGACGACTTCGTCATTTGGAGATGTCTGCGGTTTGTCCACCACCCTGCGCCCCCCTCCCACCTTCAAATCCCCCTCAGACAAAGGGCCCTGTCAGTGCCATTGCTCTGAGCTCATTTCACAGACCTCTGTCTTGAAAAGTAAACCCATCCATTTTAAGGGAAGCACAGTGCGTCTCCTGCTTCCGGAAATCAACAAAAGAGTTTTCACTCGGTGCATTTGCCAGGAGGGAGCAGCCTGAAGATGCCAGCCTCGGAGACAAACACTTGTGCCAGCTGCCTGGCTGAAGCGGGTCCCCTGGTTGTAGACAGGCACGTTGAGCGTAGAGGGCACTGGAAATGTTGGCCAACACTTGACCCGTGGGTGAAAGGATTCACACAGCACCCCAGCCTGCTGTTCCTGGACCTCCCTTTCCTTCTTTAACGAAGGGGCAGATGGTTGGTTAGCACACTTGGGAGTGTGAGGACAATCCCTAGGGACCCTGCCAGCCTCGTAGGTTGGCAACTGATGTCCCGGTTTGTCCCAGCTTGTGAGCCCCTAGAGATAAGGGTTGTAGATGCGTAAGGAGGTAATTAATACCGAAGGATCTCATTCTTACCGAGCCTGGTGGCATTCTACCAGAGCAGGAAACTATGCACCCTGGCATGGCTGGTGGGGTGTGTGGCCTCCGCTCAGGGGTCTTGGGCACCCGTTTACTTGAAGGAGGCCTGCATATACTGCTGTCCGTGAATGCATTCATTTTCCGCTGTTTTGTTTTTCTGGTGCATGCTCAGAATGAGATAAGAAAAGCTTGGCCTGGTGAACTTGTTGCTGTTTTACTAAAATCGCGCTTCTATCATACAGTCTTTTACTTACTGCGTGTGTGTCCGTGCTCAAGTCAGGGGACTCACGGGAGTTGGTTCTTTCTTCTGCCACATACCCCCCCCCCAGATTAAACTCATGACGTCAGGCTTGGCCGCACACATCTCATCACCTCAGCCTTTCCATTGTATGTATGCTGTACCTTTTTAATTCTATCTGGAACGTGGCTCGCCATCATAAGTACTGTCTTGGAGTTTCTGCTAGTCCTCTCTGTCTGGCACCTGATGAGTGCTTGCTGGGTGTCCAAACTCAGCCTTGAAGGAGATGGTGCAGCTCCCGCCTCATGGCGGAAGCTTCCGGCTCTGAGGGAATTATGGCCCGGGGCTCAGGAGCTATTTGTCCTGAGGCATACACTGATTTCAGTCTTTCCTACCGCCCTGCGTGCATGGGAAAAGAACGCATTCTGGGCCCTGCGGCTCTATGCATTTTCTAGCACGTGTCCACGCATACGTGCGGATGGCATGTCTAGTGGTATGGGTTTCCTTCCTACTCTGTCCGTATTCTCACCTAGGTGTAGCTTGGCTACAGTAAGATAAGCATTCCCCTTTAGCTCACAGATATTAATAATCACGCGCATCCCCGTAACCCACCTCAAGTGAGAAGAGGGCCGTCACGGCACTCCAGACAGTTTTGCTGGGCCCTCTGCAGCCAGAATCTCATCTGACGCCACCCTGGCATTTCTGACAGCTCGTATTCTTGTGCTAGATACATGGCGTAGATGCCGTTGGTTTTCTGTGGCTGAGTTGTTTTTTTTTTTTCATGGGGTTCTTATTTCCCTGAGCTGTTCATTGATTAGTTTTGTTCATTCATGTATTCTTCCTCTGTCCCTTCTGACTTCCTCCCACCCTGTCCCCTGTGTTAGAGGAGAACACACTTTGTTCATCTGTTGATTGATGGACATTTGGATTGCTGTCAAGTTTTAAGAACAACTCTTCTTGTACCAGTATTCATGTGCACATATATTCTCGTTGCTTTGAGATAAAATACCTCGAGTGGAATTTCTGTGTTATCAGGTAGTTATATGTTTACTAAAAGAAAGAAAAAAACCCCGGACCAGAGTTGCAGGCGGCTCAGGCCAGTTTCTGGAAACCAAACCCCAGACCTCCTTAAAAGCGGGAAAGCAGGAAGTGCTCTTAACCACTGAGCCATCTCTCCGGCCCCTGACCTTTTTTTTTTTTTTTTCTTTTTCACTGATGAAATATTTTCCTTTGTGAGATCTTGAATTAAAAGCTTTGGTGTTCACAGTGGCAGTGACAGCATTTTTGTTCAGCATGTTTTTTGTTACATAATCTTATTTTTTAACTTGTATCCAAAGTGTGGTCTGTAGGTTGAAGCCTGGAGTTTGAAGTGAGCTGGGAAAGGTCAAAAGGGAACTTTTCAATCAGTAAACAGATTATAACCCACAAGCCATTCTTGTCAACGCTGCTAGCTTTGACTTAGAGTACAGCGCCAAGAGACCAGTGACACGGGGCCCAGAGCTGCTGTGAACCTGAACCAGTCACATCAGCCAGCCGGCAAGTGGACAGACGGACGGACGGACGGATGGATGGAGCAATGACTTTCTGCCACCCTAAAAGCTCCGTCTTAGAGAGACTTGTGTAGAATGCCACATACAAACCAGACGTGCCAGTGTGCCTCAGCGGCCTGCCTTCATAGAAATGGCAGCTAGCAGAGGTCAGGAGATAGGTGTTACAGAGGCCCCAACCGTGGGCGGGCTCTGTAATAACAGACGTTAGACCTGGGAGCCGGAGCTGACAGCACGCAGGGCGCAGTTTTGGGTGTATTTGTCCCTACGCATGGACTTCAGACGCAGCTTCTAAGGCACAGGGGCTCGCACGCAAAGCTTTCAGAGCTTCCCCTTTGCTTGGGCGCGTCCAGTAACTGCAGGGTGATGAATCTAACCCGAGCAATATTCTGAATTACGTGTTTAACACTTTCCAAAGTCTGTGCGCTGTTCAAACTTTTAATGCCGTCCGAGAACCCTGTGTTGCCCAGCAGCACACTTTGGTCTTCTATTTTTTTCACTCCCAGATCAATTTCTTTTATCTCACAAGTTCCCAAAATAGTAGGTGAAGGCTCCGTTTTAAACACCGGTAAACACCGGTAAACAGCTCAGTGATCAAATCACAGCCATCGCGTTTTTGCCCCATGCTGAATCAGCGGGAGATCTTGCCCAGAAGTGAAGCCCGATTGCTACCTGCACTTGAGATTTACCTTCCACAGACTCATGGGAACGGAAGGCAGTCCGGGCATTGTGCACTCACTCTGCAGTCGCACTGACCGCAGAACTCAAAGCTCTCCGGTTGCTCCGACGTGTGAGAAATTTGATCCCGGTTTTATTTTTAATACGGTAAACAGATAGCAAAAGAGTACCATGTGCTGATTAAGTAGCACCATGAGTAAATTTGTAACTTTACTCTGTGCCTGAGACAGGTATGAGACAGCATTCAAATAAGGATCGGAGCGAGCCAGAAGTATAGATGGCATGATGGTTCGGATCAAATTAGACTCCAGTTTTACGACTGTTTATAGGAAACATACTCTTTGGCACACGCATCCTATAGACCAGCAGCAACAGAGACCCGTGGGGTTACGTTTAAAGTGAACTGTGGGTAGATGCCTAGGAACATCCCCAGAAGGAAAGCAGTGAAGATAAGTCCCAAAGACCCAAACAGGTCCGTGTGTTAAAACGTGTTTCTGTGAAGGGAGTACCTTTACAATCTGTATTATTCAAATGTGGTATTCTAAAGGAAACTCACGTATCTTTTGTTCTAGTTTTATTTATTTGCTTTTAGAGGCAGAGTCTGTGCAGCCCAGGCTGGCCTGAAGCAACATTGTAGCCCAGGCTAGCCCCAGACTCATGGCGTTCCTACGGTCTAACCTCCAAGGGTTGAAGTTACTGTTAAGTGCTACCTTAAAGTAAATCCTTCTGAGGGATTCGGTGGGGTTTACCACTGTTGCGCTCAGGCACACAAAATGTAAAGCAGCCAACTTTCATTTTGTGCTCAGAGATTTTACGTATTTGGTAGGATTACGTTCACTCCTTTTTCTGTAATCCACTTTGGAGGATTTAAGGTAATTTATCCTATAAAATTTTATATTTTAACTTAAATAACATTTGCCCAATTATCAAGAATCAGTATACTGTGTCAGCAAGCACCTTTGAACTTTTTAGACGTTGGCTCTGTTTCCTGAGCTCCGCAGGGTGTTAGTCTCTCACCGCTGGGGCCAAGGACCAGTCGCCGAGCAGGAGGCTGGTATAACCCTAAGAAAGCCAGTGAAGCTTAAGAATGCGGATAAAGGGGCTGTGTGTTTGTGCTTTAACAAATAACGCTTGCCTGATGATCAGAGTGCAGAGCTAGCCACTAAGGAGCCATGGCAGTGGAGGGGCACACCTTTAATCCCAGCCCTCGGAGACAGAGGCAGGCGGATCTCTGTGAGTTCAAGGCCGGCCTGGGCTACACGAGCTTGATCCAGTCTAAAAGAGAAGCTGAGCCAGGCGGTGGTGGCTTGACACACCTTTAATCCCAGCATGAGGGAGGTGGAGATGGAGAGATAGAGCTGGGTGGAGAGAGAAATTTAAGGCAGGAGGAGGCAGGAGCCCAGAGCATTCAGTCTGCGGTTTCGTGGAGACAGGATTAAGTCTGAGGATTCAGAGGGACAAGATTGCCCCTTTGATCTGAGGATTCCATAGAGGTAAGAACTAGGAAGGGGCTGGCTGTTCTGCTTCTCTAGTCTTCCAGCATTAACTGCTAGCCATATCTGACTCAGTGTTTTTATTATTAAGACCAATTAGAATTCGCACTACAGAAAAATAATGAAATAGTATATTTTCATACTTAATTTCAATATGAATCTTTGTTCCTGAGAGCGCGCGCGCGCACACACCCTCCAGTATGTGTATGAGAATGAGTGAGTGAGTGTGTGAGTGTGTGTGTGAGTGTGTGTGAGGGTGTGTGTGTGAGTGTGTGTGAGAGTGTGTGTGTGAGTGTGTGTGAGTGTGTGTGAGAGTGTGAGTGTGAGTGTGTGAGTGAGTGTGTGTGAGTGTGTGTGAGTGTGAGTGTGTGAGTGAGTGTGTGTGAGTGTGTGTGAGTGTGAGTGTGTGAGTGAGTGTGAGTGTGTGAGTATGTATGTGTGAGTGCGTGTGAGTGTGTGAGTGTGTGTGAGTATGTGTGTGTGAGTGTGTGTGTGTGAGTGTGTGAGTGTGTGTGAGAGGGTGTGTGTGAGTATGTGTGTGAGTATGTGTGAGTATGTGTGTGTGAGTGTGAGAGTGTGTGTGTGAGTGTGTGTGTGTGAGTGTGAGAGTGTGTGTGTGAGTGTGTGTGTGTGAGTGTGTGTGTGAGTGTGTGAGTTTGTGTGTGAGTATGTGTGTGTGTGTGTGTGAGTGTGTGTGTGAGTGTGTGTGAGTGAGTGTGTGTGAGTGTGTGTGAGTGTGTGTGTGAGTGTGTGTGTGTGTGAGTGTGTGTGTGAGTGTGTGTGTGTGTGTGAGTGTGTGTGTGCGTACAGACCAGCAGTCTCACACTGATGAAGCAGACCCCAGGAATCCACCCCTGTCCCCACCTTGTTAGCCCTAGGATTACAGGCACGCACACCACACCAGGCTTTTAGCGTAGTTGTTGGGGAAGCTGGGCTTAGGTCCTGTGCTTTATTGGCTGTGCTAATGGTGGTGTCAAAAGAAGAAATCTAAAGCATTCAGGGCTGGGGTAGGCATGTTAATAGCATGTTAACAGTAGCATGGTGCTCTTTGAGAAGCAAATCTTCTTGCTAAGCACAGCCTGCCTGTCTGTGTTTGCCATCCTAGACCCTGTTACTCGTAGTAAGTGTGATAGCTGTGGCAGCTGCAGTGATCCCCTGGATTATAATACCCTTGGTCCCGCTCGCCATCATCTTCTTGGTTCTTCGGAGATATTTCTTAGAAACGTCGAGGGATGTCAAGCGCCTGGAGTCCACAAGTGAGTACCGAGGGCCTTGGGTGGGTGTGGTAAGTGCGTCACGCTTCTGTAGTAAAGGAGAAGTGTGGTCGAGAAGACTCGTGACTTTCTACAGACTTCGTGCTCCAATAGTTCTCAGCCCGTGAGTACTGACTCAGCAGTTGGACGTGGCTACGACAGCCATCAAGGATCACTGTGGCCCTTACGTGGTGCTGAGCAGGTGACTTCCCAAGTGTGGCTGTGCTGAGAAAGGGGCAGATCCAGACTAGGACTCTCCCCTGTCGCTCACCACGTACCTCCTCGCACGCACACACGGGCAGAGAAGGCACATAAGACGTGTTTTCTGATAAGTCACACATCTCCGCATGGGTCAGAGCTAACTCTGACTGAAGTCATCAGGGAAGTTCTTTATTTCTGGAAAGCTCCGGAAGTGACAGGGGAACAGATTACAGGAAATTGGGGAGGGTGTTTCGAACTGTACTCGTGTGCCAGAGGTCATGGACGTGAAAAGCGTGTTTGTGCCCATCCCTGATAACGGGCTGTAGTTGCTGACTCTTTGGAGACGCAAGCATTGGCACTTCTCTTAGTTCCCGGGCTGGTGGGGCAGCACTTGGTGGGAGGCTGCCCAGACTCATCCGTTTTGGATGGCAGCAACAGGGACACAGTCAAAATGCGTTTAGTCTGTTGCTCCATTTAACTCCGTAGTCCGGGAGAAGAAGGCAAATGTCTCTGTAGGTGAGCACAGAAGATGAACTGATCAAAGTGTGTCTCATTCTGAATGCTCCAACATGCTTCATTATTCTTAAGTCATATACACAGAATTCTTACTTTTAAAAATACATAAGGACAGTAGCCAAAAATAAAGGAATCATCTTTTTAAAAAAATTGTTATTTATTTATGTGGATGCATGTGTGTCTACACGTGTGTGTGTTCTTGGAGGCCAGAAGAGGGTGTTGGATCCCCTGGAACTAGTTACAGATGGCTGTTAGCTGCGAGGTGTACGTGCTAGAAACACAACTTGTGTCCTGTGCACAAGTGGCAGACAGTCTTAAGCACCGGAGCCATCATTAATCCATCCCCCAAAAGGAGGCATCTGTACCAGAAAATGCCCGTGATGATAATAGGATTTAACGGAAGCTCAACTTCCTGAAAGCTGAGCCAGGACGGGTTGAATGATATGGCTATAAGTTCATCAGGACAAAGGGCCTTCTTCAAGACCTCATGACCTAATGTGTAAATAAACTCTAAAGACATCTATCGTAACTGTAAAATATTGTTAGTGCTGGGGCTCAGAGACGTCAGAGAGGAAAGGGTTGGCTGCTGACCGACCCTCCCTGTGCACCTCCGTGCCTGCCACCCGCAGTGTGAACGTATTCTGAGAAAGGCCGGTCATCCCAAGATAACGTCTTGGCATAGACTTTTGTTGGTGGCGAGGAACACTGAGCCTTTCCCTTCCCCATAGGGCTCCCGGGCTTGATGGCCAAGACGTTCCTTGACTAGAAATTCTCCTGGCTTTGTCTGGGTCTCTGATGGATCCTTGAGGTTTGCAGCACCCTAGCTGGCCGCAACACTAAGTTAGCGAGAACCAGATGGACCGGCCCTTGTTTTCTGTCTGAGTGCAGGTCTGTGTTTGTGTGGCCAACGCCACAGCTGACCGGAAGCTGCCCGTTTGCTTTGGGATCCTGGCGCCTCAGCAAGGTTTTAGAACCCCAGGGTTTATTTTTAGATAGCACTTGCTAACTTCTCTGGGACCATAGATGGGCTTAGTGAGATTTTTATCGCACTGCCTTTATTTTATTATTATTATTATTATTTCTTTAGTGAAAGCAAACATTACAATGGCCAGTGGGAGAGAATTGCATAAAGCCACAACAGTACTGGGATGTAGATCTCAAGCTGAGCCTGCCATTTAGTAAGGCCTAGATTGTGAGGGCCTATGCCATTTCCGACAGGGTGCTGTGATCCATTAGCGATGCCTGCCGTGGGCGCCAGCTAGCAGAATACTAACCTGTGCTAGCAGAATATTAACCTGTGACACCTATTTTTAGAACATAGATCCTGGAGTCTGATCTTTTAAATAAGAGTTCCATGTCAGAATCTCAGGAATATCGTTCAAGTTGAGATGCTTAATAAGAAGCCCAGTAATGGAGATGCCTGTTAGACATTAGCTGAGTAAGACTTGGGAGTTTTCCGGGTGTCAAAGTCTAGGGAAAAATACATCGGGCGATGCGTGTAGTGTGGTTCACTCGGATTACCGTTCTTTTGAGACCCTGGCTCAGATTCTGTGCACTGGAAATCAGAGTAGTGTCTGGCGACGTGGGTACCTGCAGTGTGGGCTTTCCTCTGTGACAGCTTCCAGCACCCGCCCTGTAGGGTTCTTATTGCCTGAGGCAATGCCTAGACATCTTCGCTAGCCGCTACCGGAGGCAGCACGAGGAATCCAAAGCTGTAGTGATGTGTCTCCCACAGCACTTAATGACATCCTGCAGGTACCCTGGCAGGGCAGGAATGCGGCCTGCGTTTGCCTCCCATGCCTTTTCCCTGAGAAGACAGGTAACCCCTTAGGTTGTGTCCCAGAGAGGCCTCAGGGACGTGCCACAGTATTGTGAAGTGTGGGCTTCTGTCCGCCTGAAATTGCTGAGGAGTGCCACCAGTGTCGTGTCGTAGTCTGTTTGAGGGTGTCCTTGCACTGATGAGGGAGAGCACAGGATGGCCCTGTAGCGTGCCAGGCCAGTCGAGTGTGTCGGCCACTTGTCTTTGCAGTGGTTTACCCGGCTGGCACTGCGCATAGCCCCGAGCAGATAAAGCGGGCGGGCGGAGGAAACAGTGTTTAGTGCCCGGGTTCCCGCACTGCGCCGTGAGCTCTCGGGGAGCGTGCTGAGGTGGCTGGGAGGGTAACAGGGCTTGCCCCCTCCCATGCTGGAGCCCACATAAAGGGGGAAGTGAAGCAAACGCCCATGAAATTGGCCTGTGACCTCGGCAGGCATGCCGCGGGACATGCGTGCCACCTCCTGCCCACTAACTTCTTTTTAGAAAAGAACTCTTACAGAAATTGAGCTTGGCTTTTCTGGTGCTCAAGGCTGAAGGTGGTACCTAAATTCTAAAAGGGACCTGTCCTTAGCCCCAGCCACGGAGGCCCAGTGGCGACAGATCTAATAAGAAAGGCGAGGATGTGCAGACCTGAGTGACAGCCCTGTGTTCCTTGTCTCCACAGCCCGGAGCCCCGTATTCTCCCACCTGTCGTCTTCCCTTCAGGGGCTCTGGACCATACGGGCGTACAAAGCTGAGGAGCGGTTCCAGGAGCTGTTTGACGCACACCAAGACTTGCATTCGGGTCTGTACATTTCTGGGAGCGGTTTCAAAAGCTGGCATCCGCCGTCCTCTCGGGCTTGATGCCTGTAGGGGATTGGCGCTGTGGCTGCCACCTCTGCCTGCTCCTGGACTCATGCCTTCTCCATCTGCTCGTGGACTCCGAACCCTCTCAGTCTCTCCTCGTGTCTGGCTTTCGTCTGATGGCCTTGCCCAATCCTTCCACTGTCTGTTCGGGGCCTTGGTCAGCAGACATGTTTTGCAAAAGGCTCCCCGCCAAATGTTTCCTACAGTGAGCTCTGTCTTGTCCCTGCTGCAATTTCTTGCTTTGCTGGTACCGAAAACTTGGTTTCACATCCATGGACCATAGATGCTAACCATCAGCTGGTGTTCTGGGCCCATGGACCATAGATGCTAACCATCAGCTGGTGTTCTGGGCCCATGGACCATAGATGCTAACCATCAGCTGGTGTTCTGGGCCCATGGACCATAGATGCTAACCATTATCCAGTTGATGCACACAGGGTATCAGATATGACTGATGGCCGCCACCCACTTATTATTTTGTGTGAGCTCTTCCCTCCCAGAATTCCCCTCAAGTCTGTTTTGATGACTCGGGGGCACTTTAAAAACTTGATGAGGCTCCTTTTAGCACACCAGTCATTTAGATATGGCCCCTAAGCTCTGTCCCATCCCCGATCCCAGTGTGTGCAGAATGTTCAAGAAAGGGAAGTAAGTGTTGGAGGCAAATCGGGAGCTGTGTCCTTTGCTGTAGAACTGGAAACAGTCAACCTATAAGCTGGTGGGCTTTATGTGATATTTGTTACCTCTTAACTGTATCTTTCAATTCTTTTTTTGCAAAGCCTCTGTGCTGTCTGGGGTGTGTGTCATGCACTGCTTTGCATTTCTTGCTTTCTAGAAGTGTTGAGTGTGCGACCATGCTGCCCTACCCTGTCTCAGCGTCTCTGCCCGTCACACTCACTGCAGTTAGTATGGTTTCTGTGCTTACTCACCGTGTTTAATACGGTTCACAAATCCAGAGGCTTGGTTCCTGTTTTTGACGACCTCGAGATGGTTTGCCGTGCGTCTGGATGCCATCTGTGCCATTTTTGTCATCGTCGTTGCCTTTGGGTCCCTGATTCTGGCAAAAAGTAAGTGCAGATGTGAATAACTATTTATGGTATGATTACAATTTATAGCTGTGTTTACAGTTATTGAATTAAACTCTTGCCACCTTGTCTAATGGTGCATTCTGTGTGGTTCTAATAAAGTGTGTTAAAGCTTTTACAACATGTCAGGGTGGGTACGGTCATGCAGTAGGACCCAGTGAGAGAGTCTGGATAAGTTCTTTTTATCTTTGTTAGGGCGAGCTGAGGTCGGTACCACGACATTCTGGAAATCGCTGATCTGGTTGGTAGCCAGGGGACGAGACCCAGGTTCCCTGTTAACATTTTGTCCAGACTGGAGCTCCATAGTTGAGCCTTGGTACTTCCTGGTTTGCTGACGTCCCTGTACACGCAACCGCAGGGAGAGATGCCGAGCAGGAAGGAACTCTGTGCTCACTGCTAGGTGGGCCCTGGAGGAGCAGGTGTTGGCACGTGTGGCATGAATTCGCCATGCCTAAGCCTCTACAATGACACCACCGAATTACAGTGTTTATTATTAGAACAATGGGAGTCGTATTTTACTTTCAAAAGTATTAACTCCTATAACACATCATCTTGTTTGCAGTGGTTTCCAACTGCGGTTATATGGGACGCAGACAGCGGGATTACGTAACAGGCTTTAAGCCATAATGACAAGCCTCAATAACAACACTGCGCCTCACACATACAATGCCCTGCCTCAAAACGTGTGTCAGTCTTACTGAGATTAATAAACTCATCTGATAGTCTTCCGAGGCATTCATGATGGGCTTCTAAAATTGCATCCTGACCTCAATCGATACATAGAAATGCGAAGATCACTTTTGTTGTATGCAGCTGGTTGGATCCTCTTGCTAAGGTAGCAGAAGGCAGCAGGCTGGGGTTACTGTTGAGACTGACTGTGGTCTGTCCTTTCTCCCTGGAAAGCATTGGATGCTGGACAAGTTGGCTTGGCCTTATCCTACGCCCTCACGCTCATGGGGATGTTCCAGTGGTCTGTGCGCCAGAGTGCCGAAGTGGAGAATATGGTAATGTTTATCTGAGAATTTCGAGCCTTTTAAAGTCCCCTTTGCCATTAAATGACATAAAAGCGATTCTTATGTAAAATATTAAAACTGTTATTTTTGCATCATAGCTGAGTTTTTTTTTTTTTTAAGGCCCCGATTCCATCTGTTTAATGTTAATGTAAAATAAAATGTATACATCTTTTTCTCTGTCTCATGTATGCTATGTCAGCAGGTTTTGGATTCAGCACAAGCTGTCTTCAAATGTAATAAATGCCTCTGTAGGAGGGAAGTTCTGAAATCTGAGAGAGGATATGGGCTAATTTCTCAGAGGCCTGTTTATTTTTGTTTCTTAATGGGAATTCCTTGTTCTTGGTAAAAGAAGAATTCAGTCTTTTGAGACTGTTTGTTTAATTAATAGCTCTCCCCCAACTCCCCCATTCCTACACGCTCATCGCCGGTTTCGGCATCTCCCTTGTGTGGAGCAGAAGGCAGGAGGCCTCAGGGTCACTGCTGGTCCTCAAAGGTAGCAGTTACCTACCTATCAGCGTGTGAATGTCTCCCTCTTCCTGCTGGAGAAAAACAGTCATGAGGTCCTTGCATTTCTCCTCTGACACAATGGAAACTGTTACAGGAAGGCTTGAAGGTGCACGTGATAATTGGTCTTGAATGAGTGGCCGTTTTGTAGCAAGAGATCATTGACTTAAGGTCATGAATTCTTGGTTTGAAAAAAGAAAGAAACCTTTCAATTTTGTATTTGTGGAAGGAGTGAGTGTGTGCTGTGTCTGTGTGTTTGAGTGAGTGTGTGTGTGTGTGTGTGTGAGTGTATTGTGTATCTGCATGTGTGTGTATGCTGTGTCTGCGTGTGTGTTTGTGAGTGTGTCTGCGTGTGTGTTTGTGAGTGTGTGTGTGTGTGTGAGTGTGTGTGTGTGTGTGTGTGTGAGTGTATTGTGTATCTGCATGTGTGTGTATGCTGTGTCTGCGTGTGTGTTTGTGAGTGTGTGTGTGTGTGTGTGTGTGAGTGTGTGTGTGTGTGAGTGTATTGTGTATCTGCATGTGTGTGTATGCTGTGTCTGCGTGTGTGTTTGTGAGTGTGTCTGCGTGTGTGTTTGTGAGTGTGTGTGTGTGTGTGTGTGAGTGTATTGTGTATCTGCATGTGTGTGTATGCTGTGTCTGCGTGTGTGTTTGTGAGTGTGTGTGTGTGTGTGTGAGTGTGTATGCTGTGTCTGTGTGTGTGTTTGTGTGTGTGTGTGTGTATGCTGTGTCTGTGTGTGTGTTTGTGTGTGTGTGTGTGTGTGTGTGTATGCTGTGTCTGCGTGTGTGTTTGTGAGTGTGTGTGTGTGTGTGTGTGAGTGTATTATGTATCTGCATGTGTGTGTATGCTGTGTGTGTGTGTGTGTTTGTGAGTGTGTGTGTGTGTGTTTGTGAGTGTGTGTGTGTGTGTGTGTGTGTGAGTGTATTGTGTATCTGCATGTGTGTGTGTGCTGTGTCTGCGTGTGTGTTTGTGAGTGTGTGTGTGTGAGTGTTGTTTGTGCATGCTGCATATGCATGCTGGAGGTTTGCATAGGGCACCCTTTTCACTTGCCCTTCACCTTGTATTTCACTGAACTGGGAGGATACCATTTCCGAAAAGCCTGGCTAGCCAGTGAGCCCTGCCGTCTGTCCGTCCGTCTGTCTGTCCGTCTGCGCCCCACAACAACTGTGTTTCAGACCCATGCTGCCATGCGTAGGCTGTGATGGGGACATCCTTCTGTACATATGTCTCTCTTATTGGTTGATGAATAAAACACTACTTGGCCAGAAGAGGCAGGGAGATAGGCGGGGCTAGGAGACGAGGAGAATGCTGGGAAATGTAGGCAGAGAGAGACGATGGCATGAGACGATGCCATGTACACATGAGGCATTCTCTGGTAAGAGAAGGCCGTGTAGAGATGCATAGATTAGTGGTTACGGGTTAATAATTAAGAGAGAGCTAGCCAGTAAGAAGCCCTAGCCATGGCCAACAGTTTAATAATTAGTATAGGGTTCGTGCGTTTATTGGGGACCTGGTGGGATAAGAAACGGCAGCAACAAGGATTCTGTTTACAGAAGTGCTGAGATCCAAACCCAGGTCTTCGTATTTGCGTGGACATCGCTTACCCCCTCAGCCGCCTCCCCAGCCCGTCCCCTTGGTTTTTACTCAGTGTTAGAAGGTTGAAGGGATTAGCTGTAGCAAGTGAAGGTTCACACGGTGGTGAGCGCAACTGTAAGTCGTAAAGGCCCTCAGTGGCCTTGCCAGACGCAAAGACCCGAGCAGCCGGGCCCAGGCGTGTGGAGGCCCGGAGTCCCCACGAGCAAGGACCCTGCTCCCTGACCCGTGTGGGTGCCTTTGTTTTCTTTCAGATGATTTCTGTGGAGAGGGTGATTGAATACACTGACCTGGAAAAGGAAGCCCCTTGGGAGTACCAGAAGCGCCCGCCCCCAGGCTGGCCCCACGAAGGGACGATTGTGTTTGACAATATGAACTTCACCTACAGCTTAGACGGACCCCTGGTACTCAAGCACCTGACGGCACTCATCAAATCCAGAGAGAAGGTGCGTTCAAGCCATCCCGTTCCCCTAGAGTCCCCTCTGGAGACTTGGGCCACGTCTGCATGCTGACTCCCCTGGGGGTCTGCCAGCAAGACCCTGATCCCCGTGGATGCAAGGCAGTCCAGGGGCCATGTGGATAGGTCTTCTTTGGAAGTGGAGCATGTGATAGGAAACTAATATTTCTTTCTTAAAAACAATCTCCACTTATTAGCATTTTCAGTTCTGAAGTGTTATGTAATAGTTTTGATATTTTTTTTTTTTTTTTTTTGTCTTGTCAAAGCATTCTTACTGTTTGAGGAGGAAACTGGTCTGGAATTTAACCTGACGAGCGTTACATATACCTGAGAGATAATGTATCTGATATCAAACGACTCATAATAATTAATCTTACCTAGTGTCATCCCTGGATCCTTGCAACTGGGGCGTCCGTGTCCGCTACGCCCCTGCTGCTTCTATTCCGCTGTTACTGAACAGACGTTTCTCTGTCGTCCCACTCCCCACTCCCTCCCTCCCCTCGCCGCCTTACCCGGCGCCCTAGCCCCTTTCCTTGGTTTCCCCCCAGGTTTGTCCAAACCCACACCCATGGGCTGCATGAGGCGCTGCACCAGAACATTATACATTTACTGAGAACGTGGACGTGTTTCCGTTTTGCAATTTTCCTTTTGTAACTCGGTTGTTTATTGTAGATGACCTCGTCCTGCCTCAGTGCCAGCAGGCTGGACACTCTGCTCCTCTTCTGCTTTACCTCCCACAGTTGACTTTCCTTCTGAAGGGTAGAAGGGATTGGTGCTCCCCTGTTGCCTCCTGTCTGGGCAAGCTATTGTTGTTGTGATGCTAGCCAGGCCCGGACGTATTCTCGGCCACCGTGGAAGCACAAGCAGGGCAGGGTGGTCCACGCTCCGGCTGCAGACAGGGTAAGGTCCAGAGCCTCGGGCGGAGTCCGTGAAGAGATTCAGCACCCGCTTGGGGGCTGTTGGGGGCATCACTGACCGATCGGCCAGCAGACACACCTATTTCAGTGGCTCTAGCGCTCATGATCTGCTGCCCCGGGCCAGGACCAGAGTAGATTCTTGGACAGACCAGACCATAACAAACCAGGCAGCAAGAAGCTCTTCACCCACATGCCACTCCAGCCTTGGCTCCCAATACCCATACACAGGGTGTCTTGGTTGTCCACCTGCTGTCCCGTCACGCTGCTGGCTGAGGCTTGCGTCTTGACTTCATTAGTGCAGGCCTTTAGCTGTGCCTTTTTTCCTCCAAGAAGCCAGGCCCGGCCCCTTAGTCTCCCCCTCCTCAGGTGCACGGTTGACAACAAGCCACTGAGGCCTTGCGGCCCCTTCTCCCACCCTCTGTTCCCCTCGGCCTCATGGAGCTTGCCCAGCCTCTCTTACACAGCACGGGGCGTGCAAGCGTCAACAGCTCCTCTGGTTCTGTGGGCCTGAAGAGTCTGCCCCTTTCCCTTCACGACCAACGCTATGCTTTGTATGGTCCCTATCCCTTCTAATGCCCTCGTATTCCAGAGCCTCCCCGTGGCTGAAGTCTGTGACCTCACGAGTCTGTAATTCTCCCCCTGAGTTCTTCTGAGGATGCCTTACAACCCTGCATTCTTACAGACTGCGTCTGCCTCTGTGGACGTCTCTTCTCTCATGCCCTCTTCTACACGCCCAGGACAGTGCCTTTGCTGTCCCTGTGCTCATTGCAGAGTCATCCGTGATGACCCAAACTTGTGAGCGCCCTACGTGTGTCCATCGAACGGATGGGAGAAGTGTGGTGGGTTACACGCCTCAGATGGCCTTCAGTCTTAAAAATTCCAGCACATTCTGTAATGTGGGCTCACCCTAAGGGCATTACGATGAGTGTAAGAAGTCGCAGGAACAGTACTGTGTGAACCCACTATAACCACGCGGGCTTGTCCAACTCAGAACCCTGAGGAGGGTAGTGGCTTCCTGATCCTGGGACCGAGGGGAGCGGGGAGTGAGGATGGGCACAGGGGTTCTTGTCTTGCATACGGAAAAGAGCCCTGGGCATGGATAGCATTTCCCCCACAATGTAGAAAGTGTATGAAATAGTTAAGATAGTTAATGTAGGTGTCAGTGTGATGAGATCTGTAGTCTCCTGGGAGACAGGCCTCTAGGCATGCCTGTGGGGGGATGTCTTACTTGGTGTATTTGAGTAAGGACACGGGTCCACTGTGGGGGCGCCATTCCCTGAGCTGGGATCTTAGACTGTGTAGGAAGGAGAAATGATGCTTGGTAGTAATCTTCACTCTGTTTCTGTGGAGGCAATGTGGCCAGTTCATGGTGAACTGGAGCCTTGGCTGCCAAAACACATCCTTTCTCTCTGTTTCTGTCAGGGTGAGTAAGACAAACACACCTGTGTATTTTGCCACAGGTTTGTCTTTTCGTGTGTATGCGTGTGTGTGTGTGTGTGTGTGTGTGTGTGTGTGTGTGTGTGTGTGTGTGTGTGTGTGTGAGGGTTATGGCACGATTTTCAGCTCTGAGTCTATACCTCCATGTCCTGGGGCTTCTGGAGGTTAGGGAATAGTCCATGCTCTTCCTTGTTCCCCCGGACACGGCATTCTGGGCTGAGGGGGTGGGGTGGGGGAGGGGGAAGGACAAACATCACATGCTCGATACCGAGGACACAGGTGACTGAGAAACAGTGTGCAGGCAGGAAGAAACCTTTAATAAAACACTCCACGAGACAACCCTGTCAACAGCCCCTGTCCTAAACGGGCGTGGGAACCCCCCCTCCCCACTCCCTTTATCTATTTATGCCTCCGTGGACTGAATCCAGGGGTTTACATGCGATAGGCAAGTGTCCTGCCGCTGTGCCATAACCCAGCCCGTGGGGTGTTAAATACTTCGCATGCTGCTCCTTTCAAACTCTCCACCAGTTTAATGGCCTAATCGCAGCTGTGATTTAATGAGCGATACCCTTGTGACATGAAAGAGTAGATGTACATCCTGGTGCCCAACGGGTGTACAAGGAGCAGCTTTAGTAAGCCACTTGGCAAGAGCCCGATCCTAATTATTTCCACGGCTTCCTTGTAGGTCTGAAGATGGGGTGGCTGACTGTGTGGGTAAAACATGGCTGCAGTTCTGATGAAAGCCAAGCCTCTCCGACAGTGTCCTGACAGCTCTGTAGGATGTTTGCTTGCTTGCAGACAGCACACTTATCAGATCTGACGTCTTCAGTTACCCTGGGAGCCACAGAAGATGAGTTGTATAACGAACTCTATTGAACAAGTTAGAAGACAGTGTATAGCCCCAGACTTGCATTCTGAGATCCTAAAACTATCCCCAAACCATAAGATTTTCTGCGATGCTAAACGGTTGGAAAGGAAGGTGAATTTGAAGGCTGAATTTTATCTCTAAAAACTCGATTTTTTGACTTGTGCCTTGCCTACCCCGCCCCAGGTATCTGTTGCCTTAGCTAATGTGCCTTTGGAGTTGCCTGCATCCAGGCAGCCGCATCGCAGCTTCCCCTCCTCCCATCTACTCCCTGACCCCCTTTCTGGGCCACCTCTTCTGTGCTAGATTCGGGCTCGGCCATAGGAATGTGCCAGCACAGCAGAAACGGAGCTGTGTCCCCTCCAGTGGGCCCTCTGGGATCTCTAGGAGTTACAGTAAAGGGGCCGTAATCACTGCTGACAGGCTCCTCGTTTCTGGAAAAACAAAAAAACAAAAATGAGATCAGTAGCAGCCCCCGCTCCAGGTCAGTGTCTAAACACTGGCTGCACTTTTCATTTAGGTGATTTTGAGGTTGATTTGATCATCCGAGAGAGCACTGGGCCATTTGAAAGCATTTTCCAGTTCTACAAGTAGATAGATTTGGGTTTGTTATCTTTTTTTTTTTTCTTGCTCAAAGCTATTACTGTGATATTACATTTTTACAGATGTGTGCTAACCTTGCTATAATGTGCGAAGGTATTAGCTTTCTACCTTCTCTCCCCTTTTACATAAGGTTTTCTCAGAGAGCCCACGTCTCTCCTGGGCAGGGAGGGATCCCACTTCCCGAGCCCCTGCCTTTACTCCCAGCTGAGCCTCCAACATCTTTTCTAGGAACACGCCGAGGCCCATGTCACACCCCTAACACACACATGCCGAGGCCCATGTCACACCCCTAACACACACGTGCCGAGGCCCATGTCACACCCCTAACACACACATGCCGAGGCCCATGTCACACCCCTAACACACACGTGCCGAGGCCCATGTCACACCCCTAACACACACATGCCGGGGCACATGTCACACCCCTAACACACACGTGCCGGGGCACATGTCACACCCCTAACACACACATGCCGAGGCACATGTCACACCCCTAACACACACATGCCGAGGCCCATGTCACACCCCTAACACACACATGCCGGGGCACATGTCACACCCCTAACCCCTAACACACACGTGCCGAGGCTCATGTCACACCCCTAACACACATGTCACACCCCTAACACACACATGCCGAGGCCCATGTCACACCCCTAACACACACATGCCGGGGCACATGTCACACCCCTAACCCCTAACACACACGTGCCGAGGCTCATGTCACACCCCTAACACACATGTCACACCCCTAACACACACATGCCGAGGCCCATGTCACACCCCTAACACACACGTGCCGAGGCCCATGTCACACCCCTAACACACATGTCACACCCCTAACACACACATGCCGAGGCCCATGTCACACCCCTAACACACACGTGCCGAGGCCCATGTCACACCCCTAACACACACGTGCCCACAGGCTCGGGTCTACCCAATAGATTCACAGGTTCTTAACAACCTTCAATGTTCTGATTTGCAAAATCAGGAGTCATGGGGCCCCACCTTTGCAAGCACAGAGACCAACACAGTAAGTTTGTGATCAGATTTGGCTGTCATTATCCAGGAGTGAGGTGACTCGGCCACTTACGGTACGTGGAAGTGAGAGGCTGTCCCTTTTACTGTCCCAGTCATGAGTGTGGGGCTTTCCTGCCAGGTCTGTCCTCTCTGGCCTGCACTCTGGGAACATCAGCATCTTGGAACTAATTTCAGAAATCTCTCAAGCTGGGATGAACTCTTAACTCTCTGTGGAATTTCTCTTGTCTTGGAACGTGGCAGGAAAATGCAGCTGCATACAGGAGAATCCAGTGCAGTCCTGAACAAATGATCCTGGACTTACTTGAAGCTAGTTGGTCACCGAGTTTGTGGATCCTTAAAGGGAAGGCATGGGGGAATCTGTTAGGAGTGGAGATGGCCACATGAGGGACAGAGGGAGCGTTTGGTGGTATTCAGCATTTGAAAACCCCGGGATATCAGCAGATAGAAATGTGTGTGGAAGGCACCTGGATAGGAGTGATCACACTTACACACTTATTCCTACCTGCCAGGCGGGTGCTACCCAAGTGTGTCACACACAGGTTCTTGAGCAGGAACCCTGCCGAAGAGCCCGTGGGGCTAAGAGTGGACAAGTTGGTCAGGAGTGTCATATAGAGGTTTCCTGGATGGGACCCCAGGAGCAGAGGTGGCATCTGGGAGGAGTGTACTGGCAGAGCCTGGCAAAGACAGGAGTCAGGACGCCAGGGAGACAGATGGAGAATGTGGGTCTCCTTTGAGGATGATGCTAATTAGAAGAAAGCTGGAACATCTGGCTGGGGATGCACCAGGCAGTGGGTACCCGTGGAGCCCCAGATCCCGCTCCTGGAGGCCGGGCTCAGCATCTTCTTTTGAAGTGCATATACCTACCTGTTGCTCAGTGGTTCTGTGCCTCGGATTTCATTTTAGGGAAATAATTAAGGTTGTTTGGAAAAGCATAGCCCCGAGGATATTTGACATGAAGCCGTTCATAACAGCAGAGTATTTTGTCAACAGCTGAAACATCCACACGTAAGGGATTTATCAAATAAATAATCACGTGCACTGCATTTCGTGTGCCTTAAATGTTTACATGAAATAGTAAGTGAGCACAACATTGTTTAAACGAGTCTGTGTCTTCGGAACACAACACCACAGGAATGGACAAGCACACGCACGCATCCACGAACGAAGCGTCATCCTGTCAGAGAGCCGAACTAGGGTCAGTGTTTCTTAACTTTCCATATTGATGGCACTGCTCTTTAGTTGGGATGGGTTTATTTT
The DNA here is from genome assembly GCA_030556225.1 of Cricetiscus sungorus. Classification (NCBI taxonomy): domain Eukaryota; kingdom Metazoa; phylum Chordata; class Mammalia; order Rodentia; family Cricetidae; genus Cricetiscus; species Cricetiscus sungorus. The sequence goes on along the minus strand of JANBXA010000741.1, from coordinate 56,296,538 downwards.
ATTTGTTTTTAATGCGGCCTTGGGTTCCCTCACCTGTCGGCTGTGTTGGGAATTAAAAACAGAGAGATAGAGTTAGGAAACAGAGGGTGTTAGGAGCTTTGATGCCAGGCTGCCTGGGAGGAAGCTGGACGTAAGATGGGCAGTGGGAGCCTGGGGTCTTGCTAGGGAAGAAGCTAGGACATTGAGGGTAAATCCAAAGCAGCAGCTGTGTTGAGTGGAGTCTAGGATATCTTGCCAACACATCACTCTCAGGGTTCCCTGCCTCCCCTGGGCACACCCAGCCATTCCCTCGGAGACTACAGTGGCTTGGGACACGTCACAAACATGGATTTACCTGTCTTCTCATGTGGCAGTTTGGGAAGAGAATATCCAGAGACCAGTGAAACATACGTGTGTGTGTGTGTGTGTGTGTGTGTGTGTGTGTGTGTGTGTGTGTGTGTGTGCAGAGACACAAAACCCAGCCCTCTGCAAGGTGTAAGCCAGTGCTGTCCACGTAACACCTGCAGAGATCTCAAAACCTTCCCTACAGCCACCTCTGTAATTCTCTGAAGGGCTGCTGGGTGTTTCAAACGACGTAGCGTGTCATTTGAAACATGTAACCAGTAGGCGGTTGAGTTAGGCTCCTCCCTGTTTAAATGGTGGCGTGTGTTCTTTCTTAATTTACTGAATTAATTTACACGTGATAGAAAGTGTTCCTATGCTGTCCATTGGCTCCGGATTTTTGACGATCAGCTCCAGCAAGCTTACCGGAGACGAGGCTGGTTTTCTGCTCATGGGTTTAGGCGTACGTACGCCCCTCAAAGCCAGCTTTCACAGCCCTGCCCAGCATTGGGCTTCCTTTCGTGGCCCCTTTGATCTTATTGTCAGAATGCTCCATTTCTCTCTGCTCTCTCTGTAACAGAGGAATGATTCCTCACACAAATCTCTCCCAGGGGGGCGATTGTAAGTATTAATTGGTTTGTAAAATGCCTTTTGAACTGCTCGGATGGAAGGCCCTGTGTAAATGGCAGATGCTGTTTGTGGTGTGACGTTGATGGCAGCGTGCATGTTTGGGCTCCTGGTTGCTGCTGTCTCCCAAGAAGCCAAGCCCTGCGTTTGCAATTTGAAGGTGTTTTCTCTCCAGCCCAGCATTACCAGGTAGTTAATAACGACAAGCAATTTAATTTCTCTACCAAAGATGAATTCGTTGTAACCGATACGATGCTGGTTGAAATGATTTCACTTCTGGAATGAGCCATTAATACCTCTACGGAATGATGAGTGGCTCTCAAGGTTCTTTGACCCCAGACCTCAGATGTGATGTTCAGGAAAAAATAAATAAATAAATAAACAAACAAACAAAATAAAACCCTTCTCATCACAGGACCAAGAATGCTACTGATTAGTTCCTGACAGGCCTAACAGTCCTGTACCCTGCTCTAACCCTGGGGCACTTAACTCTCCTAAGAAAATGAACATGGCCGCCTACGTCGGCGACCTGTGGTTAATTTAATCCCTCCTCTGGGTGTCTTTCCAGGTTGGAATCGTGGGGAGAACGGGCGCTGGAAAAAGTTCCCTCATCTCAGCCCTCTTCAGACTGTCAGAGCCTGAAGGGAAAATCTGGATTGACAAGATCTTGACAACTGAGATCGGACTTCATGATTTAAGGAAGAAAATGTCAATCATACCTCAGGTATGTGAGTCAGAGCGTCCACACACGTTTCTTTTATAGGGGTGCTGAAGTCTAATTGCTTTTAATTTTATTGCTAGCGTTTTAATTGGGTGAAAGTATTGATCTTTTAACCAATAGCCAGTGGGGCATAATTCAGCAGATGTTTTCAACAGCTGTTTCCATAAATACCTTGTGCATGCATGAGTGTGTGTGTGTGTGTGTGTGTGTGTGTGTGAGAGAGAGAGAGAGAGAGAGAGAGAGAGAGAGAGAGAGAGAGAGAGAGAGAGAGAGAGAGAGAGAGAGGCAGGCAGGGGAAGGAAGGTTGAGGACTGTTTCCCTAGATTGCTTTTGGATTCGGCTTGCCCGGCGTTACAGTTTTACTCATCGGTAATGACATAACACTGAGAGGTCAGGAGCTAGTGAGCGTGATGCGGGTGGGTTTTGCTGTAGGCAGTGAGTGAGTCTGCCATTTCCAGTTTGGGGGTGAGCATCTCTATGTCAGGGCTTCCGTGGAGAGGACACAGGCTGTGAGAGTTACAGAGCACATGAAAGCTGTACACACATGCTGAGGGGCCCGGCGTTTGCAAAGAGACTCTAACCGGGCAGCGAGCAGAGTGCAGGGGCAGACTACGTCCCTCTGTGGCCGTGGTGTGGCCTCTGAGACACTACCTCAGTGCTGGCTGGGCCTCACCCAGGCCCAGCACCCGGCTGCCACGGCGGTGGTGGAGGCTTGACAGCCATGCCCTCCTGTGTTCTGTTTAGCTGTTTCACAGCACACGTCTTTCAGGCAGTGTCCAGAGACTGGATTACGCACACACTAGAAGCTTTTAGTTTAGCTTAGTTTCTTGTCGGGTTGCTTTCAGTTCTCCCCAGCATAATTCAACAAGTCTTTATTGAGTAATTACTACGTTCTAGGTAGACAGCCACAGGCGGCGCAGGGCCTGACCCCACAGGCCTGCAGCCTGCAGAGGTGGAGCCGGGCGCCTTCATCCTGCACTCAGCTTTGACGAGGGCATGTGTTCAACTCCAGGCTTGCAGTTTGGGGTTTCTGTTTGGCCTGTTTTCACACTCCCTAATCATCTGGCCGTCAAGGGTTGCTGAGGAACCCACGCACGCGCACAGGAGTTCCTGATGTGAGAAATGCATAGAAGAGAGGAGGGAGAGAGGCCAAGCAGCCATGCTTTCTGAGCATGCGCCCACGATGAGCCATTGTTTACTATAAGGGGTAGAAGACTCATCCCTGGGAGGAGGGAAATGTGGGCGCTGGAGCTGCCACCTCCTGCCTGGACCTGTGAAATAACAGAACGATGGCCCCACCGTGATGGTGAGGTCGGGGAGAAGTTAGAGCTCTCTGTTGTGCTGGTGGGGATGTCAAATGGTAGAGCCACTGTAGAAGACAGCATAGAGACACCTCGTAAGACTGATGATAGGACCACCGCGTTATCCAGCAGTTCCGTGTGTGTGTGTGTGTGTGTGTGTGTGTGTGTGTGTGTTTGCGTGCACACACATATATGCATATATAAAATGATCAAAAGCAGGGTATGGCGGAGATTTCCACTCATTTGTGTTTATGGTATTACCGTAATGGTGGAAGCCACCCAAGTGTCCGTAACAGATGAATAGCTAAAGACAGAATAGTCTGTACAAACCGTGGGAAGTTACTGGGCATTAAAAAGGGGGGGAATTCAGATGCTTGCTGCTCCACGGGGAAACTCTCAAACCAAGATGGGGTTGCAGTCTAGTCAGCCACAGAATAACAGATAGCAAGTGGTTCTGCTCATGTGCGGAGTGGACAGACTCACGGAGACGAGGTAGAATGGAGTCCGGCAGGGAGCAGGGAAGGCAGGATGGGGAGTGGCTTTGTCTGATGGATATAGGGAGTAAGCTGTTAAGAAAAATAAAGGCCTGTGTTTGGTGTTGACCACTACAGAAGAGCATCAGGTTGACCTGCGAGCTTTGAAGTGATGAGGAGGGTGGGGCCAGTGCAGCTAAGCCTGAGGGCCTCAGCTCAGTTCTCGTTTTACCCACATGGTGGGAGGAGAATCCGGGCTCCAAAGTGTTGTCACCTCCACGAGCACACCCTGGCGCTCATGCGCCCTCGAGTAAGTAAATACAGTGGTAATAACGACTGAGTGAGTAAGGAATAGATTTCATGTTGTGTATGTATATGCTGACAAGTTCTTTCAAAAGATCAAAAGACAACCGTTTTAAGAAGAAAGCAACAGAAGAAATCCTCCATCCCATAGGCCCCTCTGCCCTCTGAGCACTACTGTGTGGCTACGGCTGAAGTCAGTTCAAACCCCAGGTGCTCTCTGTGAAGGCTTCTTCACCTGACTGCAGGCGTGTCCGTAAGTCGTCTCATACGGAGATGAAAGGACCCAGAGACGTGTCCCGTGCTACTTTAGTGCTCCCTAGTAAGAAGTGGGTTCCACGCTTGTGTACATAAAAGAGCTCTAAATAAAGAAGCGGCATTACACGATTCTTGGCTCTGCCGGGAATGTTTTGGAAGCACATCTGAGCAAAGACTGAGAACACCTTGACATCGCCCTGTTTGGTTCTGTTCCATGAGTTCCCACCCTCCTCCTGTGCCGATCTGCTCCCTCCAGAGAATATGTTCACAAAACAGCGCTCACTGAGCTTTGTGTCCTTGTAGGCCATGGCCACCAACATTGCGAGCGCACGGAACCCTTCCCTGCTGTCCCCTGATGCCAGTTGGTTGAAATGAGAAACGGTAGAGAAACTGCAGCGTGTGAAGGGCCCAGAATAGCCTGTTTCAGGGTGTGAGCTTAATGTCAACACGTCCCGTGTTGTCACCCTTCTCTGGCTGCCAGTGCTGTGTGGCCTCGATGAAGTCACCTCACCTAGCTTGTGAGGCTTGGCTCCTGTCCTTAAACCAGGTCTAATAGTTACCTGACAGCTTGTTCATGGAGGACCACTGTACAGGAAACGGAGGTGACCGGATGCGTGGCTCCTAAGAATGTCCTGTTATTGAGGATTATGATACTGTATATTACATAGCACATTCTAGAAAGGCTTGGCTCATTAATTTCAGATCATGCTGCTGTAATCCCTGATGATTTTCTTTTCATCAGATTATTTATGTGAATTAGAGTTAGTAGGACAGGAAAAAAATAATCATACAGTTCCCAAACCTCAGGGACATACAAAGCTGTGTACGCAAGCATGCACCGAGGGTGGGGGAGTTTGGTAAACACCTGACAGATCAGTGTTTTCCTCACAAGAGCAAAACTTTTCTGTACTGGTCTGTGCCCGTTAATACTGGCCAGCGGGCGGGAAGCCCCTCTGTGTCTGTTCTCCGCCTGCCCACCCTCTTCACAGGTCTCTGGCCCCCAGGACCCAGCCCCTTTCTCCATTTGGCTGCTGTAAATGCCGGCTGCAGCCAGGACAGGTTACATAAGGAGACGTGGGTCCTTCGTGTTTACCGTCTTCCTGACCTCTCCACCCTCCCTATTGTTACCCGAGCTGGAAATGAAGGCACGGAAGCTGACGGGCCAGGGTTGAGAGGGACTTTGGAGACACTCCCCATCTCCTGATGCTCTGCACCCATCTGCCTGGTGTAAACCCTGTCCTGTGGCCAGCCAGGGGGTGTCCTGAGGCCCCGTGGGTCCTGTGAGTGCCCGCACACACCCACACGCTCAGAAACAGACGTCCCATAATGCACTCTTACTCCACTGTAAGAGTGCCATGATATTTCCTATTCTATTTATCTGAGTCTAGTTCATATGAAAGACAAAATGATAAGCATGAGCCACAGAAATGACTTCATGAACCACCGGTCACGCCCGCTTTGAAAATGCTGCGCCTGCTGCCCAGCCCGTGTGGACTGACTGACCCGTACCTGCTGCCTGGGAAAAGGGAACCTTTGTCACAGCTTCCCTAAAAGGCAGGAAGGACAAGGAAGGAAACTGAGGCTGGAGGGATTTTATTCCTCATCATTACCTTGCACAGTCGAAGCTTCAGAACTCAGCACTGGCAGGCTGTGTACATTCTTTTTCTCCATGTTCATAACCAATTGATGTCTTGTCAGATATTTTAGCCATTGTCTTTCTATGCACCCTCCCTAGAAAGGGCTCCCAAAACTGCAGCCAAAGAAAATAGAGTCAGAAGTTAAGCCAAGCCAACAGGCATTTTCTCCCAAGGATCTTGGCAGCGCCAGGCAGCTCTGAAAAGACTGGTTTGTGAAGACCAGACCGTTTGCCAGAAAAATTCAAGTGACACCCAGCACAAGAAGAAAGTCGTTGTGGAAACCCGGGTTCTCTGGGTGTCATCCATGGAGTAACCGAGTGCCAGGGTTCCCATCCAGCCACGGAGTCGGTCCTTGCATGCACGGGGTCTTGGTGGGGACAGTGAAAGCCTGTCCATCAGAGCAGCATGTGTCAAGTGTCCCTATTCCCCTAAAGGAGCAGGAGGCACAGTTGAGTGTGTTGCAGAGGAAGTGGAGGAGCAGAGGACTTCGGCTTCCAAGAGCTGCAGGTCCAGGTGGGCGGAGCCAGCATCTTCCCGCTGTCTGTGCTTGAAGGTCCTTCCTTGGTTGATGGGTTAAGGTCCCATCCTTCTTGAACCTTCCAGAGAAAATTCAGAAATAGGAGTGAAGGACCAGGTGGGCTGCCAGGAGCAGTGACAGGTCTGGGCGGGACTCGAGCCGAGACAGGGCCAAGCCAGGTAGCCTGAGAAGCTACCTGTGTGACTTCCTCCAGCGGAACACATGGCCTGTGTTTGTGCCCCCAACACTTTGCAGAAGAGAGCCCCAAGATGAGCCCAACTTCGGGGAAAGGCTTCTCAGAGGGCATCTGCAAACATAGATTTCATTTCCTTTTCTTTTTTTTTTTTCCTGGATGGAATTTCTTTACAACCATAGCCCTGTCTTTTTGGCACCAAGGAAATGTTTTCAACCAAAGAGCAATTCTCAGCAAATTTCCCATTTACAACAGCACCTAGGGGTTGATGTGTGCTAACAGCTATAATCTTTATCATGATCAAACAGAGTGTTTTTGTGTGTTTAATAGATTCCTTTTGTTTGTACCAAAACAAAAGGCCGGGTGCTTTTTAGACGGCCCACTCTTTCTTTTACCCTCCCCTGCACCGGAGCTTTCAGTGAGTTTAAAAGGTTAAACCAGAGCTGCCATGTGTCTCTTTAAGGTCCCTTCTGCCTCTGTGTGTGTGTGTGTGTGTGTGTGTGTGTGTGTGTGTGTGTGTGTGTGTGTGTAAGTGTGTGTAAGAGAAAAGAGGGGAGGTTTGCCATTACTAGTAAAGAAACACAATTGGATCCCAGCCTAATGCAGCTCGCCTTTGTTCCTGCACGCAGAAGTCCTCGTTAAAACCCGTGGCACTGCTCCCCGAGCTGGTGACCTCTTTGTATTTAAAGACGACTTTACAGGACTTAAATTCTTCTTCCTTTGTGGGTGAACAATGTCCTTTTCTTCTGAAAGTGCACGATGATCGGTTCATTCAGAGGCTACAGGATTAGAAGAAGAAGAAGGGAGAACCTGAGATGGGCTGACTTCAGATGACTCCACCTTTGAGACCTGGAAGGGTGGGTGCTCCCCCAGCAAAGATCTGGGGAGCAAGAAGGGGGCCTGGTAGACGCGTCCAAAGCAGCGGGTTAGCCCCCGTTGTAGGGGAGGAATGCTCCCTGGCTCCAGAAAGGTTAGAGCGAGTGTTGAACTTTATGTAGTTCATTTTTAAGGTTTTGTCTTGGTCCCTGGTTGACATAAGTGTGTGGGGTGTAAAGGGTTGAGTTTCTCCTTGACGTAATGGTCGCCTGCCTTGCAGTCAGTGCATTCAAAAGTCGCCGGTTTTCAGAACCGGAAACTATCAGCTGACTACCCCAGATGCTCCCCTTCAGAAGGGCCACTTCCGGGTGGCAGGCCTGAATACATGCTGTGATGGCAACAGCCAAACGTTCACTAATGACTATGGCGCCAAAAGGAATAGAACTTTTGACTTAGGGTGAAGGAACAGGCTTCTGCTGGTCTTCTGGTTGTGTCGCTGTATTGGACACATGCGTTTTTCTTTTCCTAACTTTACCGTGCTAGCTAAGAGTGAAGGTTAAAGCAAAACTCATGTTAGAACCTGTAGCACCAGAGACAATACACCGAGGCTAGTAAATCGGGTTGTCTGTTCCTCCCATCCATTCCGCACGTGAAATCTTCCGGCTGCAGACGTTTTTACAGCCCTTATTTATAAAACTAGTTTGTGAACTTCATAGCACGGAGGTGGATGCTTTAATAATAGTATCTATTGGGAATGATAATTAACCCGACCCTTATCTCCTCCCCCAGTGCGCGTCTACTGTGAGCGCTTTTATTACCTTTTGAAGATAATATTAGGGCTTTTTTTATTTGGCAAGTGGGTAACGGGAGTGAACACTACACATAATGCATGTTGGCATAGTAAAACAGCCATTGTGAACAAATTGCCTGCTAGTTTTAAAGAAAATGTAGCTCCAAACAGTTAATGTTGTATTAAATCATTCACCCTGTTCAACAGGTCTTGATGAAATTTATTTTACTTAGGAAATATGTATCCGGCATGTCGTAACTGAGAAAATTGTTCTATTTACTTAATTATTTTTTTTAACATTGCTAAATAAACGTGAGTGATTGCCCAATATCCCCTTTAAGTTGATGATATAGATTTAATAGAGACCCTGATTTTAGCGAACAGTGGTCAGTCAAGCCCCCCCCCCAGGATCTCCTGCTGAGGCTGGCATTTAGAACAATATAATGCTTATGTCCTGGGGCTTGATGACTTCCGTGTGCTGTGAGGGGTCTCGTATAGTCCTCCGGTGAACCCCAGCGGGGGAGGTATGTTTGAGACAGGTGTGAGGATCTGACTGTGAGACAGAGTGCTGGACCTCTGTGTGCACTGCCATGGCTGTCCTGCAGAGTCACCGAGCCTCCGTCCTCCCCGGGCAAATTATGGACGTTTATTTCATCATGAGTGTATGGAACTGTCCATGCATTAGTGCTCAGGACGGGCATCATGAGTGCAGAGTGCAGGAAATCTGTGCCCAAGTCCAGACCTGAGGTTTTGAATGTGATTTTCCTGTCTGAGAGGAACCCGAAGGGGAAAGTGTTGAGATAATATCAGCAGGTCCTAGACCAGGGAAATGACCTGTCTCTCATACAGAGAGGCCACCTCTCACTTCTCACGTAGGCTCAGAGCTGATTCCTGACCATGTTTACCTCTGCAACTCCTCATGTATCGGTCCTGGAGCCACTCAGTTTGGGTCCCCAGCGTCATACCAGCCATGGAGTTGAGCCTTTGTGGGGAGGTCGGAAGATCATCCCGGAGGGGAAGGATGGATGGCGAGGGCAGTTAGGAAGGATGGTAGCCAGCAGAACGCTGTTGTCTGTGAACCCTCATCCAAGCAGGCAAGAGAGGTCGCCTGTCCTGGGATCTCTGAGGTGTGTGTGTGTGTGTGTGTGTGTGTGTGTGTGTGTGTGTGTGTGTGTGTGTGTGTATGCACACACACGCGTGAGCCTTAAATGACATTTTATTACTGATAAGAAATTTCCACCATATGTAGATAGCTACTTAGTCTTTCTGAAATTCTGTAAACATAATGTTAGATTAGCCTATTGCGTTCCTTCGTTTTTATTCAGTAGACATTTTCAAACGTCTTGTGTCAGCTCAATCAACTGCGTAAATAGAATACAATGGTAGTGAGTGTCATTTGTTTGGGTTCGCTGAGGGGTGGGGTATCTATTTGGAAGTGGAACACCACCGGCCTTCTGCACCATGCTTTTCTGTCATCAGTCTGCAATTAAGAGGCAAATGACAGTGTCAGCCTTTGGAGAGAAGTCCTCCTCCTCCTCAGTCTTGTACATGTTAAGGCCCCTGCCTCGAGGCCAGGAACAGTTTGCCAGGGCCCATGGAAGAGCTGTGGCCTCTCAGTTTCCATCTCAGTGCCCTTCATGATTCTCCACTTTCCCTAAAAACAGTCAGTTGTGCTTCTTCTTCTAGAAGCTTCTAGAAGGAAATCTGCACAGCCTTCCTAAGCCCACATATAAGATGTCCCCTTACGTCTCGAAGGAGGCGTGTGATTCAAGAGCAGTTTACTTGCGGGCTCCTCCTGAAACCGAAGAGCGTGTTACCATGCTTGCTTCGCCATGGGTTTCCGTGACCTTGCCCTTGCAGTTAGTAATGAGGTTCCATGGCCCACAGAGAAGGTATGTGAGGGCTCTACTGCAACGTCAGAGGCCAAACCCATGAGCAGAGGTGCCATTGGCCCATTAGTTGACATCCTCTTTGAAAAAGGAATAGAACGTGTCCCAGCCAGGTATTCAGAGAGACTCCAGTCCCTCAAGGAACACTCTTTATGGAAGGCGAAAATACTAGACAGTTTTCACCTCCAGCACAAACCTCAGATAATCTCGCCGTTTCTTATTTTCCAGAAGCCTGTCAGTGGGGCGATACATTGTTTATGATTTATCAAAGCCACTGCTGATCAAAATAGCAAAGCCACCATACTAGTTAGCTATAGAAGCCAGCCGGGCGGTGGTTCAGTGGTTGGTGGTGTCAGGATTGGCCAGTAACTTTCATAGTTGGGTTAATGTCGTGTTACTCAAGTAAATATATCTGTGTTTATTTCCAGGAAATTGTCTTTAGCTACAGGAACTCTTTCTCTCATTTACTTTGGCTCACTCGCTGCCATGGTTTCTTTTTCCCTGGGAAAATATTTTGGATCACATTTTGTATGATGGGAAATTATAGTAGAGATAACGCATTGTGAACAAGCGTGTGGAAACTTAGAATTAATGATTGTGGTGAATTTAGGGCATTTGTTTGCCTTTCTGTTCTGTTCTGTTCTGGAAGTCACACACAGTGGTGCCACTCACTCTTTTGGGCTTCCCAGGAACCTGTTCTGTTCACTGGAACGATGCGGAAAAACCTGGACCCCTTCAATGAGCACACGGATGAGGAGCTGTGGAACGCCTTAGAGCAGGTAATTTCTGTAATACAGTTTTCTCCCATCGTTAGCATCTGTGTGTGTGCACATGTTCAGAGCTGCGGGGGGCGGGGGAGCTTATTGCTTTAGGTACCTTTGTTGTCGCGTTGGGGAGCATTGGCAACGTGGGTGGGTATAAAGTGTGCATGATGGCCATGGTGATCGCAAGTAATATACCTCATGTTCCTTTTTAACCTTCCAAAACCTGGCTCAGCCAACACAGTATCTTACTTATCCTTTGCAGATCTCAAATCCTCCTAAGTGGCTCCTAAATGACTTAAATGCTGTGAGAATTCTCCCCAGGGGCAGACACACACGCACAGTGTCTCCCCACTCAGCGCCCCGTAAGGCCCTGCGACCATAACGATGTTCAGTTCCACCGGAGATCCCCCCCCTCCCGGGGAGCTTCATTGGGCTTACTCACAGAGCACGGCTGAGGGTGTTACAGGCAGAAGTCTGGGAGACCCTACAGCCGCCGCTCTGGGCCATCTGCCTCTAATGTGGACGACGGCCTCTCTGTACTTTGCAGTCCCCCTTCCGTTACCCCAACCTACCACTCTAGGTCTTCCCCAGGCCCCCAGGGCTATGTGCAGTCAGGGCAGAATTGCACACAGATAAACAGAAGGAGTGACTTTGTGTGAGGGTCGGAGGGCTCTGCCCGCCCCCTCTATGGGGGAGTGTCAGCAGTTCCTGGGATGTGGTGATCGACACTCTAAGTAGGCACAGCTGAGATGAAGAAGATGGGCGCTCTGCCTGGAAGACAGCATTCTGTAAGAGCCATTTGTCTTGCCGCCTTATCCTGGGGGAGCAGCTAGGGAAAGGAGGCATTTGTTTCCATTGTTAACTGAAAGGACAATGAGGTCATACTCACGCCATGCTTTGGAGCCCCAGAAGAGAGTGTTTATAAGGGCAAATTACAGCGACTATGAAAGTAATACTTGTTGACAAACCTGTCATTGTGACGTCACAGGGTGAGGGGGGGGGAACAGACTCCTGGAGCCTTGGCCGAGTTACTGTATTGATACCTTTAATCCTGGAGGATTTTCTCATTATCCGTGTAGCGCGTCCCTGCGGACCGCTTTTTGGGGATTCCCTTCCCACAGGGGCGGCGAGGATTTTGACCATTAAGGTGCTTCTGGTTTATGTGTTTAGAGGTAATTATTTTTCAAGTTCACGCTAGTTCTGCAAATTAATTGTAAGCCGCTTAATACTAGAAATCGTATCTTAGACGGTAATCCCTCCTAGGACCTGGCTCAGCCTTTTACTTTTAAAACATAAGCATTTGGTGAGTGCATACGGAGTGGGCTGGCTGATCTCTTCATTTCGGAAAAGCGAGGTTTATTTCGTAAGGGCCCCAAACCTCAGGGATCAGTCCCTCACTGTCATTAGCACTGCCATTTGTCCCCGTCACCCCATCAGGTAAGCCCTGAAATCTTTAGCTTAGATGGGTTCTGGCTGTGAGTGAGCACACCAGTTTGGAGGCCTGACAGCTTCCTGCCGGGAATTCTCGCTTCTGAAGGCATGTCAGCGGCGAGTCATCACACACACACCCTGCTTTCCAGCAGCTGCGGGACTCTGTGCTCCTACCTTGGGCTGGCTACTTCACCAAGCCAGACTCGGATGGTGGCTGGCCTCCGGTTCATCAGAGTCTGTGAGGGTTTGCTGAAGGAAATGCTAAGAGAGACGATGCAGGGAGAGGACAGTTACACACTGACGATCACAGAGGATGGGATGGGAAGACAGGACAAGGCCGTGCGTGACACACCCTGAGAAAACAGGAATTACTAGTAAATCATTTTCATCTGTTAGTGACCAAGTGAAACTTTAGTTGAAGGATAAGGTAGCAGAAGTTTTCGGACAGCCCCGAGGGTTTCCTGTGCGTGCACTGCTCTGGCAGCTGCTGTGCGTGGGCATGAGAACGGACACAGACAGAACTGTGCCCCAGCGTAGCGTGGGTCTGCACGCTTCTGGGTTGCCCTCCTGCCTCAGCGGTGTTTTACAGAAGCATAGCTTTACCCTGTCCTGGTTTTTCTAGCACTGATTTGCCTTGATTATATTTTCAAAAAGCAAGATTGGCTATTCTAAAATTTAGAATCAATGTTGTCTTTATAATATAATTCTTGCTGCCTTCTCTCTCTCTCTGTCTGTCTCTGTGCGCGCGCGTGTGTTATGGGAGCGTCCAATGCACTTGTGTGTATGTTGTTGAGGAGGCCAGAGGTTAATAGAAAGGTGACTTTCTCATCACTAACCGTCTCATGTTTTGAGACAGTCTCTCACTGAGTCTGGGTATACTGATCATGCTGACTCGCTGACCGGCAGGGCCCAGGGGCCGCCTGTGTTCACTTCCACAGAGCCATGATTGCAGGCAGGCCCTTGACACCACATCCCTCCCTTTTATGTGTGGGTTTGGGGACAGTCTTCACGCTTGCAGCGGGCCCTTAACTGACGGAGCATCTCCCTAGTTACGTGTGTATTCCGAATCACGTGACCCGAGAAGTCGTGCCCTGTTCTCAAAGCCGTGTGGGTTCACCAAACAGCAAGTGCGTCTTTGGAGGCCTTTTGTTTCCCTGACTCCCTTTCTCTTCTTTAATTCTTTTCTGCAGACTTCAGCTTCCTCTAATGTGTTCAGATTCTCTTTTCTTCTGGATGGTGAGAAGGCCAAGTGTTCATGCTTGACCATAGCATGTGGAGCAGGGTCCTTGGGATAGGTCGGGGAGAAGTCCCGGTCTGGGATCCTTGTTCTTTTTAAAGTAGATTAAAACTTGACTGTGGGGCTACGGGCTTAATGATAACCTGTGTAAGAACACAGAAAGAGAGAGAAAGAGAGGAGGAGGGTCCAGCCCAAGCCTCTGATCTTTAAGATGTTAATGTAAATGGAGCCCAAGCCCAGGGAGTTAGCAGCTTCAAGTGGACAGGAAGTCCTTACTAATATTCTTACTAATACCAGAGACAAAAACTAAACAAACAAAACGCAGGCTTGGCATTCAGAAGAGAGACTGACTTGCGAATATTGTTCATTTTGTTTCTTTCTCTTTTTTTTTTAAACTTTCTGAATATACTGAAAGTTGCCTCCAAATAAGCTACGGCTAACACCCCTTCAGAGCACCCAGGAAGCCTGGCAGCCCTATAAAAAGGTAGAAGTGGTAACTAAAGATGTCAATCGATCACAGCAGTTAAAACTGACAAGGGAAATCGGTCACATGTTGTTTGTTTCCGTTGTCAATCAGCATGGGCACGGGGCAGACGGTGAAGAGTGGGGTGTGCCTTTAGTTAGGTTCCCCGTGGAGGAGACCACGGCGAGGGCCACCAGGAAGTGTGTGGCTGGGCACTTTGTCCCCACACACAGCCCATGGGTTCCCTGGAGCGGGCTTCATTTGCTAGTATCTTCATCCAGTGATGGCGTTTCTGGCGCCTTCCAGCATAACAGCCTTCCTTGTGGTAAACTCAGTAAGTGTGGGTTGCCTTTCTGTTGCTGCGATTGAACACCCGGGTGAGACACATCTTGGGGAAGAGAGGGCTCATTTCCGTTTACTGTTCCGGAGGGATCGAATGTCTCACGGCAGTGCAGGTGTGGAGCAGACAGCAGGATCATATTTTCATCCACACACAGGAAGGAAGCACAGAGAGCCATAACAGGAAGTGTGGGATGTGGCTGTACGCCCTCAAGCCCACCCCCTCAGTGGCCTCCTCCGCCAAAATGGCTCCTCCTAAAGGTTCCATGACCTCCCTAAACGCTGGCACTAACTAGGGCCCAAGTATTCGGGTACATGAGCCTGTAAGGGACATTTCTCATTCGGAGCTCCATAGTTAATCTCAAAGAAAGTAGAAACAGAGTCCTGCACCCTGTCAATCTGCAAAGGATTCAGGCACGTCTTCCGTGCAGAGTGCATAGTAGGGAAAGTATTTGTGATGCCAACCTCAGCGTTATCGATTTTGTTGTATTTTACTGTTTTCCAAAGTTAAAATATATTCCGAAGTGTTCTGTGCTAAAATAGTTTAGAATAGTATGATTGCATCAATTTTCCTGAATTTTTAATTGCTTTTCATACTTCAGGTTTGACTACTATGATATCCCGGGGCCGATTAATTTTTATAAGCCATGTGTTTCTTTTACAATGCCATTTAATGCGATTGTGTTCTATATAAAGTGTGTATCTGTATGAATTTGTTTTCTGACGTGTAGAAACAGATATGGGTGAGACATTCTTGTGGCTTCCGTCACACGTTTGAACAGTTAGTTACTTACTGAGAGCTTATTATGTAGGCATTGTGGACTCTTAAGCTATTACAGTAATCATCCAGATAGACAAAGCACTCCCACTTGGAGCTGAAATTCTCATGGAGAAGTTAGGCCATCAGAAAATGTTATGCATGCAAAATGAAGGCTAACAAAGGCAGTAAAGAAGAGCAGAACACGGAGAGAGCCAGATGACGGCACTATTAGTAATAGGTAATGCCGATTGATCTCTTTGTAGCAGGCACTGCTGTAAATACTTAACACGCACTGACTCATTGTATATCCCAGCAAATGGCATTTGGAGATAGACATCTTGGTTATGATAACACTGTGTTTCATTTGCAGGCAAGAAAGCTGACACAGGAAAAGTCAGGGATTTCTCACTGGCAGAGCCCGGTGGAGTTAAACCCAGGCTCAAAGGCTCACAGTTTTCGTTTTACAGATTTAAAACCTGGGCTAGGGGAGATAGCAGCTCAGTTGACCAAGGGCTTGCCTTGCAAGTATCAAGACCTGAGTTCGAGCCCCAGAGCCCACTCGCCAGTCTGTAGCTCTCTTAATGAAGTGCACTGACCCTTTGTTCGAATGCTCTCAGGGATAGCCCAGGTTTGGCCTTTGTCCTGTAAGATTTCTCCAGAGCAAATATTCATAGGACTGAACCACAACCTAGTGATGTAGTCTGACGTCTTACTAGTCAAGTGTTTCAAAGATAGACGACTGTAAGTGTATTATAGATGGGACAATAAGAAGCTGCGTTGTGTTCTCCGTCCTGGGTTGTCGCTCACTGCAGAACATGGATGTGACTGCAGTAACTGCTCTTGATAGCTTTAGTGGCTGGAGACTGAAAGGGGACGGGACACGTTCTGGGGCCCTGACGTTGAAGAGGTAGTTAGTTCCCAGCTGCTTGAGGTTCCTAAGACTTTTCTGGTTAATTAAAATCTTCCAAAATGGTAGGCTACCTACAGTGTAATTTCTTCAGAGGGCTGTGCTTCCTACAGGAGCTTCTATGCAGAAAGTCTCGAGGGAACCTGACTATAGGGATCCTGTCTTGCCTTTTCTGTAATGCATCTCGCATACACGGAGAAGAGCTTAATTTCTGAGAGACTTCCATGATTTCTTGGGAAGGTTCTTGGTGGGTGTCATGTGGTGGGAAGGAAGCTAGGCTGACAGTGCAGGGGGCTCTGAAATGCATCGTTTCATTGAGGTATGATTTATGTAACAGGAAGTGGTCCCTGTAGAAGTGTGGCTCCGCGATTTTTGACTGTAGAGTTATGGGTCATCACAGGGTTTCAGAGTTACAGTTAACCCACCACCGCTGTGCAATCGCTACTCTGTCCTGATTTTGTCTCTGTACACTTCTTCTGCAGCTTTCTCCGAACTAACCAGTAAGAAGGGACATTCCCAGGCTTGTAGAGATAGCTCACCAGTTAAGAGCACTTGATGCTGTTGCAAAGGACCCAGATTCTTTTCCACAACAGGCGGCTCATAATCACCTTTAACTACAACTGCAGGGGACCTGAACGCCCTCTTTAGGCTTCCACAGACACCTGCATTCACGTGCACATAACTGTACACAAACACACAGACACACCCACAGACTCATAGACACACAGACACACAGAGACACAAACACGTACACACACACACACACACAGAGATGCATAGATGTACACACAGACACACACACAGATGCATAGATGTACACACAGAGACACAAACACAGACACACAGACACACATTCATACATACAATTTGAAAATACAGTTAAGTCTCTGTAAAGGTATATTCTCTGTCTTGCCGTGTCTCACGTGTGCCTCCAGTGCTGATTCATGACGCAGACCCAACAGACAGTGCACATCAGTGGTGACGTCATCGCCATGACACATCCGTGAAGAAGAACTTGGGAGTCCTGGGGTCAGAGAGGTTTGTTTATTTATGAAAGTACCCTTTTTCTGTCTACATCTGCAGGTACAACTTAAAGAGGCCATTGAGGACCTCCCTGGTAAAATGGATACCGAGTTAGCAGAATCCGGATCCAATTTCAGTGTTGGGCAGAGACAACTGGTGTGCCTTGCGCGGGCGATTCTAAAGAAAAACCGGATATTGATAATTGATGAGGCAACAGCCAATGTGGATCCAAGGTAGAGCTCAAGTGGATGTGGGGAGAGCCTGAGCTCTAAATATGGCCCCGGGGAGGGATTTAATGACCCTAAGGAATGTGTCTGGGTGTGTCGGCCCTTCAGATGTGTGATGCACTAAGGTTTCACGCACAGAATTACTTACATACTTACAAAATCATCTTCTGCCTATGGGTATCCGATCATGTGCGTGCAAATTTCCCAGAGTACAGGATCTATAACACTTTAGATTCTGCGCTGTTACGAGCAATTTTCCCGCCAACCTGGGTCCAGAGTCCTATCAGCTCCAAATAACACACAGAGACTCTATATTAGATATAATGCTGTTGGCCTGTTACTAGAGTTTCTTATTGGCTAGCTCTGTCTTAAATATTAACCCATTTCTATCGATCCAAGTATTTCCACGTGGTCTTATCTTACTGGAGAGAGGGTCAGGACCTCTTCCTCTCTCAAGTCTCTACATCTTGATCCATCTCTGCTACATCTCCCAGAATCCTCCTTGTCTCCTAGCCCCACCTATCTCGCCTTCCTATTGGCCAACAGTGCTCTATTCATTAACCAATAAGAGAAACGTATTTACAGAACGACATCTCCCATCACTGCGAATTTCAGAAAGCATCGCTCAGCTTGTGTTCCAGGGCTTCAGAGTAAATCGGAGCCCACAACGTCAGTTCCGTTTCAAACAATTTGGAGAGAAAATCATTTGCTTGCTTTCTAAGTTGACATCTTAGATTTTAGTCATTTAGGAGGGAATGGTGCAGAGTCGTGGCTGTGCATGCCTGTAATCCTAGCATGTGCAAGCTGTACCAAGGCTCTGGGTTTCAAAGCCACCTGGGTGACATAGTGAGTTCAAAGCCAGCCTGAGATGTCTGAAAGTGAAATATAATGATAATTAATAATAGTAACAATAAAGGGCTTTAAAAGCATTGTTAAGGGGTGTGTGGGCCTTTTAAGTTTTGGGTCTTCCCCCCTTGCCCCCGCTGAATTAAACGTGAACTCTGTGATGCCAGAACTGATGAGTTAATACAACAGAAGATCCGGGAGAAGTTTGCCCAGTGCACGGTGCTCACGATTGCTCACAGGCTCAACACCATCATCGACAGCGACAAGATAATGGTGAGTGCTCCCCAGGGGCAGCCATGGGTCCTCTGGCTTTGCTTCCTAGAACAAGCTGGAAGATCCCCAGCAAGTCCACCCTCCTGTACTCCTTTTAACACTTGCTTATAGACTCTCGTGTTTACAGTACCCTCGTGTAATCCTTTATACACATCGATGCTTCGGAGTATTTGCAGGACCATTTTAAGGTGAATTATGCCCCAGTGAAAATGCCCCAAACCTAAGCAATGAATTATGATACTGTTTCATACTCCAGAGCAGGACAGTGTCATTTTGTCATATCGCCTTGCTTTGGCTTCCTTTAAACAAAAACTAATCTTTCTGGGGCTGGAGAAATGACCCAGTAGTTATGAGCACCGTGCTGGTCAGTTTTTGTCACAGAGTACTCTAACCTCAGTTCCCAGCACCCATATGTGGAGAGATAAGAAGTCTGAGGATGCCAAAAAAGAAAAAAGAAAAATCACTTGTGTAATTATTTGGGGGGGGTTGTTGTCCTGGTTTTCTTTCTATTACTCTAATAAATACCATGACCAAAGCAACGTGGCTTTATAACCCATCATCGGGGGACCCGGGGCAGAAAGGTGAGGCTGAAGCTGGAGCAGAGGCTGTGGAGGCAGGCAGGAACGGTGCTTACCGCTGGTTCTCCGTGGCTCCTCAGCCACACAGCCCAGGACCATGCTTGACCAGTAGATGTTTGCCATGTGGATTGCTCCATGTCCTGGGCTCACCTACCACCAGCAGGGAGGGACAGACTCTTGCAGAAATGCCAGCTGGTCACTTCTGAATCTTGTCAGCCACTTGTGACCCACATCTAGTTCATACCCATCCCCTTTACCAATCAGCTTTGTTGTCGTCATTGTCAACAATGTTTAGTGTGTTGTTTACTAGAGTCTCCTGGTAAATCTTCAGAGTCTGTTTTTTCTCTCATTATCTGTGTCTAAATCCTTAGCGTGGTTTGACAGGGCAGGTTGTAATCTAGCCCTCCCCTCCCTTCTTTGCCTCACCCCACTGCACGATCCCTCTCTCTGCTATGGAGAGAGCCACGGTGGTGTTGTCTTTGTCCTTTAGTGTGTGTGTGCCTTTCCCTGACAATCATGTGCTTTCCCTCCCAAATGTTGGCAGTTCAGACTGAGATGCTGAAGAGAGAAGGGAATGTGTTTGGGAGAAATTGCAAGTAGTAAGACTAGACTGGCAAATACCGCTGAGAAGAGAGAGGAGTCTGTGTTGGTTTTCAAGAGGAAGACGTGAGCGCTGAGATTCATGGATGACTCCCAGGGAGAAGCAGACTTGGAAGAGGGTTCCCCTTGCGCATGCCACCTTTCATTTCCCTGTGGCATTGCCCCTGCTACTTGAAACTCCCATGTGGGGAAGTCTTCAGCGTAGAGTTCGCTGACCACAGGCTCAAAAGCAGCATCGGAGGAAACCCACCGGGAGATGGAAGTGTGGTCAGGTGAACAGCTCTCTGTTGTGGGAATGGCACAGGATCCCAACTCAGGGGACTAAAAGACAGGCAGCCTCCATTTTCAAAGATGGTGTCTCGGATTCCCATACGTTCACCCAGGTTGTAACGTCTGTCTTAGTCTACCACAACTTTCAGTTCGGTAGAACACCAGTGCGTCTGCCAGCTTTCTGTTACTGTAACAAATTACTGAAGACGCTTTGTAAAATAAAAAGATTTGGGAGTTTCTGATCTGGTTCTGTGGTGAGGTGGTGCCCCACAGGAGACGTGCAGCCAAACAGAGCTCTTTCTCCATGGCCAGGGTGCAGCAGGAGAGCGAGGGAGAGGCCAAGACACCACTGTGCTCTTCACACCCACAATGTCCACCCAAGGGCCATGGCTTCAGCGGCCATGACAGCTGCAGAAAGGACACAGTAAGACATAGACCCCTGACTCAGCCACATGTGCTGAGCCCACAGCCTCACCCTAATCACTTCCTGTGGTAAGGGACCAATCAGAGGTCAGCTGGTGGGCTCTGGCTGTGCTTTACTGATGATAGTGGAATGCAGGGCCTAGCAGCCGCCCTGGAAGGGCCCCTAGGCAGAGCAGCCTTTCTGCGGTTGCAGCTGACCAGTCAACTCAGGACAGGTTGCCCCAGCCCGGAGGAGCACCAATCCTGAGACTGTTGCTATGCAACTAGCGGACCCCAGACACGCCCCTTGCTCTACCCCAGTCTGTGCCCTGCCCCGCTGCTGTTCCAGGTCCCTCCCACTCCACCGGAGGTGTGGGACGGACAGACGGACGGGTGGACGGACGGACGGAGGACCTGAGTTAACCCCGGTTAACCGGTACATTAAAAACTCTGTGCTTCTGCATCGGATCTGGTCTCATGGTGGTTTTGGGGGTTCGGAGTCTGGGCACCAGACACACCTCACAAACGTTGTGCTGATTCCCAGTTAACACCACCCTCGTCAAAGTCTGGAGCGGTCTTTGCTTTAGAGGCACCCGCCCCTTTTCTAGAAAACGTGCTTCCTGTCTGTTACTCTGAAACGTTAAAGACGCACTCATGTTTGTTAGTGACTGTCCTGCTGCTGTGACCTTGACCTAGACTGTTTTCGAGGGCTAGTCCATGGTGGTCATAGTGGGAAGCAGACAGGCGTGGTGCTGACAGGAGCAGCGGCTGAGAGCTTTACATCCTGATCCCAGGCATGGGTGGGGGTGGGGGTGGGGGAGAGCCTGGGCCTGGTGTAGGCTTTCGAAACCTCAAGCCCCCCCCCTGCTCCCTCCCCAGTAACGCCCCTCATCCAGCAAGGCCGCACCTCCTAAACCTTCCCAAGCAGTTTCTGTCACAGGGGCCCAGCATTCAAACCTGTGTGTGTGTGTGTGTTCCTGGGGCCCGTTCTCATTCAGACCATCACAACACGTCAATCCACCGCCGAGCCTCGTGCAGCGGAGGGCAGGAGCCAGGCTCAGGGAGTGGCCGGGGAAGTGACGCTTGTGAGGCCATGAGTGACAGCATGTCACCGTAAGGTGTGTGATTACAAGTGCTTAATGTGCAGTAATTACACCTCGTTGCTTTGGGGACTGCTCCACAGAGGTGGACGGGCACGGCTGTGCTTACTGTGAGTAAATCAAGCAGAAGGCTTGTTGGGAAACAACTGTGACCTAATTAATGACTGTGTTTACGTGTTGGCTCTCCAAAGGGGTTGCTAACCAGATTTGGTTCATTAAGCACCGTTAATGTGTTGGGCTCAGGATTCTATTTTATGAAGATGTTCTTTCAGTTTTAACTTTGTTGAACACGCCGTAGCCTTTGCGACAGCTAATTTAACCGCACTCATTTGCTCAGCTGCCACAAAACAATGGAACAAGACAGACAAATTAGAAAGCCTCCTTCTCCCCGTACTCTACACTATCTCCGCATTAAACGGGGTTCTCTCCCCCCTCTCACTTTTTAGGATTAAGTGGGTACCCGACGTCTGCTTTTCTTTCAACCAATAGCCGTGTTCCTTTCCAGCCCCTCACCCCTGCCTGCACCCCTGCACACCGCTGTCCTCACAGCTCTGGGGCTTCTCCTGGTAGCAAGATTGAGAGACGCTTGAAGGGTCCACTGCCTGCGTCGGGCACCGTATCTGACAGCAAGCAGAGAAGCCCAGGCACAGAGAGACCCGGGTTGTGGCTCCTTGTTGACAGGTCACACTGTGGTCTGATAATCTTTACCTTTCTCTACAATAGAGCTAGTAACTATCATAACACACCCGGCTGGAAAAGCAGATGGCTGAGGGCTAACTGGACTTTTATTCAATTCTGTGTTTTGCCTTTGAGGAACTTTGCTTTGGTAAACCTAGTTGGTCAAAATTAGGGCATTGAGAAAGGAAAGAAAGAAATAAAATAAAAATTATGTTCCTTCAAAAATATGCTTACAGTCTCAAGTCAAATGTCCCGGGTGGAAATAGCTCGCATGGAAGCTCAGATTCCAGAAGAGGAGACATAGGGGTGAGAGGCCAGGTGTGAGACCCAGACTTACTTGCTGATTATGCAGAATAGAGAAGCCATCCTTCTATAAAGCAATTTGATTTACTACCTTAGTCTTTTGCATGGGAGAGACCTGTATTTTATAATTGCAATTATCTTTTTCCTCTCTTCAATGCTGGAAGGAGTGGTTACGCCCTGTGGATAAAGTGGATTAAACAATTTTGAAATGGGTCCATCTGGTTTTCACATCTGGGACGACTGCCCGGACTCTGCAGAGATGTGGGTCTGATAACTCGTCTCTGCTAAAGCTTATGTAACTGGCTGACTCATCCAGGGTAATATATCTGTCCCTAACCAGCCAGACAGCAGTGAGCAATTTGAGGTCATTCCTGGAGAGATCTAGGGTTGAGGCATGGCTGAGGGCTAACTGGACTTTTATTCAATTCTGTGTTTTGCCTTTGAGGAACTTGGCTTTGGTAAACCTAGTTGGTCAAAATACGATCACAATACGTGAACGGGTTTACAGTTTACGTGGGTCCGGGAAGGGAGGGGGACTAAGCAGATCATGTCAGGAGACTTCTTATAAAACACATTAAGAGAAAAACAGAAATTTCACTTTTTTTTTTTTTCTACTCAGAGAAATCGTTTAGAGTGGCTCTGTGTTTGTTTATCCTGAAAAATCTAGACCACTGGATCACACGGCGAATATAATGGCTGAATGCTTAAAGTGTTCACAGTTCTACGCCTGGCTTCCCCGTCCCCTGTGCATCCCCACTTGACACTAGAGCAACTGCCTGTCCCTTACTCTTTCTCCTTGGCAGTATTTAAGGGCCTCGGAGCCTTGAGTCTTCGTTCCTGCCTTTAAACCGGCGTGCCCACACGCTGCCAGTCTGAGCATGAGCACCTGTGGGCTGCTCCCCCACCCTTGGAGCCCACTGCCTGTCTTCTTGTCCCTCACTTGGTGGTGCACGTGGCCCAGCCTTGCCCTGACACTCGTGTCCCGTACACTTCCCTTGCCAGGTCCTGGGCCTTGAGAACTGGGTGCTGGTGGCCCAGCGGTGAACTAGACGATCGGACAAGCCTGCCTTGGGACGGGTGACAGTGCGTCTCGGGCAGTGGTCGTGCTGTGGGTTCGAATCTGTTTGCTGGTCCAGTGCACTGCTGGTGCCGTCCTCTGTAGACTCTCCTGGGACCTTGTGCCGTGGGTTCCCGCTTCCTTGTCTTGCTGGGTGTGGGTGTGTGTGTGTGTGTGTGTGTGTGTGTGTGTGTGTGTGTGTCTGTATGTGTCTGTGTGTGTGTCTGTCTGTGTGTGTCCATCTGTGTGTGTCCATGTGAGTCTATGTCTGTGTGTGTCCATGTGTGTCTATGTCTGTATGTGTCTCTGTGTATTTATGTGTGTGTGTGTCTGTGTGTGTGTCCATGTCTGTATGTGTCTCTGTGTGTGTGTGTGTCTGTGTGTGTGTGTCTGTGTGTCTGTCTATGTCTGTGTGTGTGTCTATGTCTGCGCACGCGTGTGTGTGTGTGTGTGTGTGTGTGTGTGTGTGTGTGTATGTGTGTTACTAGAAACTGAACCCAGGCTGACCTACACTCTAGCCCTGTGATAAAGTATAGACTTTATCTGAGAACTCTGTTATAGCTTATATTTCTGAAGTGTTATCTTGTTAGGGATGTATCTCTCTATAGTAACACATACACACAAACACTGATACACTCAGAGACACACACCGACACACACCGACACACACACGCACACACACACACACACACACACACACACACGCTAAGGATGTATTTCTCCATAGTATAGGGTGCTTTGTGTGAAAAAGGCCCTGAAGCAAACGAGCAATTCTTCAATTCTGTCCAATTTAAAGCTGTCTTGCTGAGGCTGAAGATGCACCTCAGTGATTAGCAGCGCGCACCCTTCCAGAACCCACGTTTGGTTCCCAGCAGCAGTGTGGCATTGCTCACGGTCACTGGTAACTCCAGCTCTCAGGAGAGCCTGCATCTCTGACCTCCATGGGTACCTGCGTGCCAGTGCATATGGGGAGTGGTGGACGGTATACATTTGCACATACATACACCCACATGCCACATAGAGAGACATCGGACACACACACTCATGAATGGACATGGGCACACACAGACAAACACACAGGGACACGTGCATATACGTATTTTAAAAGAAATACTTTTAAATCATTAAACACACTGAAGTAGATATTAATAAGTTGTTAATACTAAGAAGGCACCCAATGACTTTTCCAGGGGCATTTCTGTCACTTCTGTTACTAACCCTCCTGCCTCCTGAGACTGTTTTCTGGCTGGACCCTCACAAGTGATGGTGGGTGTGGCGTGGGCTGCTTTGGGTGCCGTGTGTCTCACACACTGTGTGGTGTGGAAAAGGCTCCCTGTCTCACATTTTACCAAACTCAGTAGGAAGTTGTACAGGGACAAAGGAGCAGTCTTTATAAATTACAGGCGGAGAACTCAGGGTCTACCTCTGAAGTGTGATTGCAAGTTTGCTTTTTGCTTTTTCAGAATAGAGAGCTCGTCGTGTTGTAAAGCAATTTGACTCGTTTACTTAGTCTTTAGCATATGAGAGACCTGTCTTTCAGAATCGTCCTTTCCCCCTTGGTTAACGTCAGGAGGAGTGCCTGTGCCCTGTAATGCAATGCTTAAGTAAAATTACACATTCGGGGCATCTAAATTGGCGTGCCAAATTATAGGACATTTTAATTATTATGTGGATGTGACAGATTCAATTATTCTTGAACTCTTTTGAGAAGAGCAATTCACAGAAGTAAACAAAAGATTAACAGGGAAAATGCCCTTTAGGAGACTCAATAAATGTTTCTGATTAAATACCATGGGGTAAATTAACTGCAATATCTAGATGTGGAAAACAACCCAGGCCCCGCTTAGGGTTTCAGCGCGTCCTCTTAAGATGGATTTATTCTAAACACAACCTAAATGAAGAACTGAGTGCCACTTACCACGGGGGCTGCATGCCTGGGTGCGTCATTTGGGCCAACTGTCTCCCAACTCTCTCCTCTGCCTGAAACCATTAACCAAAGCCACAAATAAGCAGGAATGCAAGGTGAGGAGGGCCCGTTCCCAGTGGAGGTTAGTGAGCAGTCAGATGGCTGCAAGGCGGGCAGCTAAAGGGAGAGCGATGCTCGGGCCCTGCGCAGTTGAGGCTGGGCTGCCGCCGTGGGCTGTGTGGAGTTAGCATCACCAGAATTCTGAGCTCAGTCCCTTAATTGCCTCTTTAGTCTTATCCAGAGAGCAGTGGCATTTCTGGAGCTCTCTTTCTGTGCACAGCGGTGGGGCTGAAGCTGTCTCAGCATTGGCTCTCTTGGCTCATCATTCACACATAGCAAACCACAGCCAGCCGTGACTTAACCTTGCACATGATGGCGTTTGGTACACAGCCCACGGCACCAGTGGCCTAAATAAACCCTAGAACGGCGTTCTTCTCCAGCTAAGGCTCAGATTCTGTCAAACCAGCTTGGCGGTTTGCTATCAGGCCACTGTTGTTTGGCTTTTTTTTTTTTTTTTTTTTTTTTGACATATCCCACATTCTAAATGAATTGAGGTTGGTTTTCTTTGATCCATAGATTTCCTAGCTCTGCATATATGCATATGCACCCCCAAAACTCACAATCTGAGAAGCAGTAACTAACAACTCCCCCCAGTAGCCTTGGCAGAATTATCAAGAGCAAAACAGACAGCCGAGAGCCCATAATAACAGTCTAGAGCTTTCATTTTTCTAGCCTTCCTATAACATTATAATAATAAAAGGTCACGTTAGGCCTTTGTGTGCTTCCTAGCTCAGGGTAATCAAGCCTTTCAAGCACCTTGCAGGCAGGCCTGCCACCCAAATAGATAGTCTGTATTTTCCCTGGCCCTGCCCCTTTCCGCAGTATTGTCTGAGTTATAATATATTGCTGCAAGACATTGTGTCTCAGCGGGCTTCTTTCTGCTGATCCCCAGGTTTTGGACTCAGGAAGACTGAAAGAATATGATGAACCATATGTTTTGCTCCAGAACCCAGAGAGCCTCTTTTACAAGATGGTTCAGCAGCTGGGCAAGGGCGAAGCCGCTGCCCTCACCGAAACAGCAAAACAGGTGAGTTCGCCCAGGAGCCTTAATTACGGTTTGTCTCACCGGTTCCCTCCTCACCATTTGGCACCAGGGGTCTGGCAAAGAGCACCGTGTGCCCTTTTCAATTATAAACCTCGGGAGACAAAGCTTCAACAAGCCCAGGGTTGAAGTCAGGTCTACCCGGGGCTTGGCAGGAGCACCAGGGAGGGGAGGGCGCGTGCTCACACGCATGTGCAAGCAGGCGCGCCCAAGCGTGAGTAAACGCGCTTGCAGACTCATTATACTTCCTCCTTGTTGATGTTTACACATTGGCAACCCAGGAAGTCCAACAGTATTGTTTATTCTAGAAAGACCTGTCAGAGAAACATCTAGGTTGCTTTTTTGTTCCTTGTTTTATAATTTGGGAAGAATACTGTTGTTGCTTGCCGCCCCATCTCCATTGATAATTTTTACATGTGACTAATACATACTTATATAAATAATAAGTCTAGAGCCTAGTGTCTGGAAAAGCTTTAAAGACATTCAGGAGCTTTTCCAGCTCACATAGATAGCGGTGTTACCTCGGGCAACTGCGTTTTGGTTTAAGGGACTGCACGTCACGTCGTCAGGCAGCCTGCTGACTGAGTGTCTCACACTCTCCATCTCTAGGCACCGCAGTACAGGTGCGTTTTCCGACCTTCATTTTTTCCTGTATTTCTGAGATTTTCAACACCACAGGCAGAATACAATTGCTTGGTCTTGTGTAACACTTTAAGTGTCCACTAAAGACAACAGGACAGGAAAACGTGCTGGTATCCCCAGCAGTCTTGTGTGAGAGCCGTTCGGCCGAAAGCCCACGTTTCCTTTTAGCATCTCATGGCTTTTTAGGGGAGTTGGGGATGTAGTTGGGGGTAGAGCACCTGTGTAGACCACACAAGGTCTGGTCTGTCCCCAGCACCTCAGAACAGGGAATGGGGAGGGGCCGTGTCCTCTCATAGTTTACTGAATTCTACTTCCATTTTCAAACCTTGTAAGTAGGGCCTGGAGAGACGGCTCAGTAGTTGAGAGCTTTTGCTGCTCAAACCAGAGGACCAGAGTTTGGGTCCCAGACTCATGTAACAAGCCAGGCGTCGCACTCCTACAAAGGCGTGTATACCCCCACAAGTCTGCAGACACACACAGACACACATTGACACATAGACGCAGTTTTAAAACTGCTAAACGTGTGTGTGTGTGTAAGAGCATTGTAATATTGGATACTTGGCTACAGTGAGCTGTGACTCGATGATCATGACGACGACGTTTTAGCACTCACTAGATGCGGAGCTCTGATGGGGAGGCCTTCTGTATATTTGTTTCTCTTATTGGTTGATGAAAAAACACACACACAGTTTGGCCAATAGCCAGTAGAGGCAGGAAGATAGGCGGGGCTAGGAGACGAGGAGAATTCTGGGAAAGGTAGGCAGAGGGAGACCTCGAACAGATGCAATGTAACCGGAAAAGGAAATACAGGTCCATGTCCGGCCATTCTCCGGTAAGTCAAGAACTTGTGGAAACACATAGGTGAATGGAAATGGGTTAATGATTAAGACAGAGCCAGCCAATAGGAAGCCCTAGCGTCGGCCAACAGTCTTATAACTCATGCAGCATCTGCGTGCTTATTTGGGGCTGAGAAAGGTGGCTGGGGGCTGGGCTGGAGAGAATCCACCAGCAACAGTGGCCTGGGCTATGATCAGTGTTCTCTGACCGTTTCGCCCTCGTAAGAGGTTGTGCCTTGGAGGACAGAAGGAGGAAGTACCCGAGTCACATAGCTGGTAAGGCCTTGTATTTTCATCCTAGGCTTGGGCCCAGAAGGCCTCAGGTGGGAGGGCCCCTTTGGGATGCTGTACTTTGCTGCGGAGGGGGGGAGGGGGGGCAATTATGTAGCACACTTCCCTTTCTAGAGTGTTCCCTTCCGTGAGACCCAGTCGACCGATCACTTGAGAATCACTAAACAATAGGAACTTCAAAGCTTTAAGCATCTCGTATCAAAGAAGCCTTCCCCACCTATGTGTCTCTCCCCCCCCCCCACCGCCTTTTCCTGTTTCACTGGAGACTGAGCCCAGAGCCGGGACCTGTTAGGTGAGTGGCTCTCCACTGAGCCAACCCTTAGCCCCTCAAAGCCCCAGCTGTTGTGGGCTGTGGGTGTAGCCCAGTGGTAGGAACTTGCCCAGCTCGTCTGAGGCCCTGAATTTAATCTCTAACGTCAGGTTAAATGAAATTTCGTTAGACCTGCATCTTACACGTGGCACACCTCAGCAGTGTCCTTCCTTTCCGTGCAGTGTGTGTACAGACAGGTGCGCACGCCCTTGCGTGTCTGGCGCAGGGCCAGGGGCTGGCGCCAGCTCTCTTTCTTGTTGCTCCTGGGACTTGGTGATTTGGTTAGCGTGGCGGTCAGCCGCAGCGCCCCTGACTCTGCCTGCGTTCCCTGGGATCACGGGTGCACACGGGACTCTTTGCACGGACTCTGGGGTCCAAACCCACGCGTCATGCATGCACAAGTGCCGTAGTAACTGGGCCGCCCTCTCGGCCCTTCGGTGAGGAAAGTGGGGCCCGTCCTCTGTTAGCCCAGTGCAGGGCAGACATTCCCTCCAGTCAACACCTTAATTCAGGGGCGGCTTTCTTTCAGAGGAGTGTGTAGGTGACAGTGTCAGACGTGTCTCTGCACCCTTTGTCCGGTCC
This sequence comes from Cricetiscus sungorus, assembly GCA_030556225.1. Classification (NCBI taxonomy): domain Eukaryota; kingdom Metazoa; phylum Chordata; class Mammalia; order Rodentia; family Cricetidae; genus Cricetiscus; species Cricetiscus sungorus. The sequence continues at coordinate 56,267,708 of JANBXA010000741.1, read as the reverse complement.
TGTGGACTCACGGCCACTTAGCGCTCTAGTTTGCTTCAGGTGGCTATCCATTTTACGTTAGTCCCCTCTTAAAGGACCCCGTCTACAAGCGCAGTTGCGTCCTGCGTCACTGGCGTAAAGACGCCGAACAGTGCTTGTAAGACAAAGGCAGTCACCACACAGTGGAGCTCACCATGGGAGGAGACTGCCAGTCATTCTCTCCCTGGATGACGCAGACCCCCCGCTGAAGCGTCCCTACTTCCTCTGGCCCCGCTGTGTCACGGTGCTGCCGTCTTACCAGTGACAACCCCAAGTTTACAAAGCCCTAACGTCCCGGGCCTGTTTGAATGGGACGAGAGGCACTTAGCGGGCACTGGCACTGGCAGAATGGTCCCACCTGCCCACCCGACCCTTCCCACTGTGGCTATCAGACTAGATGGTAAGCCATCCAGGGCCCTGAAGTGGATGCAGCATTTTACGGATGCCAGGGACGTCTAGCAGTTGAAGCAGAAGCTGAAACAGGCCTGACCTCTTCCCCCTGATGCAACTAGCGGCGGTCTCTAATAACCAGCCCAACAGGCAGTGTGTGCCCAGTGTGCAGAATCCAAATGTTTATGTGTACAGTAAAGTTTTTATTTTGTGTGTACTTGCGCGCATGTTCGTGAGTGTGCGTGCGTGCATGCGTGCGTGCGTGTGAGTGTGCACACATGGAGGCCAGAAGTCACTGTTTGTGGTGCCGTCCACCTCCTCTGAGGTAGCCTCTTGTCTGGGGCTGGACGATTACGTTACGCTTGCCCCCGTGAGCCCCAGGGATCTGTCTGTCTCCTCCTCACCAGCACACAAACACCAGTCCGGGCCCGAACACTCACCTCTTCCCGTCGGTGCCGGGGACTGAACTCAGTTCTAACGCTTGTATGGCAGGCACTTCACCACTGAGCCACACCCCTCCTCCCCCCACCCCTGTAATCTCAGTAAGCGAAAGGTACCTCGCTCGGCCATTCCGGTGCCTTGTCTTACAGCTCCTCCCCTGTGCAGGGTTGACCTGACGTGGTGTGTGCCCAACGAGAGCGATGACACCTCCCTGGTTATCACGCACAAACGAGCGCCACCCTTCCCTCTGCTTTCCATTTGTGTTTCCAAGGATTAAACCCGGGTCCTTTTACACCCGTTCCACGCTGGGCTACGGCCCCAGCCCTCCTGTGTTTTCCCACTTGATAGTGTATCGTGTATCTTTGTGTCATTAGATATAGTTAGCTCGTTCTTTCTAATGGCCACCTTACAATTATCCTTTCTCCACCCTTTACTGCCCGTTTCTCCTCTGATTGTGTTCGTTATTTTTGTGCCCCGGAGATTTAACGAGGTTGACTCACTAGTTATCACAGCTAGCTAGCTGGTCAGCGTCTACTCTCTGCTGATCCTTTCTGGGTTCATTCTGTTGTTGCTTTTTAGTTATCGAATGCACTTTGCTTATAGTCTCACTTATTAATACAGATATTATTAAACAGTCACAACTATCTTGTGATAACTACAATAATTGTGCCAATTGTAATATAAATATTTAAGGCTGTGAATTTTCCTTTGAGTGCTGCTTTAGCCGTACCTCAGTTTTTGTACACTCAGCTTCCATCAAAGCTCCTGTTCATACTACAGTTCAGATGTTTAGCTCCTCATTATCCCAGAAATTACGTAAGAGGAATGTCTGCTGGCAGTAGGGTTTTTCTCTATTGCTTCGCGTTTCCAGTGTCTGTGTTTTGTGGTAGATATTTTTTCTGTACTGTGTCTGCCTACTTGAAATTACCCATTCTTTCATGTGCCTCGGTGCACTGGAAACTTTCCTACATGGTTTTTTGAGTTCTTTCGTTTAAAGATTTATAGCTAGTAGCTTCCCTGAGATAGTCTTTATAAAGTACGGACGTGAGTCTGTCCCACATTGTTAGCTGTTCTCGTCTGACTGGTGTAGAACTGAGTGTCCTGTGCTAAGAGTGCAAAGCCTCTCTTTGTAGTCCCTGTCACTTGCACTTTGCATGTGTTTAATGATTCTCAACAGGGTTTCTGCTATGAGCTGTAGTTTCTACAATTCGAACAACTTTTCTCTGTTTGTTTAAGGCTCTGGCCTTTTATTGTAGCCGGCTCAAAGCTAAGATCACGCCTTTGCCTCCTTCACCCTGTTTGCTTTCTGTGTCTCTGTCATAGATATCCAGAGTGTGCCTTCTGTGCACGCATGCAGTTGGCTTTTGCTCTGAGATACGATCCTAGCATTTTTACAAATGGATGGTTTAACCCATTTACATTTATTGAAATGGTGAGAGAGAGAGAGATTACCTTTGTCAATTTTACAAAGCTGTTTCTCATTAATCTTCTTAAACTACTAATTCCCAATTTTGCTTTCTTAATCAATCCTATTTCTGTGTCTCACTCTGCTGGTCTTTTCTTAGGTAGTAATCTCCATGCTGCCTTCGATAACCAGTTGTTTCTTGAGCCTTTTCCTTTTCTCTTTGCTGCTGGCCTCTGTCTCCAGGGGCTCTCACTCTCTGCAGGGCCGAGGGGTCGGTTGCGTCTTCTTCCACTGTTTCAGATGTGTTTCCCCATGAGTGTCTTCTCCTCATGGAGTTTTCCTCATCATTCCAGATCACATAGGTGCAGGATGGCTGTGGACAGAACATCGTTTCAGATGAGAGCATCTGTAAACGCTTTTTGTTCCTCTGCATCTTTGGCGTTTAACGTGATTTCTAAAAGTGTAGAATGCGATAATCTACTGTTCAGTTGTCTGGAAAGCAGGACTAAGCCTCCAGTGTTCTTCAGGGTGGAAGCAACGCCAGTCTAACTACCGTGAATGAGTCAGACTCCTAATTCAACACACAGAGTGGAGTCTCACAAATGCAATGTGAACAAAAACCCCTGTTCCCCTCTGTCCATGGAAGGTTTGTCGCTCTGTACTTTAGAAGGCTCTGTTCCCGTATGGTCCCTTAATAGACGAGTTAATGACGAACCTTAGTTTCAGCCCACATTGGAGGAAACTCTGTGAGTTCAACCTAAGAGGAAGGAAGGGAGGGAGGAAGGGAGGAAGGAAGGAAGGAAGGAGGACAAAGTCGCCTCAGACTTGAGCTTTATGGCAGGCCGTGTCTCTAAGTCGCTGTAAACGTTCTGGTGGGCGGCAGTTACCGTGTGCCACGTGAAGAAACTGCAGTGTCACAGCCCCACTGAACTCTGAGAGGTGCTGGTTCCAGAAGCTCCACTCATCTCTCGGCTGCCCGCTTGCCTCCCAGATTACCACAGGAACTCCGCTGTTTCAACAATGGCTCTGGCATTCCGCAAAGATCCCGTCCTATTGCAAGAGGGAATCTTGGAGCCCATAAGGCTGCTGCTCTCCATGCTCTAAGGGGCTGCTTCTCTAGCTGCCTTCATTAACGCACCCAACACTTAGCTCGGAATGTTTTCAGCCTGCAGTTTGTAGCCGTTAATTAGCGCCTATGAGGTAAGGTTTTGTTATCTCATTTTACGGATGAGGCAGCCAGTGTGGAGGGAGGCTAAGTAGATGTGGCAATATCAGCTGTGTGTTCAGGAAAAAAGGCGGAGGCTGAGCCCACAGCTTCGGGGCCCGATAGAGAATGGCAGCCATCTTCTGCATCCTCTGGCCTCATCACCTACTGTGACTACATGTCTGGAGGTAGAGGGCCTCGCCGAGCGTGTGAATCCCAGGGTTCAGCCCCCAGCGCTACACTGTTTTTTTTGTTTCTGTTTTTATCAGGTGTTGGTGATGGTGGTACATGCTAAACTCCCAGCATTTGTCAGCCTCAGATACTTGAAACCCTCTCTCCCCAAAAAAATAAAATTTAAATTTAAGAAGAGATGCTTAGCTAGTCTCAACCATACCGTTATCTAGAGTGTGTTGTAAACATGGTTGAAGCTGGGTGGGTGGCGGCGATGCACGCCTTTAATCCCAGCACTTGGGAAGCAGGGGCAGATGGCTCTCTGATTTTAAGGTCAGCCTGATCTACAGAGTGAGTTCCAGCACAGCCAAAGCTACACAGAGGAACCCTGTTTCAAAATAAATGAATAGGTGGTAGATGGATGGATGGATGGATGGATGGATGGATGGATGGATGGAGAGACAGATGATAGATAGATAAGAAGCAAATAAATAAATAGATAAATGGACAAATAAAATAAATATGGTAGATAAAGTCAAACCAGGGCAATGGTTCTCAGCAACACATTCCAGACTGGAAAACTGAGACCATTTTAGTTAATGTGTATTGTTTTCCCTGCACGTCTGTGTGCGCCCTTTGCATGCAGTGCCCACAGGGTCCAGAAGAGGGCGTCAGATCCCCTGGCACTAGAGTTACAGGCAGTTGTGAACTGTCAATGTGGGTGCTGGGAAATTTGAGGAGAGGACGTGAAATTTAAATATACACAGACACAGCCAAAAGAACAAGTCCTATTTGTTATGTGTTATGGAACACAGTTCATTCTGGGAGGAGAAAGTACTGTTCCTTTTGTAAATTGAATCCTCCGTGTTAGAGGTTTGCAAGGCAACCCAAGGGAGGTGTCCTTAGCCTGGGAGCTGGTGTCTCGGCGACCCTGTTGCATGTGAAGGCAGTTATCCCACTGATAACTTTGTTGACAGCACCCATGCAAGCATTTACAGCTGGGGGTTTATAAAGTGTCTCCAGCGTCACAGGACCCAGCTGATGACACCACGTGTCAGCTCACAGAGACACTGCATTTTCTGCTTTAAAGACTCAAACAAAACTTTTCACATTCTTCTTTGAACAGAAAAAAAAAAATTGCATTTGAAGTCCCTTTTCTCCCAAACACATCTGGAGATAAGCGCTTACAAGCCTTGACATTATTTCATTTTGTAATACTCGTCTGTCAAGGAACCCAGATATGATACAGCCGCTAAAAACCGATGATCGCGGAACACTGAGACCTGACAGCATTTCATTTCCTTTATGTTCTGATTACGCATTTATCAGAGAGCCTGTATCTCTTCCTTGGAATTGGCAGAATTCAGGCATTCAAAGGCCGGGCAAAGAACTGCCCTATTATTTGGTATCATCTTCCATTTTAGAGACATCGCTTGGTGGGGTCATTGTTACAGCATTTGCTTCTCTTTTCATGATTGTGGTCCGCTATCCACAGATCACGTTTCTACAGGCCCCATGGCTGCTTTGCTGCACAAATTAAGTGCCTGGATGTTTCATACATAGACGCCAGCGTTTCAATGCTTGTCAATCAGAGTTTGTAATATATAGGGATTACAACCTGATATTAACATCCAAATCCATTGTGCTCATTTTATGCTTGAAAATGAGAAACTTGAGTGCAGATGCTGGATTCCCTGGCCTCTTTGTCCCCCCGTTTTTTTAATTTATCCCTGGGTTTTGAGCCAGTGAAATGATTTTGCTTATCAATTTAATGGTGTGATAAAGTGTATCTGAATCAAGGCGATCAGGGCTAAAGTGGATCTACCAGCATCCAGCCCGGCCGCCGCCGCCAAGGGTTTGAACGCGGCTGAGGCCTGGCCTTGGCTTCTAATTGCACCTCTCGGGTGCTGTGATTTCCTGGGCAGGGAACAGCGTTGCCTCCTGAGAGGAGGATTTGAAAATCTCACTCCTGTTCATCCCTCCCCCCCTTGCCTCTTTCCCACAGGTGTACTTCAGGAGGAATTATCCAGATGTAGCATTCACCAGCCCTGTGGTCACGAACACCTCCAATGGACAGCCCTCGGCCTTAACAATTTTTGAAACAGCCTTGTGACGACCAAGACAGGGAGCCTGCTCCGGAGGCACCCGCCTTCCCCCAAGGGGCTCGCACTTTGTACACTACAGGCACACACTTGCTTTTCACTCCTCGACGAATCCTCCACGGACAGGATACTGGTGTCTGGATTTTCCCCCCCACGTCTTTATTCACCGGTTTCGGGTTCTGACGAAATGGCCGATGGTTTTATTTAAATGTCCCAGTTGTTCTTTCCTGATCCGATTCTGAGGTGCCCACCACCGACAACAGCCGTCTACCAGGTTTTGTGCCTTAAGAGACTCTAGGGCCGGAGCCCGTTTGCTTTGTAAGCTGTGGCGAGCAGCTTGTCTTTTCCTGTTGCCTTTGAAATTCACTTTCCACTTTCTGGTTATATCAGGGACTCTGTTTACTTGAAGACCGTGTGACATTGCCAGCTCGTTCTCTGCTTCCTCATAGCTAGGACCCATCGCTGTCCCCAAAGTCCTCTGCCTAAAATACTGCAGGTAAAATTAGCAAGGGTAAGAAGACTATACGTAAGTGACATTGCAATAGAGACTGTCCTGCCACCGCCCCCACATACACAAAGCTAGGTGGCTGAGGTAGAGGAGGGCATTTATGTGGGAAGACCAAATCCCTTCCCGTCTAAATCTGTGTGAGTCGGTATGGACTGATCGTGGGCTGACTGACGGCTCGGCACTGTGCTCCTTTCCCTGGGACAGAGACTCTCAAATGGGCAGTGTTAGTCTCATTTGGCTTCTGCTTTACAGAAGGTAACCTCCTATTGGCCGTAAGCCTTTCATGAAAACCTTTCAAACTGACGCCCACAGGCTCTCCTCAGTGAAAACCCTGGAAGTCGTTGCAGACCCCGGCTGCGGTCACGTGTTACATTCTCAGGGTGCATCGAGAAGCTTCGCTTTCAAGAACCCACCCAAACTGGCTTACTTCTGGCCACTACTGGCAGGTCTTGGGGACCCTCTGACCGGTCCGCCCACAGCCCCAGCTCTTCCTAGGACCTGCTGTACTTGATGCAATTTCAGGTCTTAAGTTTTTCTGGATGGTGGCAGCAATGGTATATATTAAGTTCAAGCTTCCACAGGCTTTACTGTCATGATTTAAAGTGAACCCTTCATGATCTGTCACAGTAAGCCCCGCCCTCAAGTTTCATATGTTAATATATAGGGTCGTGTGTGTGTGTGCATCGGTATACAAATACATATATATGTATCAGGTCTTTAGACTAGTTAACAGAACAAAGCCTGTCTTATAAGATGGAACCTCAAAAAGCACACACATAGCAAAACACCAAAACACACAGAGGATAGTGGCTGCTTGGCTCTTAGTATTCAGAAGTCTGTGAGTAATGTAATAATGTTTAGTTCAGTGTTTGGTCACGGTTAGTATCTGTAGAGACTGAGAGGCAACAATGACAATAATAAGGTCTGTTTGAATATTTAGGAATGTTTTAGATGTACATATGTTGTTTGGTCTTTAGAAATTAAAGGCAAGTCATATAAACATGCCTCTATTCCTTTTCTGTTTTGACACCGTCACAGGACAAACCATATTCAACTGAAATAAATGACAGTTTTCATCTCCATCCAAAGATCTGTTTATTCTTTGAGGGATTAGAAACTGACTCATGTCCTTGCTGGTGAGAGCCAGCTCCTGAAAGTTGCCCCTCCCCCCTCCATGTCACGTGTGCGGAGACATAGGCAAGCATGTAACACACACAAGTGCGTGGGTGTTTTAGAAATGTATCTTGGTGGCCTTTGCTGGCGCTGTAGGCCCTGTGATTTCTTCTCTCTCCAGTGTGCAAACAAAGGCACTGAGAAGTATGCGGGGTACCATTGGGTCACAGCCGGTAAATAACCGAAGTTCTCATTAGCAGCACAAGGAGCCAGAGCTAGGATACAGCAACGTGAACAACGTACAGCACAACACATACACTTTATAAGCGTGAGCTCATTTCAGAGATGTCAGACCCAAAAGACTTACAGTTCCATGTACACAGGATCCAGAAATAGTCATAACTAAACTGGGGCGTTCGAAGTCTTAGTGGCGCTTTAGGAAGCCGAAGCTGCTGGCAGTCCGTGAGACTTTGAGGGGACGCTTTGAGGGGCTGGAGAGACGGCTCAATGGTTAAGAGCACCAGCTGCTTTTCCACAGGACCCAGCACGCACACAGGAGCTCACAATCACCTGCGATTTCAGTTCCAGGGATCCAACACGTAATAATAAATAAAACGAAGGGGCCTTTAGAACACTTGATCTTCCTCCTGCCATGTGTCCGGGGTGGTTGGGCTGAGTAGTGTTTAGAATAACCCGTGAGGCCTCATGCTCTCTGTGCCTTTAATATTCAATACCCCACAGCTGGGTGAGCAGAGTCGTGTTTGCTGCTATCTTTTGGAATCTGAGCTTCAGCACCTGAGTCTTCTGACAAAGAGGCCTGCCTGGGTGCAGTAAGAGTGACTCATCTGCAGCTGGGAGCGATCTCCCCTGAGTTCTTAAAATGCACTGCTGTTCTGGGCTTATCTTGCAGCCGGAAGCAAGCAAAGCATTTGCAGCTCTTGCTACTGGAGCAGTCAGGCTCTGCACTTGCCCTAACCACACCCATGTGGTCTATGTATTTGAAAGGTCACGCTAGCCCCATTAGCCGAAGATTGTTAGCCCAGAAGCTGGTCATGCCCTCGGGCACAGTGCCTGTTCCCACCTTCTCATCTTCTGGGATGTAGAAACCAGCATAATTTGCCAATAAAAATCCTCTCTGAGAATGAAGAGTAAGATGGATTTTAGTGTTGGGGATGCTTCCTGCTATAGGCAGATATGCCCTCGGGACCCATACTTGTAGTGTCAAGAGAGAAGGCTCATTGGCCAGAGGGGGAAACTGAGCTGGAGGCTTAACCAGCTGACCTTACCTTCAGCACACACAACCATGACACGTGACAAAGCTAAAACGGTACACAAGAGTTGCATTCATGTGTGAAATAGACAGACCTTTAAGCCTTCACTGGTCATTGCATATAGCTGTCCCCCCCAGAAACACAAGATGACAAATACTTGTGTGGAAACTGTAATTCTGAATTTTAAGGGGTAACCTGTGGTAATGGGCTCATGGTTTTTGAGGTCAGTCACACAGGTCCGGGTACCAATTCTACCTCTGCCACTCCAGTAACAGGATTTTCTAGTAACAGGAGAATTTACTACTCAGAGTGTGGGGCTTCAGAAACAGAATGACGAATGTGGCCCTAATTCCAGCTTCCAGCCACGGGTTTAAGGCCATGAGCTGGGACTGTCCTGGGAAAGGTGAGATGTTGTCCCTGTTTAAGTCTCTGGATACTCCCAGCCTCTTCACCTTCAGAATGCTTATCGGCTAGCTCTGTGGTAATGATTAACCCATTTCTACTGTTCTAAATATTTCCACGTGGCTCATCTTACTGGCCAGGGTGGCTGGGGTTCTACCTCTCCGGCCTCTCCATGCTGACTCCTCCTTCCTACTTCCTCTTTCCTCCTGGTCTCCTAGCCCCACCTATCTTGCTTTCCTATTGGCCACAGTGCTTTATTCATTAACCAGCGTGAGAAACATATTTACAGAATGACATCTCCAATCAGACCCTTGCATGGGAAGAGGGCTCTCTCTCTCCCACCAAGGAAGGTGTGGATGAACGTAGCTTGGGAAACAGAAGAGAAGGACCTGATCTTATGTTTCTGGCTGAACGTAATGGTGAAAACGAGGCATGAGAGCCAGAAAGCTGGGCTCCCTGGTTTCAAATCCAGCACCTCGTGTGCTGGGTGTCTGGGTTTTGGTCTGAGTTCTACCTGCTGCCTGTGCACGCCTGGAACTTGGGAAACACAACATGCGTGTTTCCAGTTTCTGTAACATTGGAACGGGACAGTGTTTTTAACTCAGAGGACAGCCCTGAACATGGAATGTAAACGACTCAGCAATAGTGACACTCAAAACGTCAACACGTAGTGTAGACAGACGGTCCACAGTAGGTGTGGAGAAACTTTTCAGCCTTTGACATTGCCAGGGCATCCAAATTCCTGATCAGCAGATCCCTTGCTGTGTATTGGTAATGGTTCTCCAGAGGAACAGAAACAATGGAATGAACACACACACACACACGCACACACACACACACACACACACACACACGCACGCACACACGTTATAATTGGGGGGGGTCAAATTATCTTCTACTGTAGAGGTTGGGTCAACCAGCACTGTTAGCCTGTTAGCCTGCATGCCGGAGAGGCTGAGATCCCAGCAGCTTCTCAGTCCACAAAGCTCTACAATCTCAGTCTGAAGCTAACGGCCTGAAGGATTCTCGAAGAGGCGCTGGTCTCTTTAGTCCATATTGGAGCCTGAAGAAATGAGTCTAATGTCAGTAAGGACGGCAACAGCAGCAGAGATAGAAGCAATGATTCCTGGGAAGCAGGGGCAGCCAGGCGCTAGCAAGGTTTCTCCTGCGGACTCTGTGTCTGGGCAGAGGGTGCTGCCCACTCTGGGGTGGGGGTGGCTCCTCTCGCCTCAAATAGCTTTCCCGGGAATGCCCTCCGTACCCCTGCCCAGAGGTGTGTTGTGTCTCTTGGTTGACTACAGCTGTGACCAAGTTGACAATCAAGATTAGCCATTGCAGGGCTGGAGAGATGGCTCGGTGTTAAGAACAACTGTTGCCCTTGCAGAGGACCCGGCCTTGGATCCCAGCACCCATATCCAGTGGTTCACAGCCACCTATAACTCTACTTGAGGGGGCCTATTGCCCTCTCCCGAGCTCCACAAGAACCAAGCATGCACATAAATACAGGTAGGCAAAACACTCACATACACACACACATCTTGAAAATGATTAACTGTCTCCAGGGATCTGGAGACAAATCTGAGTGCTGAACTTGCATGGTGAAGCCACTGTAACAAGCTGTACCCGAGCCATGCCTGGGAGAGGACCCGCCAGCTTACAGTGCTACCTCATTCTTTTAACCCCAGCACTTGGAAGACAGAGGCAGGTGGATCTCTGAGTTTGAGGTCAGCCTGGTCTATAGAGCAAGTTTCAGGACAGCCAGGGCTATACTAACCTGGAGAGTTACACCACAATAGTCATAACTAAATCCTAGGCTTCTGAAATGCTCTACTGTCCACCAGTGATTTTTTAAATACATTTTTATATTAAAAACAATCTTATCTTACATACCAATCCTACTTTCCTCTCCCTCCCATGTTCCCCACCATCCCCCATTTAACCCCAGGGAGCATGAAGCCTCCCATGAGGGATCACCAACGTCTGTCACATCATTTGGGGCAGGACCTAGGCCCTCCCTCATATATCTAGGCTGAGGGAGTGTCCCTCCATAGGGAATGGGCTCCCAAAGCCTATTCGTGCACTAGAAATAAATACTGACTTCACTGCCAGGGGCCCCATAGCCTGCCCAGTCCTCCCACCTGACACCCACGTTCAGAGGGTCTGGGTCAGTCCTATGCTGGTTTCCCAGCTATCAGTCTGGGGTCCATGATCTCCCCCTTGTTCAGGTCAGCTGTCTCTGTGGGTTTCCCGAGCCTGGTCTTGACCCCTTTGCTCATCACTCCTCCCTCTCTACAACTGGATTCCAGCAGTTCAGCTTAGTGTTTAGCTGTGGTGTCTGCTTCTGCTTCCATCAGCTGCTGGATGAAGGCTCTAGGATAGCATATAAGCTAGTCATCAATCTCATTATTGGGGAAGGGCATTTAAGGTAGCCTCTCCAATATTGCTTAGATTGTTAGTTGGGGTCCTCCCTGTGGATCCCTGGGCATTTCCCTAGTGACTGCTTTCTCTTTAATCCTACAATGGCTCCCTCTGTTATGGCATCTCTTTCCTTGCTCTGCTTCTTTATTCCCTCAACGCGATCTTCCTGATCCCTCATGTTCTCCTCCCCCCTTCCCTCCTCCTCTTTCTCCTCCCTCCTGCCCCACCCTCACCTCCACCCCATGCTCCTAATTTGCTCAGGAGATCTTGTCCCTTTCCCCATCTCCAGGGGACCATGTCTGTCTCTCTTAGGGTCCTTGTTTCCTAGCTTCTCTGGTGGTGTGGATTACAGGCTGGTAACCCTTTGCTCTATGTCTAAATTCCATATGTGAGTGAGCACATACCATGTTTGTCTTTTTGTGACTGGGTTACCTCACTCAGGATGGTTTCTTCTAGTTTCATCCATTTGCCTGTGAACTTCAAGATTTCATTGTTTTATTCCTCTGAGTAGTGCTCCATTGTGTAAATGCACCACATTTTCTTTATCCATTCTTCGCTTGAGGGGCATCACTGGTGATGTTTCTAAGCAGGAACGAAAACTTGAAGTGTTGTGCAATGTTAATTAAGGATTTTTAAAATTTTTAAATGGCGTTACAACAACTGTCTAGTCCTACGCTTGTATTTACATGGATTATGTTCTTGGATCAACAGCATGCTTTCGGCTGAAGGCGTAGCTGAGAACACAGCAGGCACCATCGGCACATCAGGGTTTATGTGCAGGCCGTTGGTTTGGCTTTAAAACCAAAAAGCGTTTTAGGTTTAGTGGGCCTTCATCTTTTAGACTTAATATTCCAAGGAAGGTAACCTCCTCCAAAACGTAAAGTGGCACCTGGGTTGAAAGCCATGAGTATGTTGATTTGAATTTAGAACTGAAAATCAGCTAGTAGGGGCTGGAGAGATGGCTCCGTGGTTTAAAACATTGGCTGCTCTTGTAGACAACCTGGGTTCAGTTCCCAGCACACTGAAAGAATTATAACCACCTTTATCCAGAAGTTCTGATGCTCTCTTCTGGCCCGGTTGGGATCCAGGTACTCACATGGTACACATACATATATGTAGCACTCACACACATACAACACAATTAAATTTAAAGGAATAGCTGCCACCTTTGTTCACTGAGTGAATTAACACCTGAATACAGTTCTTTAGGAAGAGCCAGGATCAAGACACATCACTGGGCTCCAACACGCCTGCGAGGTCCTGATTGCAGCCATCTGCATGAAACCCATGAGATAAATCACAGTGGTGCATCACACCAGGCAAGGAGGAATTGACTACTGCAAAAACAGCGTTTGATTCAGAAGTTACTCACATTTATTTGGGGAGAGTCACATGAAAAAAACACTTTATGTTTATAACATGTTTATATCATGTTAGGAGTATTTTAAATAAGGTGCGGGGGAGGCCATATAGAAGGTTAAGGATTAAAAAAACATTTTATTTATAATAATGAATCAACAATAATTCATGTATCCACACTAATTCCAATTAGGTGGGAGGGGAGGTGGGCAGGTAGGCAGATCAACAGATGGATGGAATTAAAACTTTTTATAACAGAATAATAACTAATAAATTTAGAAGGATTGAAAGAAATGCCCACAGGTGAAGCCTCCACAGTCATTAAGACAATTCTGTTTAGCTAATTAATCCTAGAATGGATATTTAGGTAGAAAAGATCAATATGTGTGCATGAAATGTGTCTTCCCACAGTAGGAGGCGAATTGTAAGTTTACCTAAAATCTGGCCGACACCGCCTACCCAGGTACAATGTCTAACCCTACAGAAGCAGCCAATGTCAGCACGCTTGTCTCTAGGTGTGTGCCTGTGACTATTGCCACCTCACTTCTGTGACACACTTGCCTGAGGCCATCAGCCGTCTAACAGAACCGAGGGCGTTCTGCAAGAAGCCTGGCCCGCACTCCTAAAAACTGTCGGTAGCCAACGCAGGGTGCAGAAGTGTTCCGGTGTAAGTGGCAACTTAAAGGACATCGCAATTAAACACACAGCGACCCTGGGTTAAAAACGACATTAAAGACAGTGGTGACGTTGGAGTAAGAGTCATGTGGTTACTAGTGCAGTGTTTTACCTTGTTAAAGCTCCTGAATTTACTTTTGATTACGCGCTATGTGTGGAAATAGCAATAGGAAATGCACACTGGTGTGTTTAGCAGTTAAGGCCTGTGACATCTGCAACTCATCCTCCAATAGTTAAGATATATACACACATGTACATAGTATACACATCATATATGCATAGTGTAGATGAAAGTATAGACATGCACAGCAATATGTGGTTGTAAATAAAAAATATTAACCGGACAGAAGGCAGATGTAGAAGAAAAACAGAACCCGGATGAAGGACGCATGAGCTGTATCACTGAGCTGTCTTGTATTCTTTGTTCAAAATACAAAGTTAGAAGCAGACATGAGTGGTGTCTACAGCTTAGCCCCGGGAGTGAAGAAGAACCCACATCTAGATAAAGCGAGAGCTGACCATATGAGTTCTGGAAAAAGCAGGCAACTTTTAATTTTGCGTTGGGTTTGAACTGCTCCCTCGTGTGCAGCTTCAGGCCAAAGACTATCACTCTGCAACCTGCATGCTTGCGAGAAGAGTGCGCGCAGCGCCTAGGGCTTGAGCAGAGTGCCTGCAGACCGCTCACGGCCGCTCCTGGAGACCTGGTGCATCAGTGAATTCGGAATTTGGAGTTTTTAATACCTTGAAAGCTCATGCAGTCAGTCCTGTAACTTACCAGCGAGGAACAATGTCACCGGCAGAAGGCCCCTGCATGACAGGGTCTGGTGACAACAGCTGCTGAAAGAGCCAGCTCTCCAGACACATGCAGACGGCCCGAGGCACTGTGACTCGGTCACAATTCATTTTGTCTGGAAGTCCTGTGGTTTTTCCACAATACAAGGATACTTTCGCCTGCTCCTGTGCCAATCAAGTGTGCACTTTCTTCTTTTAGCTTTTAGTTCTTGGAGAGTTTCATGCAACGTGTTTTGATCATATCTACCCCTCCCACCCAATTTAGTGTCCTTTTAACTTTTGTGCCTTTCAAGACGAGCTTGTCCTCCCCAGAGAGTCTTGGCCGTGTGGCTTTGCACGGGAGCATGGCTGCTGCTCTTAGTGACGAGTGTTATCCGCACTCCCAGCAGCTAACAATCCCAGTCCATCCATGGCTTGGGGTGGGATTGGCTGGGCCTTGTTCTACCTTGGTTTTGTTAGGTTCGTCTATGCAGTTGCAAGAGCTGTGATTCCGTGTGCTCATCTTCTACCGCCTCGAGCTCTCACACTCTCTCTCCTGCCTCCTCCTGTGATCTCCGAGCCTGGGGCGAGGCGTACAGTACACACCTTTAGAACCAAGCATTGTGCAGTCTCTACATGGTGTCCAAGTTCGGGCCACTGTGGCAATCACCATCCACCCACTGCAAACAGAAGCATCTCAGATGTGTGTTGAAAAGTGTTACGAACAGTTTTCCCACCTGCCTGGTCCCACAGCTGCGTCAGCCCCAAATAACACACAGAAACACTGTATTAGATATAAAGCTGTTGGCCTGTTACTAGAGTTTCTTATTGGCTGACTCTATCTTAAATATTAACCCATTTCTATCAGTCTAAGTGTTTCCATGTGCTCTTGGCTTACCAGAGAAAGGGTCTGGACCTTTTACTCCTCCTAGTCCTACACTCGTACTATCTCTCCCAGAATCCTCCTTGTCTCCTAGTCCCACCTACGTTGCCTTCCCATTTGCCAACTCTGCTTTATTCATTAACCAATAAAAGAAACATACATACAGAATGACATCTCCCATCAGGGAGGGGCATTGATCTCAGGGTATAACGATGAGTCATGAGGAGTCATTTCAATGCTATGTATATTCAGCAGCATTATAGTAGCAGGTACAACCGTAGGGCCTATGGCCTGTCTAGCTGCAGATTCTTAGCTGCACAAAGGTGCTTTCTACATATGGAAAGTAGCTAGCTCTTTTCCTCACCTTTCTTAGATGCCCGGTTAACCCATCAGACTGCACTGGCACTGGGCTGTGTAAGGAGGAAACATCACTGTTTTGTTGCCTCGTTTATAAGTTATAAGCAAGCCAGTGTGCAAGTACAGTGGAGAAAGGCTGAATCCAGGCTTCCACAATTCCAAATAGAAATTCATTCATTCATTCATTCATTCATTCATTCATTCATTATGTATGCAGCGGTCTGCCTGTGTGTATGTATGCCTGCAGGCCAGAAGGGGGCACCAGATTTCATTACAGATGGTTTTGAGTTACCATGTGGTTGCTGGGAATTGAACTCAAGACCTCTGGAAGAGCAGCCAGTGCTCTGAACCACTGAGCCATCTCTCCAGCCCCTAGAAACAATTCCTAAGACAGATCACCTTGGTGGTTTGAAATCATATTGGAAAATAAAAAAATCAGGATGTCTGATTTAACAGTTGGAGGTTAACATCTCTGGTTAAAGACCCACTGAAATCTGAGGGGTGTTGGATGTTACTCTTCTTAATAGTATTTCCCAATTGTCTTCCTTATTGTCTTGTTAGCAAATACGATGGGCATGAGGGATCTATATTCTCTAATTTGCAAGGATAATGACATAAAATAGTATCTGTGAAGGTTTGAGAGAAAGTGGCCCACAAAGGGAGAGGCACTATGGGAGCTGTGGCCTCGTTGGAGGAGGTGTGTCGGTGTGGGGGTGGGCTTTGAGGTCTCCTTTGCTCAGTAGACTTTCTGTTGCCTGCAAGATGCAGGAGTCTCAGCCTTTCCTCCAGCCCCACGTCTGCCGGCATGCGGCCGATAATGGGCTGAACCTCTGAAACTGTAAGGGAGCAACCCAATTAAAAGTTTTCTTTATAAGAGTTGTTGTGGTCATGGTGTCTCTTCACAGCAGTAAAAACGCAAACTAAGACTGTCTATTGGCAGGGGCACAGGGAAATCAGCGGTGTCAAATTGAGCTGATGTGGTGGCACGTGCGTCTAATCGCAGCACCTGGGAAGTAGGGAGAGGGAGATGTCTGTGAGATTGAGTGCAGCACAGTGAGTTCCAGGCCAGCCGAGGGCACATAGTGAGACCCTATCTCAAAACCAACTAAACAACAAGCAAGCAGACAAACTAAAAACAGCCACATGCTGGCAAAGTTTTGGAATAAAGACACATCTGCCTGGGCTAGAGCGATTGGCTCAGCAGTTAAAAGCGTGTACTGCTCCTGCAGAGGACCTGAGTTCAGTACCCAACACAACTGTCCAGCCAGATCCAACTCATCCTTCTGGCTGCTGCAGGCCCTGTACTGCCATATACATCCCCGCATACAGACACATGCGCATGCACTAACTATACATACGTAAATAAAAGCATTGCTAAAGAGTTACCAGGAGCGAACACAAACTATTTTGTGTTAGTGCCACACCTCAGTGGCCACAACAATGGTCTACTTCTTACTAGCCATCGATGAAATAATAGCTTCTAAATTGCATAATGTATCTAGACTTGTTACCACATGCCTTTGGGGGAGGTGCCTAAAATCAGTTATCAGGCAAAGGGAAATGGTTAGGCAAATTCTCCTGGGAAACATGGTGTTTCCCAAGATGGAAATACTGCCGAGCTCCTCATTTACGTGTGTGGGGGCAGAACCCGGAACAATAGGCTCTGACTGGTGGAATTCCCACTGTCGAATTCTTCTCAAGCCACTCAAGAAGACGGGACAACTGTCCATAGTCTTAGCCCTTTAAAAGTATTTAATGTTGTCATTCGCATACACTGAATTGTGCATAATGATGGGTTTCAACGTGACATTTTCACACATGCACATTATGTATTTTTGATAATATTCTCCCCCAGTCACCCTCCGTCTTTTAAAAAAAAAAAATGACTTTGTGGATTTGTTGCTTTTTCATGTATGTGTTTACAATGCTAGGAATAAAACATAGAGCCTCATGAGTGCTGGGTAAGGACCACAGCACTGTGATTTTTTTAAAACAAATATATTTGTGCGGTAAGGTGTGTTGAGTTAATACATGTAGACCATGAATAATGAAGAAATCGGAGTAGTGGACATTTGTCTGTCGAGTTGTGGTCCCCTCCCCTTGATGGTGAAAATTTACATTTAGGTTAAGCTAGTAGGACTTCGTTTAGGTGATGCCAAGTTCCTTAACAACATTCAGTGCACCACAGTAGGAGCTGGAGCGTCGACCTTGCCCTCATCTATATATCTGATTGGTCTGCAATGTTGGCCTTGACCCCATGGGGGTGTATTGCTGTCTTTTCTCCCGTAGACCTGGGGGTCAGGAGGCCTTGACGAAGGGACGGTAAGCAAGCTTGTTTCTCCTGGGGACAGGCTTCCAACAACACCTTCCCTATTCCCAGAGCCATGGCGGCTTTGCAAGCAGCTGGTGTGTAGGTTCTCGTTTCCGGGAGATCCTGTTAGCACCAGCTCCTGGACCTTCATGGCCTTTGCTTCATATCTGGGACAGGAAGGCACTATGGTCACATAAAGGCTGTGTTCCCACTTCTCCTTATTAGAGTCTTAGAACCCAGTTCAATGGGTTTCCTGACTGCTGGCCTTTGGAATGGAGACAGCGCCTCTGAGAGGACCCTCATGGCAGTCAATCACGCCCAGTAAAGACTTTACCTCACTCATTTCATCCCTGAAGGGCTAAGTGAGAGGTCTCGGGATGCACAAAATATATCCCACACCGACACTAGAGGAGTCATGACCGGCCATTCGTGTCGATGACACCTTCTAGAGCTCCTTTATAAATTTTATTATTTGTGTGTATGAGTGCATGGCTGGAGTGCCCACGGAGCCAGAAGAGGGCATCATCCCCCAGAGCTGTAGCTACGGATGGTTGTGAGCTGCTGCGGGGGGTGGGGGGTGGGGGGTGGGGGGAGGTGCTAGGGACCAAACTCAGTCCTGGGGAAAAGAGCAAGGGCTCCTGATGGCTGAGCCATCTCCCCAGCCCCTGAGTTCCTTTTCAAACTAAGAGACAATTATTATGACTATAAAACGCATAAACGTGCCAACACTTCAATGTGAGAGTTTACCAAGAGCTTCCTGCCTGGTAGACACAATGATAGGTACCACACATGGCTTTAGACAGTTGAGTGTTTTCCATGTCACCAATAAAGCCACTCAACAAGCAGATTCCATAATATCAAATCACAGTAAGGAAGATGCCATTGCCCTAAAAGACATTAACAGATAGGACAGACATGAGCAGTTGAATCGCCTGCCCAGGATCTTACAAAGCCAGATACACACATTTAAACACTGCCCACCTGCCCTTCTTGTCTATTAATCCAAGTTGTCTCCCAAGTCCACACTGGGCGAGCGCTGTTGAAGAATCATGAGGATCCACATAGGAATTCATCACCTGGAAGAGAAGGAAGTTTGGAGAAGCAGGCATGCTTGATAAAGACAGGTTTGCCTGCTTAAGTGGCCAAGGAGATTTGAGGGCAGCCGGGCCTCGATCATCAGACGCAGGCTAAACATGGTGTCTGGGCCATAATGGAGGAGTAATCAATGTTGGCTGGAAAAGAAATGAATGGCTTTCATACTGAGTGTTGGTGGAACAAATTCAATTCTGTTTGTCCGTGAAGCTAATCCTTCTCTGGAGCAAACAGCTGCCACCAGCATAAAACCCATGCAGTTTAAACTTTCAGACAACTGAATAAAGGCGGCGTTCTGCGTCTCAGAATGCTAAGCATGTTGGCTCTTCCTGCTGCATTCTCTGTCCTGTGGCAGGAAGTGTCTGCTACCTGCAGTGCCTGGACCTAGTATTCCCTAGCCCAGGGCAAGAATGCGATTAGCAGCCACCAATCACGTGTCTAAACAGGTAAACATATAAACCAAATCAATGAAATATTGAAGCCAATATGTGTTATCCACCCACCTTGATACTCTGCCATCGCTGTCTGGAAGTCCTGATTCCAGCTTTGAATTCCCCTTTTTAAATGTTAAATTCTTGGACTTGCTCTGAAATGGGGAGGCACTCCAGAGTCCCACTGCCTTGCATAGGACTTTGTGTGTGCTAGGACGGTCCAAATGACGGAAGCCAAGGCCACTCACAGCCTGGCCTTACTTTATGCTGTGCCTTGCAAGGATGGCTCAGGAAAGAGGCCACAGGGGTGTATGAAGGAGGCTGGCACCTTCGCACAGGCCGGTTTTGGTTCCTGCAAACCCTTGGAGACAGACGTGACAGATGTATTACAAAGCTAAGGCTCTGCGAGTATGAGAGCTTGCTTTTCCAAGCTGCCAAGCAAGGCTCGTGGTTTGTGGGTCACGCTTGGATTTGCCAGGGCCCAGAAGGACTAAGCTCTACAATGGTGTGTTCTTTGGGCTCTCAGAAAGTTCACACCAGCGTCACCAACAAGGACACAGGAGAGCTAACTGGGGCCCCCTACACAGCAGGGTTTGGGGCGGGGCGGAGGCCCCTTGCGGGGTCACAGGTGGGTTGTAGCCCTTCTTGGCTAACATATGGCTGCGCCAGTGTGCTGCGCTCCCACACTGCCGCGCTCGTCCCGTCCTCCACCCTCTTAGCCACATTGTCAGCCTTTGATCTCCCACCCACTCTCTCCAAGTCAAGTTTCTCTTGGCTCCTTCCTCGGCGGCCTCCCACTCCTTCCCACGCTCTTCTCTTGCGCCACAAAACAAATGTACAATAACACTTCAAAAATATTAAAAATCGATGCTGATGAAACCGTGGTTTTGTTTTCTTGGAACGGGAGGCAGCAATGACAACAATTGCAGGCACAGCCTGGCCTGTGCGGAACCATTGTTCCTGGGCAGGATCCTATCCGCTCACCCATGACCTGAGATCAGGAGTTCCAAACAGAAACGTTTGCGGGATTAGTTAGGGCAGACTGCGTTCTCTCTCTCTCTCTCTCTCTCTCTCTCTCTCTCTCTCTCTCTCTCTCTCTCTCTCTCTCTCTCTCTCTCTCTCTCTCTCTCTCGTATTTTTATTTTTGACAAGACTGTGAAAGCTGCTATCTGTTCATCTAATGGAATCAAACAGTCTGCTAAAAATAACCTCTGCGAGCTTTTATTACGAACAGAGAACACCTCCTCCCCTCAGCTTGCGACTGTGATCTACTTAATCCTTCAACTTCACTGCAAGTGTGTGCACTGACTGCTCTGGGGTTCTTTTCTTTCCAAGGCTGGCTTGCTCTGTTTGGCAGAGTTATTTGAACAGGTGGCTTTGCACACCCTATGCTAATGGAATCTTTTGTCTCCCTCCCCTCGGCGGCAGAGGGAGCCGTTCAGGAAAAAAAAAAAAAAAAAAAAAAAAAAACAAACAAAAAAACCGATTCTTTGATGCTAAAGTATTCACACCTGTTTGATTATCACAACGAGAATCACAATGCCAAGCCAGGCAGGACTTCCTCTAACTGGACACAGAAGAGATGCCATCTCCTTTGCTTCTTGTCGAGTGTGTGACAAGCATCTCCAAGAGACCTTTTTCGTCCTTTAGGACCAAACGTCCTCCTGCATCCACCTGGCAGCCAGTGGGCATTAGGGAAGGTTTTGGGGGTGCCAAGCTTCAGAAGCACTCACCAGACTTCGTTCGCCGGCTTGACCCCGCGTCCCCGACCCCTTGGTCCGGGGACGCTTTCAGCAGGGGAGCTCCGGGCAGGCAGCGCGCGCGGCCTCGGGGCTGCGCCTGGCGCGCGATCACAGCGGTCCCCGGGGACGCCCCGCGCGCGCCCTGGCTGCAGATCACAGGCGCCGCCCTCGGCCGGCCTGCGCGGGAGCCCGCCTGCTCCCTGGCGCGCGATCACAGGCCAGGCCTCCGCACCTCCAGGGCTGGGAGGTGGCGCGGCCCCAGCCCTTGGGGAGAGCAATGGCTGGCGTGTTCCCACGGGGAGGCCCAGCAAGGGCTTTTCCTAGCTCCCCTCAAAAGTGTCTTCCACGGCGACAAGGTGGTGATGGTGGCGGTGCGCAGGGGTGCGGGGTGGGGTCTTCTGTCCTTAAAGAGGCTTTGAAGACACACCCCATTCTGGCCTCGTGGTAGCTACCAGCGTGTGAACTCTTGCTCAGGATGGAATATGGCTCCTTCGAGAGCTGTTTTTGCATCCTATTAGTTCACCGGCCTCATGAAAAGAATGAATGAAATAAATGCCTTGGAGTAGGCAAGACAAACTTGGATGCAGTTTAAAGAGATCAGATTTGCCCACAATGTGGGCGGGCATGATCCTGATGATCGCTGCTCTGCTGCTTCCTACCTGGGAAGTGGGATTCTGAGCCTCCTTGCCCCATTTCCGACAGGCATGAAAGACAGCCTCATGTGCATGCGTGCATGTGTGCGTGTGCGTGCATGCGTGTGTGTGTGTGTGTGTGTGTGTGTGTGCCCGCGCTCATGCCTGCATGTGTCTGTGTGTGTATACACTTGAGTGCGTGTGCAGCTGGAGGCCTGAGGATGACACGACCTCTTACCTCTTGCTCTCCACCTTTCCCAATGAGGTAGCATAGCAGGATTTCTCAACTGAACCCAGAACTTTCCAATATGGATCCCTGGCTAGCCATTTTGCCCTGGGGATTCCGGTCTGCTCCTGGGCTCTGGGATTGCAGCGTGGTTGCCAAGCCAGCTAAGCATTTATGTGGCTCTGTAGATCCAAATTCCAGTTCTTACGCTCGCTGACAAGCCCTTCAAGCATGCAGCGTCTCTCCAGCCCAGATTCTTTGTTTTTTTTTTTTTTTTTTTGAAAAGCAGTTTTGAAAAGCCACTATGAAGAATTTGGGTCCAAGTGCAGTCAAACAAACAAGGACCAGAAACTGATTTGAGTTAACGGACAAAATTATGTAGGGCTTGAAATCCATAGCAAATTCTAGAAGTTTTGAGGACTAGTTATGTCAGTTGGACAGATGGAGTTCGGGATGGACTCACTTGAGCCTGTCTGTTGTAGCCAGGATGAACTCTAAGGAAGAGATGACAAGGGAGGCCATAAGCTAACTGGGAAAAAACAAAAACAAAAAACCCCAAAATACTCTATTCTACCGTGTGGGTCTCAATGTCAGGGAGGGCACATCCTACTGCAGGGCTGTGGGATCCGGAGGGCAGCCAGCAACATGGCAGCCACACATTAGACAGTCTCCACGATCTTTCCGGAAAGTCACCAGGCTAAGAACTGGTGGCACACCTGTCAGGAAATGTTTGCAATCTCATAATAATAATAATAATAATAATCATCATCATCATCATCATAATAATAATAATGCTATTTCTGCAGGGCAGTGGTGGCCCATGACTCTAATCCCAGTATTCAGAAGACACAGGCAGGTGGATGTCACTGAGTTTGAGCCTCCCTGGTCTATAGAGTGAGTTCTAAGATAGCTGGGACTATACCATGTCTTGAAAAACCAAAGCCAACATATATATATATATATATATACATATACATATGTATATACATATATATATATACATATATAATTTCTCCTATAGTTTTGTTTATTTTTTCTGTTGTTTCTTGGTGGCTCCTGGGGGCAGTAGAAAAAGGAGCCACCACATCTGTACCTGTCTGTCCTTCAATCTCACTGGAATCTGCAAATACTTCCAGTCACCGATTGCCTTAAAAATCTCATTGCTGTCCCTTTGGAGACTGACCCAAGGGGAAATTCTTAGCAGCCCAGTAGGAACTTATCCAGCGCTCAAGTACTGCCATCCCTCGGGTACGAAACTGACTCACCGGGCTCAAAGTTGGGCAAGGGTAGGCAACTTGGGGAGTCCTACCTCTCCCAGGCAACACTTGTAAAAGATACCTCTTTACATGCATTTCCCAAGTCTTTTCTATTCACCTCAGAACAATGGGGGAAAATCAGCATATCAGGTGACCCAGAGCCTGTTGTAGGATTTAGATTAAGAAAGATTAGATTAGGTTAGATGGGAGACCCACAGAATCAGCTGACCTGAGCTACTGAGAGAGCACTGACAGCTGGGGAACCAGCACAGGACCAAACTAGGCCTCTTGAGTACAGGTGGCAGTGGTATCTGAGGCCACTGGCAGTGATGCCAAGATCTAACTACAATGCACAGACTGACTGTGGAGCCGCTTCTCTATGGAGAGACAGATGCCTTTCTCTTGCTCAGCCTAGACAGGGGGCGGGGTGGGGGCCCTTGGTCCCTCCTCAATAAGGTGATGGGATAGAATTAGTTGACTTCCTAGAGGAGGCCTTACCCTCTCTGATGAGCTGCTGGGAGGTGGGGTGGGGGAAGGTGGGGGGAGAGGGATGAGAGGAGGGAGGGGCAGCCGGGATTAGAATGTAAAATAGATGAATGAATAATAATGAAAAGATTTTTCTTTTTTAAAGTTGTGTCTGATTAAATGCACTGCTAAAGTTTGATTGGAGTATTATACACGTTTGTTGTGTGGAAAAAATACCCAACAGAAGGAGCTTAAGGACAGAAGGGTTCGTGCGGGCTCCCAGTTCAAGAGTGCAGTTACCCCATCGGGGAAGGCTCGATGGCAGGAATGTCGTGCAGTTGTGTTCACGCAAAAGGCAAGGGCCATGGATGGATGCTGGTGCTCATGCCCTTCCTCCTTTTGACTCTGCACTTTTAACCAATATTAAGGGTGTCTCTACACCTCAGCCAATCCAGCCTAAAAGCCCCTAACGGATATGTCCAGAATTTTATCTCCTAGGGGATCCTAGACCCCATCAAGTTAACCGTCAGGATGTGCTTATCTACAAAGACTATGTATTATATCAAACAAAATTCATGAATTTTAAACGTCTGGGTTGATAAGCTTTGAAATGGTCCCAGCCATATGACCCTACTGTAATCAAGATGGGTGGCATTTCCATCTCCATTGAAAATTTCCTAGCACCCTTTCCAAGTCTATCTGCTTCTTGAATTGCCAGTCTTTAGCAACTAATTATCAAGTGTTACCTGGAAAACTCTTGTAACAGACTGGAATGAATGTAACAATACAGTTTGTGATCTTTGGAGTCCACTGTCTTTCACTGGAAAAGAGGCTTTGAATGGCAACCACCTTGTTACATTCATCAGCTAATTGGCCTCGGAGTGGCCCTCGGCTGCATGGATGCATAATAAATGGTTTACCAGTTTACCAGTGGTGGGTATCTAAATTGGGCAATGTACTTGAAGATAAGCCCACAGTTAGGAACTTAAGTTTTGTTTTGTTTCTATGTGATCAAACTATGTTTGTTGAGGATCTGGAGAGAAGGGGCTTATCCTGATTTACCTGGGTAGATTGTAAAGACCGCCGCTGTCTTTATAAGAGAGGAAGAGGCAGAGGAGAGGGCACAGAGAGGTCAAGATGGGGCACAGTGGTAGGATGAGGAAGGCTGAATCACAGAGAGCTGAAGGAGGCTCCAGCCAGAGGGTGCCACTCACACCTCGGTTTTGAACCTCTATGTTCCAAAACTGTAAGATATGTATTTTTGTTATTTTGCACATTGGTAAGAACCCATTCTAATGGTTGTACAACAGCATCTCAGCTGGTTTTTGTGGTTTTTTTGTTTTTTTTTTTTTTTATCAAGGGCTGGTGACACTGGGCATCTTATTTGCTGCATCAGTTTCGCTTAATGAAAATAAAGGCTTTGGTTTAATTTTATTGTGTTTTTAATAGACACATATACATGTTTAGTATGAATCACCAATGATGATAACATAATTTCATTTTACTGAGAATTAACTACATCAAGAATGAAATTAACACCGTTGGGGTTATACTTTCTATTATAGAGCACAACGCACTGAACAGATGTTTAGTGGCCTGTGTCTTACATTTCTGTGTCATGTATTATCTGGAACAATGGGACTGAGTCAGAACATGGTATCAGATGCAACATCGGTCTATTCATTACTTCTGTTTTTGTTGGAGCCTACAGAATGCTCTAGCAAAGGAAGGGAGAACACGAACTGACTGTTTTGCAATATTTGGGTACTCTCGCAATGCGCCGCTCTGAAAATCATTAATTATTTCATCCAGGAGAGTTCGCCTTCCAGTTACTCAGGAACTGGAGGTTGAAGTTGTCCACCCTGGTTTCCAGTTGCTCAACTTCATAGACGTTCAGAGCCACAAAATCCAACTGGATTTTATTTTAAACAGCCCTCTTTCAGACACCTCCACCTGGAAAGCCATGGCGTGAAGGTTTTAATATGTCTGGGGCATTGGATGACATCATTACTGTTTCCCGAATTCACCACAGCAGGATGAGCGCCTTCAAATGGAATGGATTGACAAGCGTTTCTTTTATATCTTTCCTGCCCTGTATGGTTTTGCTGTTGTTTGAGGCAGGGTCTCAGTGTGCTGCCCGAGCTGGAACCCTCTGTTTAGACTAGGCTGACCTAGAACTCACAGACATATGGTGGCCTCTGTCTTTGAATGCTGGGATTAGAGCTGTGTGCTACCTTGCTTGGCTGTCTTGTATATATGTATATATGTCTTTGCAGAGTTTTGTTTTTCTATTGCCGTTCAAGGTTATAGAAGAAGAATCTTGTCGCAAGCAGATTCTCACTCTTTGGGAAATTTTAAACACCCACTTTTATTTTATAATATTTTTAAATTTAAATTTTCGACAATCTTGTTTTACATGTCAACTCCAGTTCCCTCACCCTCCCCTCCTCCCCTATACCCCTCCCAACCCCCACCGCATCCTCTTTTTGCTCCCCAGGGAGGGTGAGGCCTTCCATGGGGGAATCTTCAAAGTCTGTCCTATCATTGGAGCTGGGCCTAGGCTGAGAGAGTGTCCCTCTATGTGGGATGGGCTCCCAGAGTCCATTTGTACACTAGGAATAAATACTGATCCACTGCCAGAGGCCCCATAGCCTGCCCAGTTCTCCTAACTGACAGCCACATTCAGGGGGTCTGAGCCAGTCCTATGCTGGTTTCCCAGCTATCACATGGGAGTCCATGAGCTCCCCCTTGTTCAGGTCAGCTGTCTCCCCAGCCTGGTCTTGACCCCTTTGCTCACCACTCCTCCCTCTATACAACTGGATTCCAGGAGTTCAGCTCAGTGTTTAGCTGTGGATGTCAGCGTCTGCTTCCATCAGCTGCTGGATGAAGGATCTAGGATGGCATATAAGGTAGTCATCAATCTCATTATCTGGGAAGGGCATTTAAGGTAGCCTCTCCACTACTGCTTAGATTGTTAGTTGGGGTCATCCCTGTAGATCTCTGGACATCTCCCTAGTGCCAGATTTCTCTCTAAACCTATAATGGCTCCTTTTGTTATGGTGTCTCTTTTCTTGCTCTCCTCTAGTCTTCCCCCAACTCAATCTTCCTGCCACTCATTCCCACCTCTCCCCTCCTCTTCCTCCTAACTCCCTCTCCCCTCCCCCATGCTCCCAATTTGCTCAGGAGATCTTGTCCCTTTCCCCTTCTCCGGGGGACCATGTATGTCTCTCTTAGGGTCCTCCTTATTTCCTAGCTTTTCTGGCGGTGTGAATTGTAGGCTGGTGATCCTTTGCTCTATGTCTAAAATCCATGTCTGAGTGAGTGCATACCGTGCTTGTCTTTTTGTGACTGGGTTACCTCACTCAGGACGGTTTCTTCTGGTTCCATCCGTTTGTCTCCTAATTTCAAGATTCCATTGGGTTTTTTTTTGTTTTGTTTTGTTTTGATTTTTTGTTTTGTTTTTTGTTTTTGTTTTTTTTTTTCTGCAGAGTAGTATTCCATTGTGTAAATGTGCCACATCTTCTTTATCCATTCTTCATTTGAGGGGCATCTAGGTTGCTTCCAGGTTCAGGCTATTACAAATAATGCTGTTATGAACATAGTTGAACAGATGTCCTTGTTGTATGAATGCGCATCTTTTGGATATATGCCTAAGAGTGGAATTGCCAGATCTTGTAGTAGACTGACTCCCATTTTCTTGAGGAACCACCATTCTGATCTCCAAAATGGCTGTACAAGTTTGCACTCCCACTAGCAGTGGAGGAGTGTTCCCCTTTCTCCACATCCTCTCCAGCAAAAACTGTCTTTGCTGTTTTTGATTTTAGCCATTCTGACAGGAGTCAGAACTTTTATTTCAGTTGCCACTTAAGGTTATAGAAGAGTTGAAGAATCCTGTCCCAAGCACATTCTCACTCTTGAGGAAATTTAAAATACCCACTGTTTACACACACACACAGACACACACACACACACACACACACACACACACCTCACACACACACAAAATGGGAGACTTTTAAATTAGAAATTTAAGGGCATTTCTATCTTAGAACTTAGTTTATGCTTAAACTCCATGCACACAAGACTTGTATTAATTAGGAAAGAGATGAAAAGAAATGGCAAGAAGCACAGGACCCAAGAGAAGACTGAAGACAGAGGTGAAGACCAGCGCTATTTCACGACTCTGCGTCTTGATTCCTCTCTCGTCTCTCTTTTCTTTTCGTCTCTCTGTCCCTAACTTTTCCCCATCTTTGAGATAGACGGGGCTTATCGGGTTTTGGGAGGAAAAGCACACATCTTTTCCTCCTTACTCAAACACTGCCTGTGGCTCTGAAGGGATTTTGCAGGTGTAATTAAGACTCAGTCAGTTGGCCTACAGGTGGGGGTTAGTTGTGGGGACTACCTCCAGGTCTGGAACTCAGAGGCTGAGAGACGTGTGAACAAGGGAGAGACTGGATGTGATGGCAGCAATGAGGCAAGAAATGCCTGTGGCCTGTGGGAGCTGGGGGTAGCCTGTCCAGCAGGCAGCGGGGAGGGAGCGTTGCAGCATCTGAAAGAATGTCAAAGCAGGTTCTGCCCTACTGTCGCTTATGGTCTCTCCTCAGAGCGTAGAGCATCACCCTAACTAGAGATTAGCTAGTTTCTCATCCTGGGACCAAACTCCTGACCAAGCAACTCAAGAGGCAGAGGGTACCGTGCATCGTGGCAGAGAAGGCAATGTGGTGTTAATGATAAGGACTGCCCCACGGCTCTACATCAGACAGGCACTTTCCATGTCTAGGAGGTTATTGCCTCTACAATGCCTTCAGATGAGGACCAACCAGCCACACACAAAGACCCGAAGCAGAAATTCCTTATTCAAACCACAACACCAAGAGAAAAACATCAGATAGCCAACAGCCACAGTCTGCAGAATACCTAACAGGTATTTCTCCAAGGTGTCAAAATCATCCAAAGCGACGAAAGTCTCGCAAGCAGTGACAGGCCAGATGAAGCTCAGGCTAGGGCAACAGGATGGGCAAATGTGATATGCTTTCCTGTTTGGAACCTGGAGCAGAAGAAAGAAATTAGAAGGAGTTACTGAACCTGAATGAACAACGAGGTTTTCTTAACTGTGAGGTACAAACGTTGGCTGTTGGTTGTAACCGGTGTCCTGCACTGAGGTAGAATGTTAATAGCGGGGGAAGTGGTGTCTGTGCAACTCTTTGATAAATCTGAACTGTCCTCAGTCAATGGGCCCTTTTAAAGTAATGAAAATGATATATTACACTATGTTATAGGGATTAAGGCAGCACAAGATTACAGCTGCCAAGAAAATATCAGGCAATGGCTCCTAAATAAAATCTAGCATTAATTAGAAATAAATGTGATTTTTTTTGTTGTGACTTGACTATTAAAACCCTCTATCTTAAAAAGAGCAAGATGATGGTTCTTCTTATTGTATAGAAGATAAATTATCAGTAAGTACCAAAATGCATTGCCTGACTTCGGCCTAATCACACTTCCCCTGTTTCTCCAGGGTTTACATTTCTCTGTACAGGGAACATTGCTTACAACCTTCCACTGGGGTTGCAAGGGTGATGTGATAAAGGGTGGGCGTTTGCTGACCCTGAAACTGAGACCTAGTCCCCCGTGTGTAACACTGGGAGGTGGGCATTAGGGGGGCCAATATGTTTAGACAAATTCATGGGGGGGAATCTTCCCTGTGGAGTTGGAGCTCTAAGACCGTGTTTTCTGGCTGGATTCTCTTTCTGTTCCTCCTACTCACCTTTCTCTGCTTCCTCCCTCCCCACCTGTCTCTGTCTTCCTTCTTCACCCTCCCCTCTTTCTTTCCCCTCTCGCTCCCAACAGTGTGAGCTCACAGCAAGGACAGAAGCAGTAGAGTGGTCCTCAGCAGCACCACAGACGGCTGGTTCTTCATCTTAAGCCCCAGGCTCCAGAACTGTAAGGGAGAGGTGTCTGTAGTTTAAACCACCCTCCTGTGGTAAGGTGCTTTCTATAAGAGCCTAAGGAGACTGAGTCTAACGGCAAATAGAACTCTGGGTTGTCAAAAAGCTGATACAAAAATGGGGGTTGTTTTCTGCGACAGCGCCTGTTGTCAATTATCTGGAACTACCTGCGTGGTCAGCCTCTCTGGCATGGCTGTGGGACATGATGGTCTTGTGCATGGTCAGCCTGTCTGACATGGCTGTGGGACATGATGGTCTTGGGTGTGGTCAGCCTCTCTGGCATGGCTGTGGGACATGATGGTCTTGGGTGTGGTCAGCCTCTCTGGCATGGCTGTGGGACATGATGGTCTTGTGCGTGGTCAGCCTGTCTGACATGGCTGTGGGACATGATGGTCTTGTGCGTGGTCAGCCTCTCTGGCATGGCTGTGGGACATGATGGTCTTGTGCGTGGTCAGCCTGTCTGGCATGGCTGTGGGACATGATGGTCTTGTGCGTGGTCAGCCTGTCTGGCATGGCTGTGGGACATGATGGTCTTGTGCATGGTCAGCCTGTCTGACATGGCTGTGGGACATGGGTCTTGACTATACAGACCAGTGTGGGAAGACAGTCACCTGGGCTTGGATCCTGCATTAAATAAATGGAGAGAGCTGAGCCCCGTCAAGCATGCAGGACTTACTTTCTGCTCCTTGACTACAGATAGGGGGTCACCACCCCCCTCAAGCTCCTTCCTCTGTGACCTTCATGCCAGGAAGGACTCTAACCTGAAACTGTCAGCTACATTAACCCTTTACCTTCCAGACTGCTCTTGTCAGGGTAATTTTCCTCCAGTCACCCCATGGCCACCACTATTGTTGTTAGTTTACCTGTGCGTAGAATTGTCATGTGACAGTTGTTTTCCTTTCTCGTTTAAAACACACTACTGCATTGCCTCCTGGTATCTGTTCATGATGGAAAGTCCTCACCAGTGTCCACAGCCTTTATTATGTTTTTTTTAATGATAGCTTTAGAAATGATATATATGTATATATGTATATGATTTATATCTTTTATGTGTATGTGTGTGTCTGCATGTATGCAGGCCTGGTGCCCGTGGAGGCCAGGAGAGGGTGTCAGATCCTATGAAGATGGATGGTAGCAATTGTGAGCTCCCTGGTTCGGGTGCCAGGAACGGAACCCAGGTCCTCTTCCAGAGCACAGTGTACTCTTGACCCACTGACACATCTTTCCAGCTCCAGCTTTGTAATTGCCTTTGGTGATTTACTGTTATCATTCGATGCTATTTTAAAATATGATGTATTTTTATTTGACTCTATTTACCATAATTTTTCCTAACTTTGGAGAATGTTGTTCTTCATAAACACTGGAATGCCTTCCAAGCTCTGTTCTTTTGAATATTGTTGTTTAGGCCTCATCGACTTTTCTCTCTTCTGCTAAGCCTGTATCCAAGCATCTCAGTCTGTATCAATATGTAACCCAAGTGTGTTTTCACCTCTTCATCTTTGTGTTGAATGCTCATGTAGCTAGCTGGTTTAATCCAGTGTGTGGTCTGATACATTCCTATTACTTAAAATCGTTTGTACGTCCTGATTCTGTTCTTTTCCCATATACTCCTCTGCCTTGCAGCTCCTTCTGCTATTCTACCGGCTTTTGTCTGGGTTAGAGACTTGGTCCATGGCCTCAGCAATATTAGGCAGGAGCTTTGTCACTGAATGTTCTTGCTTCTTGATTTCGTATTTCTTTTAATGAGATATTCATTTATAAATCTCCTTGATAAACTTAAATCTACTATCAAAAAGTACGTCTTGCACAGCATACTTTTCTTTTTGGGTGGAGTGAATTCTGCTCCCAGTTGTGAACTATTTGCTGATTTTCTAAGGACGGGTTTGTCTGATGTATTTAGAGACTGTAAAAGGTCATTCAGTGAAATCAATCATTCTCCCCCTTTTCCCCA
Organism: Cricetiscus sungorus; assembly: GCA_030556225.1. Taxonomy (NCBI): domain Eukaryota; kingdom Metazoa; phylum Chordata; class Mammalia; order Rodentia; family Cricetidae; genus Cricetiscus; species Cricetiscus sungorus. The sequence continues at coordinate 56,236,166 of JANBXA010000741.1, read as the reverse complement.
CCCCAGGGCCTCACATCATAACCCAGGATGTCCTGGAACCCCCAATCTTCCCGCTCAGATTCCTGAGTTCCTGGTAGTGGGATGACAGACATGTGCCGCCACCGTGCCTGGCTTGTCTCCTAATCACCCTTACCACTTACTCACAAGGCCTCTGATCTGGAATGAGATGTTTTGTTGTTGTTTTTTTGTTCTTTTGTTTGTTTGTTTTCCAAGACATGGTTTCTCTGTGCAGCTCTGGATGTCCTGGCACTCGTTCTGTAGACCAGGTTGGCCTTGAACTCACAGAGATCCTCCTGCCTCTGCCTCCCAAGTGTTGGGATTAAAGGCATGAGCCACCACTGCCCAGCATTGTTTGTTTCTAATAAGTCTTTCCCCATGCTACTCAGCTTGGTTTCAAACTCTCAATCTTCCTGCCTCGGCCTCCCAAGTAGCTGGTACTATAGCTCTACACCTTGCCAGACTTGTAACTTGTGGGATATTTGGTAGCACTGTGAAACTCTGGGACTGCATTAGCAAAAGGAATCTTGGGTTGGGGATGGAGCCAGTGACTAGTGACAAGAATTAGTCGTAGGAATATGGAGGGCCTGCAACAATAATTTCACCAAAACCTTGGCCTCCAAGTTGGCCGCTTAAGGAGGTATATACTCAGCTTCCAGGGATTGGAGCTTTAGCTCAGATAAAACAAAGTACCAGATGGGTCAAATGAAGAGTCAGCCAGCCCTTGGAGTTCTTCTGTATCTGTCAGAATGGTATCATATCTGAGAGCTGTAAATAAGGTGACCCATCCAATGGGATCTTTACAGCCTGGAATCTCCTTGCTTTCTTAATGACCAAAGGGATGGCCCATTATAGTGACTGATTTAAAAGACTGCTTTTTTATTATACCCTTCCAAGAGCAGGATAGAGAAAACTCTGCCTTCACAATGTTGACTTATAATCTCAACCTGTTAGAAGATACCAGTGGACGTTCTTGCCACAAGAAGTAAAAGAGCCTTACTTTGTGTGCATGTTTTGTCAATGACCATTAGAAATAACTCATAAACAGTTTCCTTAATCTATAATTTACCATTATATGCATGATAACTTACTGGCTGACTCAGATGCAGATATCTTAGAAAAACATGTTTGAGGAGGTAAAGAGAACGTTGCCTTGTTGGGGATTACAAATTTTTCCTGAAAAAAAAAAATACAAAGAAGGGATTCTATTAATTACCTAGGATATAAGATAGGTTCACAGAAAACTCAACCACAGAAAGTACAAATTGGGAAAAAAATATCAATTATGAACTCTTAATGATTTTTCAAAAGTTGCTGGAAGATACAAACTAGCTATGGTCCACAAATGGTTAACTACTCAAGAACTAAGTAATTTATTTCAAACTTCACAAGGCAATAATTATCAGGTGAGGCTGAGAGGGAACTGGTTCATGTTGAAAGGAAATTGCAGGACACACATGCGGGTGGCTTGGGTCCAGAGCTTGGCTGGATCCTGGTCATGATCTACCCACTCTCCTACAGGAACTCTTGTGCCGAGAGAAACTAGTATCTTAGATTTTTTTTTTTAACCACACAGAGTAAAAAAAAATTAAAGGCCTATGTAGAAAAGGTTTCTGAATTTATTTGGAAAGAAAGTCAAGACTTCATCAATTATCAGGAATAGACCTAGTAGAAATTGTGGTACCTATTACTAATGCTAAAATTGCCTCATTGTAGGTAGAAAATGAACATTTGCAAAGAGCTTACAGTAATTTTTCTGGGAGAGATTTGTAACAAATATCCCAAAAGCAAAAAAAAAAAAAAAAAAAAAGTGCAGTTTATAAAAAGAACTGATAGAATTCTCATATAATAAAGGGGACACCAATTTCTACATTCTATACTGATGTAAATAAACCAGGAAAGGCAGGCTATAAGTCAGAAAAAAATAAAGTGGTTTAAAGTCCTTATTAATCAGTTTAACAAAATCAGAACTATATCCTATTCTCCTAGTACGTTTAGATTTCCCAGAACCTTTAAATATAGTTACTGACTCTCAATATGCAGATGACTTGTTTTACACATTGAAACTGCTGGACTTATTCCAGATGATTCAGAATTAACTTCACTATTCAACTTCAACAATTAATCAGAAATAGAAATCATCCATTGTATTTAACACATATCAGGTACCAATTGGGTCTACCAGCACAGTGATGAAATTGTTCAGCTATTAATAGGAAATGTTTCATGAAAAACACCATGTTAATAGCAACGGTTTGGGGAAAGATTTTTCCATCACTTGCAGCAAGCTAAGGAAATTATAAGAAAGTGTTCTACTTGCTCCTTATATAACCGAACTCTATTACCTGTAGGGAGTAACCCAAAAGATACTCAAAGGAATGAAATTTGGCAAACAGATGTGTTTAATTTTTCAGAGTTTGGAATATTAAAATATGTACTTACACATTCAAGATTTCAATGGGCAGCTGCTTTAAGTTCTGCAAGAGCTGAATCTACAGTTACACATTTATTAGAAGTTTTGGCAATCATGGGGATACCTGTAAGACTGATGGAGCTCCAGCATGTGTCTCCAGCAAAATGAAACAGCTTTTGCATATCACAGCATAAAGAGTATTACAGGTATCACCGCACAATCCTACAGGGCAAGCGGTTATAGAAAGGTCTAATAGCCCTTTAAAAGATATGCTTAATAGATAGAAAGGAGTAAAATGAAAATCCCCAGAGGTAGATTTCACAATGATTGATTAACTTTACATTTTTGAAATGGTAATGGGAAAGGAAAACAGCTGCTGAGAGACACTGGGTGACAGAAAAACAAAAGACAAAACAAACAAACAAAAAATAAAATCCTTGCTGAATTAAATCAGCCTGCACATTGTAAAGACGTGTTGACCTCAGAATGAAAACCAGGATATGTGTTACACTAGGGAAGAGGGTTTGCTTTTGCTTCCATAGTAGAACAGCTATGGGTACCATCAAAAGTGATAAAGATTAGATTTGAACAGGAGAGGCCTTTTGATTTGGAGAGGCAATAGTTCTTTAAATAGCTTGATCATTCAATCCAAACTAACTCATAAGCCTAACAAAAATTACTTTCGTTTGATCAGGTTAAAATTTTCTAAATTGAAAGATAATACCTGTGTTGTTGCCAAAATCATTTTGCCTTAAGAAAGATATAACCTGCCAAATGTGGAACCCCTGTAGAGCTACGGTTGGGGCACGGGTTTTCTTTTGTCTTCATTGGGGGAATAAGAGATTCCAACTAGGGAATCTAAAGACCACTGGACACATGAGACATCTGAAGAAGGACAAATCACTAAGAGAAAATGTCCCAATAATAAATTGGCCTAATGGAATAGCACAGCTCTAACAGGGTAGAATTTCATAAATCTTTCCAAATGCTTGGTTTTTTTTTTCTCTCTACAAACATAAAAGGCAAATGGTGTGTGTGTGTGTGTGTGTGTGTGTGTGTGTGTGTGTGTGTGTCTGTGTGTGTGATCCCAATTCAATAAAAAAATAAATAGAAACTAGCTTTAGAATTGTAGTGTGTCTCTCTCCTTCTCTAAACCCATGCATGCTCATTAAAGGAAAATCCAAAATCTCTGCCTCATGTCAGAAGAGCCACTTGGTATGGGGCAGAAGAAAACCAAAATTATTTAAAGCTTTTCTTAAGATATAAATATTATCTCAAAATCTATAACATTATATAGATTTTCTATAACATTCTGTCAGGATATTAGTTGTCATATAGAGTACTAACTAATTAAAACATTAGCGTCATCTAGCTTCCTGTGTTTGTTTTCAGGTTTGATTCTGAAGCAGGTAATTAGGCACTAAGTTTGTGTACCCTGGGTATACTTAAGGGAGTGTGATCCTCTAACCTTTGAGAAGTCAGCTGTATATGGCATGTAAAAATTTTAAGTTTTCTGCACTGAACTGTGACTGTTCCTAACAGCAGCCTTTGAGGCCTCCAAAACGGTGATGGGATCCTGCTACAACAAATCTACCTGGACTGTAGCCGGATTATGGTAATGTGATTAAGCTGACAGACACCACCCAAAGATCAATTTTGAACTGCAAATGCTAAGGACAACTTCAAAGTGGTTAGCTAGGATGGTTCAGCCTCCTAGAAGACTCCAGCCAGGACTCCAGGTAAGCCCTGCACCTTCCTGTCATGCAGAGCCTGGAAAACAAATGATACAGCTAGCTCTCCTGGGACCAGACCATTATCCCAATTTTCTCAGGGTTCCCTAAAGATGCCATCACCCCCAGTCAACAGGAAGTGGTTTTAAGAACACGAGGTCCAGTAGGTGTTTGCTTTGCTTTGGTTTGGTTTGGTTGTTTGTTTGTGTCATTTGGTAGGTTGTGGATGTTTGTCTTTGTTTAGGGGGTTAAGTTGCAAGTTATTATTGGTCATGATCATGGAGGAAATTAAGCAAAAGAGGTTAGATTCAAGGCTCTCTTTCTGTAAGGAAAAAAAGGAGGAGTTATAGGAATATCAGATAAAAAAGGGCAGATTATTGAATCTGCTTTTAGAGCAAAGAGCAACTCTAGCCTCAAATATTTTGTTTGTATGGAGTTTCCCTTATTGATACAAATTTAAGGTTATTTTTGTTACAGTATTGTACCTGTCCAACCCACTTGAAATGGCAGTGTAAAGATCTAGTCTTTGAAATCTGCTATTACAAAGGGGTAATTAAGGTAACAATCACACTTACAGCTACGTTAGGTATATTTTCAATGTCAGACAGACATATTTCATATATATATATATATAATTTCAGAGATCTATAGGCTATGGCATTTAAGATGTCTTTAAATAACATAAGGCTTTCATGACAGTGAGACAGGACTGCTCCTGGCAGCAACAACCTACTTCAGAGAAGATGGCGGGCGTGGAGCAATCTCCATATGGAGTTTTCTTTCACTGTGGCTAAGTAAACCCCTGGCAACTTGACTACTGGCCGACAGTATGCTGTCCAAACCGGGCAACTGGAACCCAAAAGAAGTTGACTGCCACACTTTGCCAAAATAAGGTAGGGGAGTCCTTCAGAGCTCCTGCTTCACAGGAAAGTCTGTCAGATATTTAGGCTTATGGGCTGAAGATCAATGCCCCAACATTGCAGAGCAACCTTGGGTGTCTGTCCAGGCAGCCAGCTGCTTCTGCCATTTCTTCGTCTTGGAAGTTGTTTGCTCTGTACTTCCCGTTATATTTTATCCTTCTGAGGTCTCTGATGTGACTGAAGACTAGATAGCTACGTCATTTTCTTCATTACCAAATTCAGAAAAGAAACTCACAAAAGGGATGTAAGATGTATAAGGGTGAGAGATATAAACGCTTAAGTTTTTTATCTAAGTGAATGTTTTAAGGTCTAAAAAGATATTTTTAGGTTGGCGATACAAGCTATGATGGAAAGTGGTTCAGGCGTAAAACTTTGGACTCACTAAGATAGAATAGATTAGACCACTTTCTCCAAATTTGCCGAATACTAACGGACTGGACATTGTGAACGCAATTCTTACTTTATAATTGCTCTTATTGTACATAGTTTTACCGTGTTAGAGTTAGAACCTTTTCTTTTTATTTAGACAAAAGGGGGGAATGTTGCAGGGTATTTGATCATACCATGAAACTCTGGGACCATGGTAATAAAATTAACATTGGACCAGGTCATGAAGCTAGCAACTCATTGGCAAGAATTAGCCACAGAGCATATAGAGGACTTGGAATGATTGATAGAGAGAGATGCTCAGGAGGGAGTAGGGAGGGACTTAGAGAGTTGAGGCCCATTTAGATTTGGGACTGTTGGGAACTGAGGCTGGGTCTATGGTCACTTATGGAATGAGCCTTGGCTGAACTCTGGCTGTTTCTCTTGGCTGTACATTTAGAGCCTTCAGTTATATCACTAAGATTTGATGATTTAGTAACTAGCCCTATTTAGCAAGATCAGTCTAGCACATAACCACTAGCCCCATCACCATAGTAACCTTTCTAGTTCTCATAACTCCTGATCTTTCCACCCTGCCAACATCCATTCTTTGTGATTTTCTGTATTCTGCCTGCAAGAACCTCAACTCTTCTTCTTACCTCCCCCGACCCCTTTCCTACATCCTTGCTCTGCTGGCTATATAAGCTTCGGGTAGAAAAATAAAATTTGCCACTTGATTAGAATCCTGTCTTGTGGTCAATTCCCGGCGTCTCTTGCTCCCACCCCCCACCCCTTGGGTCTTTGGGTTCTAGGCTGAAGTCTCTCTGATGGAGGCATAGGGCAGTATGAAGAGAAGCTCTCTTGCTGGGTCTTTCGCCAAAAAGGAAGGTCAGCTGATTGCTTCTCGGATTTTCTATGTAACAGTTTCCCCCAATATCTGACTCCCAAGTCTTCATCGGTGAATAGAATAACTTAGATAAAAACAACACTCATGTTTAGGTCGTATATTAGTGCCTTAGAACTCTTTGTTGTGCTGGAGTCTTGGAAAATAGACACACGAAAAACAGGGTGGCCAGAGTCATGCATGCATATTAACTCTTCCCCCCAAGAAAACTCCAAGCTTGATATAAGCTATGTTGCCATGACACATTTATTTTTTTTAGCCTCCATCAGGGACAGCATTGGCCCAGCCCTGTGTCTCCTTTTTTTCTATTTAACCCCTGGGTGTGCCACCAACAAGCCATAGGAACTAAGTCTGTGAGCAATCGTCAAAACAAACCAAGCGCATTGGAAGATCATATACAGTCTTGATGTACATGGCCCGTGCTCTCATTTGGATCTTTCTGTCCACCTGTCCCCCGTTCTCTCTCACTCTGGGAAGGAACCCATGTGGGTGGGATGCTTTGACAAACGGCTGCTAGTCCGTCTGACCGACAGGTGATGACAGAAGAGATTGATGAGCTGGAGAAGTGCGGGTGAGAATTCCGTTTCCTTTCCCTTCCCTGATTAACTGTGTCCCCCATCACCAAGACTACCCCAGACCCTAACTCTTGCCCTGTCCGTTCACTCCAATGCCCGAACAGCTCTCTATTGTAGACGGTCTCTAGGCCTCACTCCACGGGAAGGTCTACACCCAGCACGTTTATGGAGCCTGCCTTTTCTATGATGGAAATGAGCTCCAGCAAAGACTGCTCTCCACCCCGCCCCCACCCCTAAGCTCCAAGAGCCTGCCTCATGTTTTCCTTCATGGCCCCTCCCTTCCTGCCCCCTCCCTCCCCCTCCCACTCTCATCTACTCACAATATGGCACTGTGTGAGACATTCCCACAGACACCAAACTTTTAAACACGGGGCCATATGTTATGTCAGAGTCGTCATCTTGTAGCTTCCTTCCTTCTAAGCCAGCCTCCTGATAGCATCGTGTCTGGGGCCTTTTATCTCAGCAAACCTTACCTCACTTGAATGATGATTTCTTCCCCAACACTGCTTATCTTAATTGTCCCTCCTCCCTCCTCCCTATTCAATTGCTATTTATCCTTCTGAATTCATTCCAGCATTTTTTTTTTTCCAACAAGGAAGCCACCCTTATTTGTAATCAATGCGTTCTCAAAGTCAAACCATGCCAAATACTTTGCTGACCAGTTTGTATGGATTAGCTAATATCTTACAGGGATCATTCAGGAGACAGCATTATGTACCCCTTTCACAGATTAGAAAACCAAGCCTTGGAGTGTTTAAGATGCCAGGTTTAAGTTTGTAGAGTCAGTAAGTCATGGAGCAGTGGTTCTGACAAAATCAAGACAAAGACCATGGTTGACCAATCATGGAAAGACCCCTTAGTTCTGCAAACGTTTGCTTTTGCTTTGTGCTAACTTCCACGTCAAAGCCTGGCTTTACTCATCCATTTCCTGCTGCCTAACAGAATGTGGGAGAGGAGTGGTATCATTCTCACTCTCGTGAGCAAAGTGTGAGTGTGTATGTGTGTGTGTGTGTATGCATGTGTGTGTGTATGTGCATGTGTGCCTGTGCATGTTTGTGTGTGTCTGTGTGTGTGTACGTGTTTATGTATGCATGTGTGTGTATGTGCATGTGAACCTGTGCATGTTTGTGTGTATGTAAGCGTATATGTGTTCATGTGTGTGTCTGTATGTGTATGCGTGCATGTATGTGTGCCTGTGCATGTTTGTGTGTGTGTGTGTGTGTGTGTGTGTGTGTGTGTGTGTGCGTGTGTGCGTGCATGCATGCACTTATGGCAGCCAGGGAAAGGAATGGGATCTCTTGGACCTGAGGGCATAAGCATTTGTGAGACATCAGGCATGAGGGAGGGCTGGGGTCCATGACAGAGCATGAGGAACTCTGGACCACTGAGCCCCTTTGAGACAGGGCTGTCCTAGAACTTGCTTTGTAGAGCAGCCTGGCCTCAAACACTGGGGTCTGCCTAGCTCTGCCTCCCAAGCGCCACCATGACCAGCAACAAATGATCTTAGTCATTTCTAAATATTCCCAAAGAGCTTTTCACTTTCCTAGGAAAAGAAACTTTCTCATTGAATTTTTGTAGCAAAGCTTACATTGTAATTAAAGCAATATAATAAACTATTAATGTTTATAGTACTATTACGTCTTATCCTCAGGACCATGTTAGTAGACTTTCTACTTCATTAATATTTGATGTAACTGGTTGTGTCAGTGTTCTGTATAATCCCAGTGACCCAGAAGAAAGCATGGGCCAAGAATCTAGAGT